>JBBJLS010000001.1:26365334-26391339 GCA_037577275.1 Bryconaethiops microstoma
CAACTTCATATTGAGATCTGATGTATCTAATGTGTTTCTTTAAAGTGTTCCTTTAATTTTTGTGAGCAGTGTATATTGTATTGCTCAGGATATTGTTCATTGTGTCTTTACATATTGTTGTTTTATACTGTTGTGCTTGAGAGACACCATCGACCGGAATCAAATTCCTTTTATGTTTTTGCTCACATACTTTGCCAATAAACGGCTCCATTACATCCAGCCCCACTGAATCCTATATGAAGATCTCAAACAGTGTGCTGTGATAAAGATAACAAAATAGTGGAAAAACAGGAGGGAGGCACTGTGTTTGATCATTCATTTTCATGTGTAGTGGTACGTTCCTGTCGAGGACCAGTGGACAGTGTGTGCCTGCATCTGAGGCCTGGCAGCCGTGGAGTATTGATGGATGATGATGATGATGATGATGATGATGGTACTGCTGATGATGATTGTGATCTGAGTGTGGAAGTTAATTAGGTGACAGTCAATCTTGTCAGATAGCTCAGCGAGTCTCTCTCTGTCTGTCTCTCTCTCTCTGAGTTAGTGTTATTAATAGTGCAATGAGTCTCTGAGAGGCTCAGGGAGAATTACCTCTCTCATCCTATTTCCCATTAGTCTGACTGTCCTCCCTGCTTCACTCAGCTCACTTTGCTTCTTCACACACAACAATCTGGACTTGTTGTCCTTACTGGAGTCAAACACTGTTTGGGAAATTCTCATTGTCCTCTGTATTGAGCGGGCCGGCCCTCTGTGGTTTGAACACTCAGAGACAACCAGAGACAACCATTCATTTGTGGTTGCATTTTGAAGTTAGTTCAGTATTGGAAACCGTTGCTATACAGAACAATCCACCAGTCAAGTTTAAATATGATTACACAATGAAAAAATAATCTCTTCCATACTTTAACCTTTCTCATATCTAATTCATATGGGACATTTTACTGCAGATTCCATTTGATGAAATTAGTTGGGTTTTTGCCAAATTCTGTATAGCTGTCCAACCTAGCAACAGCTGCTATGACGTTGCACATTTGTGTAAATGGACAGTTGCTGACTGCATGGAGCAATATGTTAAAGGAATGGACAGCTCAGCTAAAAAACTTTTTTTAACTCCATGAGTTCTTATCACCCAGTTTGATGTTCCCTTTGCTCCCTATCTGCTTTTTCCTCAGGTGGACTTGTGGTGCACTGTATTGACTTGATTCATAGGTGTTTATTTCCACACATGCAAAATATATCGACTCAGTTTTCTCTTTCAGGGCACTTTCTTTTGCAAGTGTTGATGATGCACACATTTGAAACCGTCATATTCATTGCATCACTTTTCCATTGCCTCCAGTCCTGCAGGCAAAACAAAAAAAGCGACCTTCAAAGACTGCAGTTATATCACAGGGGTATCACTTTCAGGGAAGCTCAGGCAATCTGACAAAAGCTTTAGAAATAAGAGGAAGTCATGTATTTGTTAGCCTTCATTTCTAGACGAAAGTATTGGCTGCAGGTGAACCGTCATGCCTTTGGAATCCATCCTCCTTGTTGAGGAAGAGGAATGTGTTTCAGAGACAGACCAGTCATTTTCTCCATCTGTGAAGAGTTGTCCTGTTGTGCACGTCTTGAACCACCCTTCATTTACATGTGCAAACATATGTATAAATACAGTATATAACACAGAGAGTTTGTAGAAATCTAACAAGCTTTAAAGTCAATATTTGGTCTGACCAACATTATTCTTCAACATAGCCTGGACTGTTAGACAAGATTTCTTTTAATTTCTTTAAGTAAATCTTCAGGAGTAGTTCTTCAGGCTTCTTGAAGGACATTCCAAAGCTTGTTATGTTCTGTGAAGATGATCTCATTCTGTTTCAGTAATGTTGGCATCTGGGCTTGGGGAGGCCAATCCATGACTGAAAGTATTCCATCATGTTTTTTCTATCAAGGCTCTTTGATTCTATGGGCAGTGTGTTTGAGATCATTCTCATTGCCACTTTCCAGATAGTATTGTGGGGTGACTTTTACACAATACTGTATGTCGCATCCAACCAATCACGGGCTCTCCTCAGTTCGCAGCACCTCGGTCTCCTCAGTTGCACACTTGCATTTTCATTTTTGTCATTGTTTTGATGTTTATTAACAACATAATTTGGGAAAAAAACAGCAGCCATTAAAAAAATCCCATAATGATTAGAATAATGAATGGTCTAAAATTACATGTTGATTTATCGTCATTGTTGGAGCACCTAGTATGTCCTAACTTCTGTACGTTTGGACAGTATGTAAGTAATTATAAAAGACACAAACATTCCACTGACCTGTCCATGCTACTCATGGAGAAACTGTTGCCAGGTTAGTTAAGCTTTACAGAACATTATGCACTGAATTCACGGAGAGGTCCATGGATTCAGTGCATTAACATAAGATAAAATAACCCTTTTTTAGTCCCACCATTGGGAATTTTGTATTGTTACAGGAGCAAAGTGGACAGTACAAAAGAAGAAAGTAGCATAATCAATAGAATAAAAACTATACAGTATAACAATATAAACTGTACATTATACAAAATATTCTTTAAATTGAAATATATGGTCCGTCTGTGTGTGTATATTTACTCGTGTGTGTGTGTGTGTGTATATATATAATGTGTGTGTGTGCGTGTGTGTGTGTGTGTACACAGTCGAGTGTCTTCACTTCAGACATTAAATTAGCTGAAATTCAAAACGGCATATGGGCCTAAACACTCTGGTGATGTGGCAGACCTCCTGGTTTTGGCCTCCATCACCGTTTATGTTGGTTTTGACAGCAGAGAGAGCAGGTGGGTTTCTGAGGGAGGGAGTGCAGGAGTAAAAGTGTAGAATGTCAGGACCACAGTGCAGCTGACCATTGCTGGGACAGGCTGCTGGTGGCCAGGTGACATTTTGGACGGACCTTTAGCTGCTGCAGGAGGACATTGTGTGCCACCGTTACGTCAGAGGCTGTCCTCCTGAATGTCACAGTGTGTTCAGGCCGTTTGTACTCCGGAGCTAATCTCTACCCTGTGGACATTAGCGACACCAGCACTGCTTGGGATTACGGCAAACTGTATGGGCGGGGGAGATCCCTGAGAGGAAGCTTTTTGACTTTGGTTAAAAAGAGAGGGAAGTGGTTTGTGTTCCCTTTTGATGGTTAGTTCTAGGAGAGGGAGATGTTAGCTTAAACATGACACTGAGTAACCCAAAGATTCTTAGAAGCACATTTATCAGAGTGCTGATCGCCAAACAGTTTTTAGAGTTTATTTCCAATTTCAGGTTCTGAAGAAAGTGGACCTGAACCTCCACCATGTTTCTTTGATGTTTCTTTGGCTGTGTCAGAAGCTATCCAGAGATCTGTAAAGCCCATCGTTATACTGACAAGAGATTTTTGGATCTGTAAGGATCAGTGATTTGTACCCTGATGTTTAAACCAGAATCTTTGTTCCTTTCATAATTTTATCACAAGTTCACACTATAATTTGTAAGGACAGTGAGTGTGGAGGATAAAACTTTTCAGTCCCTGGAGAAGCCATGGAGAATGGAGTCTAAGAGAGCATGTTTTTCCTCATTCTTTCAGAGTGGGCAGGATACTCATCCCTTTCCAATCTTCACTCAAGGGGATACTTGCCATTTCGCTGGCCTATTAGCTGGAAATACAGAATTGCTGTTTTCCTCCAAGCATGTCAAGCTGCCCCGTGAGGTCGCATTACTCATAGGACAAGATTAAATTATAAGAAAGATTTGATGGATTAAATTTATATCATTTGAGGTCAACAGGAGAGGCTCATGAGTGGTACAACTATTTGAGAATTGGCCCCATCATTGGGAGGTTGTGAGTTTGATCCCTGGTGGTACTTCACCCATTTTTGGCCAAGAAAGCAGAACTAGCTTCTCCTTCTCTCTGGGAAGGTTGGTTGGCCATCCTTCTTCCTTTACTAATCTGTCAGCTGACAGAACATAATTAGCAATGACTGTACTCCTCCAAACATGTTATGCTGCCCAGTGGCATTGTTGGTAGCTGTTTGAGAAGATGTGGAGCTTCATATGGCTCAGATGAAGCACATGTTCACCTTTACCCGCCCAGTGCTGGTGGGATCATGTGATTAAGGGAGTCCTATCTAGTAGGCGGAAATGGAGACAACCAAATTGGCCATAAAATAAAAAAGGAAAAGGAGGGTATACATTTATCCAGAACCTTTTGCAGTGTTTGGTCAGGATATAATTTTTTTTGTCATCTTCAGGAATAGTTCTCCAGGCTTCTTGAATGACATTCCAAAGATCTTCTTTGGGTCCTGGCTATCTTTTGTTCTGTTCTGTCACGATGATCCCACTCTGCTTCAGTAATGTTGACATCTAGGCTTTGTGGAGGCCAATCCATTACTGATAGTGTTCTATCATGTTTTTGTCTGTCGAGCTGCAGGCAGTGGAGTTATCTTCTATGTTATCTGTTTCAGGAACTTTAAGAAGAACAGAAATGCCAACCACTTGTACACTTGTATCAATGGGGCGACTGTTTAGTGGCTGAAATTACTGATTGTAAATTCACTGCCAACAATAAAATGCCATTTTTTTATTTATGATCACTGTTAGCAGCCAAAATATCATGCATTCCTCGTAAAGCTGTTTTGCTCAATCCGGGACAATAAACGAGGCCACATGCAGTCCCACTATTATCAGTGAAATATTGAAAATGAGTTTCATCTAAATATTGGTCACTCATGAACCTGGGATTGAGTTTTAGATTTGCTCTCTTCTCCATGTGATGTGGAAGTGGAGCTTAGATGTCGGTGTTAAAGAAAGAATTTGCCCCCAGGACTAGAGCTCATACACACAGACTCTGCGCTCCGGGGGAAACGGTTGGGTAACGTCACATGCAGTTCATGTGCTACATTTTTTTCCCCCTTTCAAACTTGCATTCTTTCAAAAGGGCTCAGAAAAACGAGGGATTAGAAAGAACATGTTATTGCACTGAACAGACACGCAAAGTCCCTCATGTTGATTTGTGTCTTCATTGTGAACATGTGTGGAGCAGGTACTGCTTTTGTTTGGTGTCTGTAGTAGGCAGTGTCCTTTTACTAGAGATTGTCTCATTAGAGAACTCTTTCTGTTTTTCCCCTCCCTTCCTCCTTCACTTCTTTTGTCTGGAAGCCTTATGCCTCCCGTGTTACAGCAAAGGAGGGAACCGACTCATTTTACCACAGACCAGTTCCTTCACACAAAAGTGAGTGATGCCTTTCATCCACCAGATCAAAGAACATCAGGAATAAAGTCAAATTTCGAGATATTTGTTACCATTTTGAGTGTTAAAAATTCATATGTTAGAATTTAGGTGTGGAGCTCCAGTGCATAAGAGACTTGGTTGAGTCAATAGATAATATTGATAATTAATATGAAAGAGCAATATAAGATGGAATAAGGATTATGTTTACTGTCTCTGTTGAAACTTCAGTTTGATAATGATGTCCACACAAGAATAGTCAGCTCAAGTAGAGCTTCACATTATGGACAAAATATCAGTATTTCGATATTACAGCTCTTTATTGCGATTGCGATATTTTTCAAGATGTTTAAGGACCCATATCACTCTTCTGAAATTAAGAAGGCTTAAAGTCTGTAAATACTGTTTCAAATGATACATTTACTCCCTGCATCCATACAGTCCATTAATATTTAAAAAAAAGCTACAAATAAGTTTTAAATTTTTGTGATGTCACAAATTAACACCTTTAAATATTTCTCCTAATTCTCACTAGAGCAGTTTAGCCCTGTCCATTCATCGATAACACCTTTAATGGTTAAAAATTAGACTGGAGCTGTCATTGGAACTGAGATTGATTGGAGGCTCATTTGCATATTGTACCTTTCTTTGATGTAAGTATTGCGGAGGCTGATCTTAAGATAACAATTAGCAGATGATGTATTGTGCACCTCTAGACCCAAGACATTTAAAATGTGCACAGCACCGGGGTGGGCAGATAAAGAGTCACATTTGCATGGTCCATGTTTTTTTGTTTTTTTTTTACCTGCCCAAAAGCTCAGTCTTGCTTATCTTCATTACCCTCTTATCATTTCCCTCCCTCATAGTGACTGTACTACACCCAATTGCCAGCTCACTCACTCTTAGATGTTTTATGGTGATCGTAAAGCTGCAACCTGAAAAGCTCAGAAGGGTTACAGGAAGCCAGAAAGCTCTGTCTATGACTGTTAGTATTCTGGTGAACCAGCCTGCAGTGCACTGCTGTCTGCCCGGCTTTCTTGAACTCTTTAAAACTCCTCAGGATTTTTATCTCGGGCAGAGGTTGTTCTTTTCCTAATACCAGTAGCATGAACTGCGAAGTTTAGATCCAGCGAACAGAGCAATATGGGAAGCTCTAAAAGGTACTTCTGCTCTTGTAGAAGCTGGTTAAACTTGGAAATATGAGCCAAGGGCATATTTCAGTTCTCTGTGTCACATGATCATGTCTGAAGCTGGCTCCTGTGTGGAGTAACTGCCTAAGGCAGGTGTGCCTAGTGCTGATCGTAACGATGTACAGCCCTGTAGAGTTAAGATTCAATACGCCTGACTCGTTCAGGTGGTCATGAAGGTCTCCAGCACTTGAACAAGTGTCTTAGATCAGGGTTGAAGCTAAACTCTGTGGGGTTGTAGATCTCTAGGATCGGGCACTGCTGGTCAATGGTTAAAGTGTCAAGTGTCCTTTTGTCACATGTGAACAGACCACACCTCACAGTGTGAACAGCATGAAACTGTTCTCTGCATTTAACCCATTCACCAAGTGAAGCAGTGGGTAGCCAGGAACACAGTGCCCAGGGAGCTGTGTGTGGGGAAGATACCTTGCTCAAGGGAACCTGAGTGGTGTCACTGGCAGTCCTGGGATTCGAACCCACAGTCTTCCGATTGCAGGGACAGATCCCTAACCAACAGGCCACCAGTTGTAGTCAGCTGGCTTGTCTCAGAGAAAGCAGGTAAAGTGCACTGTGTAATATTTAGCTCCCGATTTACTCCTTACAACAAATTTCCAGCTCAACTGGAATAGATTGGCAGCCTGGAGTGTGAAAAGAAAATGCTTCCAAATGAGCTCCTGAGTGATCAATGATTTTGGTACTGACCAGTCAGGAACTGGTACTAATTTAGTACTGGTTCTTTAGATGCTTCCCTAGTGACAAAAATACAGGAAATTCTAAAACTTTCAGAAGAGTGAGATGCTCTCGATTTTCTTGTTTGGCTCGGATTTCTTGTACATTTAGTGCATGGGTTTCCAACCCTGGTCCTGGAGGCCCCCTGCCCTTCACATTTGCGTGAAACCACTTAAAGCCAGAAAAGTCGTATTAATGAGCTGATTAGTTGGTCAGGTGTGTTAATAGCATTGAAAACACTGACATGTACAGAGCAGAGGCAATCCAGGACCAGGGTTGAGAACCTATAGTGTGGTGTACAGGTTTAAACTTCAGCCATCCAGGTTGGTAGTGGCAGACCAAGCTTACTGGTGGGAACTGACTAAATTTGAGAGAAAATTGGGCCAAAGTCCTGGAATCTACTAAGGACTCTTGGTTTTAGTATGTAGGCCTGCAATAAATAAAATTTAATAAATTTTGGTACATTAATCCAAAACTGGTGTACAAGATTCCATCAGGTTGATCGACTTACTTACTGAACGAACATACCTTTACTTTGTCTCAATAAAGAAGAAAGGTTTTTGTGTTCCTCTCTATTGGCTGTTTTCCAGTGCTCTTAGGATTTCTCAGCTTTCTGCGAGCTCCTCTACAGGAGGATGAATAGGACGCTTTACATGAATAGTCCTCACATTCAATCAATAGGAAATTTGTTGCACCTTTATGCATAGCTTGTGTTTCAGTGGACATTCCCATGTAAAAAAATAAGACCAGCGCATTTTACGCCACATTCTCATTCAGCATATGCTGCGCTTTTCTTGTTCATGAAATTTTAACTGGCCTCCTTTCCCCGCCAACCGCTGCATACAGATTCCTCCTCCCTAGCACTCAGGTTTATGTAAAAAAAAAAAAAAAAAAGTAAATAATGCAGAAAGCATGCATTTCCTTCCGCGAAGGGAAAGGAAAAAGTCAGCAGCGATCGGAGTGTGTGGGATTTGGCAATGAATTTGATCTCTGTGGGCCTGTGTTTGGGGGTTTGCTGTAACAGAGTGCTTTGAGAGTGTGGCACGTATGAATGAGAGAAAGTGTGTGTCTTGAGTGCAGTCATGATGGTGAATGTCGACGCTGAATGAAACCAACTTGCAAGACTGGGGAATGAACCAAGATCTGGGAACCACGGCAGCATCTCCTGCGGCTGAATTATTTAAATTTCCATTAATACTTAATGGGTGTTTGCTAATGAAGGTTTTGATTTTGCCCTTTTTTCAGGTCTGGGAATGATTGCTATGCCATACTGATCAAAATTAATATGATATGAATGATATGGTATCAGAGTTACCTTTATGAACCTGTGCTTTCTTAGTACCGCTACGCTGTGCTAAAAGAATGTCTCGCAGGTCTAACAAACCTTGTTTTAAGTGGACAGTTTCATTCTGATTCTCTTTAAATTTGCTCTAAAAACCTTATCTTGAAAATTGACATGATGTCCTGTAAACGTAATATCAGTACTCACATGAAGTAAACAATCACCTAATTTTCTTCTTTAAACACACCCCTAAAACACTCAACCCACTCAAATTGGATCCATCTCTTCTTAAAGAGTCATAGACCTGTGGATGTGGTTTAGGACTTACTGTGAACCATAAAAAGTCTGTTTCAGACAACATCAGGACTGGTATTTATATAGCGGTCATTAGAAGGACTGATCTTGGATCAGATTTTTGCCCTTCGTCACAGAATATTGTTTTTGGATCTGCACTTCTACTGAGGTAGTTTGTGAAAACAGACCCTGTTGCATAAGAAGGCTGCCTACAGCGTTCGGCTATGCAGGGAAGTTTAGTTATTTTTTTTTCGCTCACAGCAAGTCATACTGAGTCCTAAACTACATCCACAAGTTTGCTCCACCCTAATGAAGATCTCAATGTGATTTGAGTAGGTTTTGAGAAGTTTTGAGGATGTGTTTGCAGCAACGGTTTGAGTGACTATTGACAACTCTACTTCTAACGTAAAGAAATGAATCCTAGACCTCAAACAAATTAGATTTTTGGCCAATGTATTTCTTTAAAGTGTGCTTTTATAGCTGTCTGAAGCACCCAGTCAATGACAAACACTGTAATGTCTGGGATGCTTTGAATAAAGACCATAAAAAAAGAACTATAAAGCTATAAACAAGTAGCTTTTAGAGATGCTGCTATTTTATACATTTTACAGAATGAATGCGGATTGTCTATCAAACATATTGCTGAAAGTATCACTACATCTGAAAAGCAGCATCCCAGTGTGACATTGTTATTGTATTCCAATATAACTGATGTATTTTGGAGGCTGTGTGAAGGTGGTGGATGTTGCAGTGAAAACTCTCCTCATGAACCACTGTGTGTGTTCTTGTCTGAACCTGTTCTGTTTCTGAGTGTTTCTCCTCAGGCCTCCTGGTGAAACACCAGCTCAGGCCTCAGTAATGATGTCTTTACTACGCAAAGTTGCCAGCGCTTCTGTTTCTTCTGTCGGAGGGACTGCAGTTCCCTGCAGTGCTGCAGCACTGGAGCTGCCTGAGCTCATTTCTGTTCACGTGCTGCTTCTTCTTGTTCAGCAGCTTCACACCATCTCTTCTGTAGCTCCGAGCTCTGCAGACATTCTCTCTCTCTCTGTCTCTCTGTCTCTCTGTCTCTCTGTCTCTCTGTCTCTGTCTCTCTGTCTCTCTCTCTGTCTTTCTCTCTCTGTCTCTCTGTCTTTCTCTCTCTCTGTGTCTCTCTCTTTCTTTCTGTCGGTCTCTCTCTCTGTGTCTCTTTCTCTCTCTGTCTCTATCAGTCAGTGACCATTCTGTCTGTAAATGTGTGTGGGTATCTGTATTTATCTGTGAGTATCTAAGTGTTTGTGTCCATGTGTCTGTGTGTCTGTATGTGTGTGTGTTTGTGTCCTTGTGTGTGCATGTGTGCGTCTGTGTGTTCTGCAATGTAAGAGAGAGCTAAAGAGGATCATAGCTCCTGTAATCATGTGTGTGAGGGGACACTACAGGGCACTGGATGATGTAACATCAACACAGTTGTACAGTAGCTGCAGCTCGGAGCAGCGGCATGCCATGTCACCATGGAGACGGCAAAACGTGGAATGTGTAACTGCTTTTTTTTTTTTTTTCCTTCTTTGTTTTTTATGGAAGGTCCAAAACAAAAGCCGGCAGGTGTGGCGATTGGCTTAGACAGTGGCGGTGTGTGTTTGCCGTGGTCACATTACTAAACAACAAATCTCTTTACAGGTTAAACTCCATCACTGATATCAAAGCGGGCCAGCTAATGTTAGTGCTGGACTGTATATATCCAGTATGAGGATATTCAGGGATATTTTTTCCATTAAAAACACATGCTTTATGAGTGCTATTAAGAATATAATATATTGTGATTGTGTATTAAAATCGTGGATGCAGATATGGCATGGCATGGGGCCCCACCATTGGCAGATGGCAGAGTCCCCCATACCCCTGCTCCACAAGGCCCTAGTGTAATATGGATTTTGTGTATGTCTAAGGTGCATGAAACGGACCCTGGCCGTTCCCCCTGCTGCTGGTAGACAACAGAGTCCCATCTGCCCCAGCCGACCCCCAAGGCCCTAGTGTCATGTGATGTCTGATATGCCCTGACCTTGGGGTGTCCAGGGGTATTACTAGGCAGGGGCACAATCACAGTTTTAATGCATCTTAGACACTCACACACACTACACTTTCAAGCAGATACATACACACACTCACAAAGGTCAGGGGGTGATATAGGCCAAAGGGCCCCACCTATACCTCCATTTCTGGTCCTACAGGAGCAGCACGGGCTGCTTAGAGGAAAGTTCAGGGAAAGATCAGGCCTGGGGGTGTTACGTGAGATCTTGGCGTGGAAGAGCGGCCTCCCCTCAAGGAGGGGTTGGCTGGAGGGAGGCCTCAACCCTGCTGTAGCAGGATGGGGCCCTGGTAGGTGGTCCAGGGATTTCTGGGACACATTTCATGCCCGTCTGGAGAGTCGGTCTTGGTCCGGGCCAGGGACCTTTTTCACTTAGGCCACCTGGTGTCCATTCCCTGTTGGGAAGGGGGCTCTATCTACGGACCTTCCTCTTATCATCCTACAGGGCCAGTGGGGTGACCAGCTGGGTCGCTGCGGTGGGCTTGGATCCGCCCTGCTGGGGGACGGATCCGGGGGGCTTGGATCTCTCCAGTGCGTGGTTGGCCCTCCACCGCAGGCCTCTTGTCGTTAGGGCCCCTCGGCCCTGGACCTGACCTGCACCCTGTGAGTGGTCGCAGAGGATCTAGGGCATTCCCTACTCACCCCATCCACTGCGGGCCCTTTTTGTACCCGGGGAGGGACCATCCCCTTGGTCCTCTGCAGGCTCCCTTTTGGGGTTGGGCGTGTGGCTGTGTCTGGGACATGTGGCCATGGGTCCTTGCGTCTCGTGCCCTTGTGGGGGTGTGGTGCTCCTGCGCCCTCAGCAGCGTTGACTACCCTCCACTTCCATTGGCAAACTAGCTTACACTTAGACACACATACAAGGGAGTAAAAAATACAAAAAAAAATATTTTTATTCGTTGTGTAAAATTTGAGTGTTTGAGGTTTTTTTTGTTTGTTGTTTTTTTCCTCAAAGGCTACTAGAAACTTTTAATTTCAATTTGTATTATAAATTTGTTTCTGTATGTTATGTCCCCCCCCCATTTTCTTGTCACTCTCCTTTGCTTCTTCACTGTGGGGGGAGGGGTTAGCTCGGAGCGGCTTTAATGTCTATCTGTAAAATGAAACTACAAATTAAAAATAAAGTTGTCCTTCCAAAATGGGGGAAAACATTTAGGTTTCATTGAAGATTTTGAATAAGTAAAATGCATGTAACAGAACTGAAAAACATTGGCCATGCTATTTATATATATAAATATAAAATATCATGCATATCATCACTGTCAGAACAAAACATTCTATCTTCATCTTTGTCAGTCTTTTTTTGCATAATTTGGAAACCACAACTGCTAGGGCTGCACAATATATGGTTTGCGTTTGTTTATATTTACGGCATTTAGCACATGCTCTTATCCAGAGTCACGTACATCAGTGCTTTATAGTCCACATCTGTTCTTCATACCTGTAAAACTAAACTTAAATCAACATCTGCTTTTAACCAAGTTACTGCTAGCTAAGTTACACACCTTAACAAACCTTGTCAAAGAGAAAAAAACAAGTCAGAGGTTCATAAACAAGTCAGGAAAAACAGTTAAGAGGGTAAGTGCCTGAGGGATTTGTTAAATATATAGGAAGAGATGTATAAGACAGTGAAAGACTCCACTGATCTGATTGCAAGAGGTAGTTCATTCCACCACTGGGGGGGACCAAGACTGAAAAGAGTCTTGATGCATGTCTTCCTCTTCTTTTGAGCAACGGAGGTTCAAGACGAACGGTGCTTGAAGCTCTGGGAGGCGAGAAGTGACAAGGTCTGTTAATTGTTGTCGCAATATCATCTCTGCAATACTGCTATCACAGAAGGCTGCAATTTGCAAATGAGCCTCCAACCAATCAGTTTTTCTGTCAGGGCGACCTATCACAGCTCCAGGTGAGGTACTGGGTCATCTGATGAATTGACTTCTTCATGTAAAATCGTAGTATTTTAATCCTTAACAATTAAAAGTGTTGGCGAATCAGTCCATGAATGGGCTGCTGTAGCCCGAATGTATTTAAATGTGTTGGTTTTGTGACGTCACAAAAACTGATTTGAAAACAGACTGTGTTTGTAGCTTATTTTCCACATATGGACTGTATAGATGGGGGAGTAAATGTACTGTTTGAAACAATATTTACAGACATAAAGCCTTTTTAATTCCAAAAAAGTAATAGTATTGATGAGCATCACAGTTACAATATGTAGCTGGAAAATCACAATACTGATATTTTGTGCATATCGTGCAGCTCTACCAGCTGACATTTACATCATGTAAAAATACCTCAATGTACCTACCAATAGAAATGGTACAAAAGGACTTCAAAAACAGATAATTTTTCATTAACCGCCATTATAAGTTTGAAATGTTTTTCTTTCTCCTTTAAAGTTACCAATAAACAGTGACACCATGTGTCTATAGTACCGCCCAGTTCCTGCACGCCACGCCGCTGACTTTAAAAAAAATAAGCTGTATTCATGGCAAGGCTGACATTTCGAACTTGCTGGAGTTTCCGAATTGATTTCAGTTGTGTTGTGATTATACAAATTAAAGCTTCACCCCCCCGGTCGGTTTTCCAGGAGCGTTTCTGCCCGCTTTGCGTTTGCTTAGTTGAAGTTCGCAATCGTGCTCAAACTGTAAAGAATGAGTTTTCCCACGGCTGCTCTTCGGAGGCCTGCGGGCGTGGACGTTTAGATTTAATTTGGCTGTATTGATCATACGTGGGACAATACTCAGCGCAGGCCGGCCAGGAGACGTGGCCTGGGTCCCATTGCTTGCTGGAGGATTGCAGAATCTGAATCTGAATCAATACTGAAATGTCTGCTGAATTTACATAAAATGGAAATGTGTTTTTGGCGGCGTCACACTGACAGACAACAAAAACCAGTGTCTGAACACTGGGGTACATGAAGCGTAGAGCAAGCCATTAACGAACTAACATCCATAGAAATGACCATATTGAGCTGTTGCTATCGATTGTACTGTGTTTTGTTAATAAGTCATCCATCCATCCATCCCTGTTTCTTTTCCTTTCCCCTTCCCCCTTTTCATACCTTTCCTTTACATTCCTTTATTTCCTCTTTCCTTTTCTTTTCCCTTTTCTTCTTTTCCTCTTTCCTTTCCCTTTCCCTTTCCCTTTCTTTCCTTGCCCTTGCCCTTTCGTTCCTTTCCCATTTTCTTCCCGTTTCCGTCCTTTCCCCTTTCCCTGTCTTTCCCCTTCCCTTTTCCCTTTCGTTCACCTTCCCTTTTCCTTTTACCTTTCTTTCATTCGCCCTTTCCCTTGACCCTGGAGAGGTCAGCAGTCCATCACAGAGCAGACACACAAATTCTCTGTCCTTCCTCATCAGTTAAGGTTTACAGATTAAGACTAAACCATGGCACACTTTACATGTGGAGTCAAGTGGTATATTGTGCAAACATGATTATCTTTTTGAGGTGCTTTAGTGGGGTTTATTTGCTTGTATGTTTTGTTACAGTCTTGCTCTGAGCTGTATGGCGAGTGTGTGAGATTTGTTGTGTGACACCAAATCTCTCAAAGGTCAGAGGGGCACAAATATCCACAAATAGAGGGGCACAAGAAAATGCCAACTTAGGTAGTTGTGTGTATTTTAAATGCTAAGGTGGGGGTGTCTAGGCCTCAGCTGATGTCATATTTGTTGTGGTGGCAGTTATAGTGCTGTCTCAGGTGAGTTTTCCTGCTGTGTGACAGGCTTGCATGGGTGTGTTACCTGAACTGAGTACTGAGTCTTTGGATCAGCTCCAATGCTCTGATGGGCTGCACAATTTGGACGTAAGATGCTTGTTTCTGTTGGTTATAACGATGTGTAGATTAATTTTTATCTGTGTAATTAATACATTTAATTCAATTATAAATATCTAAAACTACCACTTAACAGCCTTATCTATTGCTTCTTTACTGTACCAAAAAATGAAATATGAAATTCTAACTTGCATGAGAATTATCGCATTTGTGTTCACAAAACATTCCCATCTTTTTTTTGTATACTGGCCTACAAAAACAAACAAATGTACATTTCATTCTTTACAAATCTCGTTATGGTGCTGCAGGTTTGTTGTGACAGTGTCACTGCACTGGGAGTGGTGAAATTTTATTACTGGTCAGTTAGTAGTTTGTAAGTTTTAAGTTTGTATGTGCTTTGTAAATGGCTGGAAAATGGGGAAAATGCGGGTTCAGGGTCCCCTGAGGGAGATCAGTGGCCATAATTCATTTTTACATTGCCATTATCCAGCCTCTTTATTCTGTAGAATTGAAGTGTGTGCCTTTAAGGCTAAATGACCTTTGCTCTGAATGAATGACCTGTGTGCCTTATTTCGAAACATTCCTTATAACTTCAAATAGGATATAGGCTGAATAGGTGGATATTGGTAAAGGAGTTCTTATTAACAATAATAATAATAAGAATGATATTTAAGAGCAGTGAGTTAAAACCAGGCTCTCTTTCCAGTATGGTTGCCATATATAGGCGGTTCAGTGTTTACATGCTGCATTAAAGTAAAGTAAACTTATAGTCACGCATTAACACACCACAGCACACAGTGTGAACAATGTGAAATTCTTTCTCTGCATTTAACCCATTCACCAAGTGAAGCAGGGGGCTGCCACCAACGAGGGAGCAGTGTGTGGGGACCTTGCTCAAGGGTACCTCAGTGGTGGCACTAGCAGTGCTGGGATTCGAACCCACAACCTTCTGATTGCAGGAGAAACGCTCTAACCACTAGGTCACCAGCTGCCCCAATAGAATAAAATTAAATATTAAAAATATTAATAAATCAAGAAGCATCAAATAGTAGGAAGAGTAAATACAATAAAATAAATTAAAGAATGCGTAGAAAGATTTTTTTTTTTAAAGCGGTCGGTGCAGATCTGATGTTTATGGGCAGTTGGTTCCAGCAGTGGACAGCATAGTGGATAAACAACATCAGTCTCAGCAAAAACTATATGTTTGCTTAATGATTCCCAGACCTTCTCATGAAAGCCCAGTATTACTTCGTGGCTCTCATCAAATACCTCAAATAACTGGTTCAGCTCAACTGATACATCATTAGATTAAATCAAGAGTTTCACAAATCCATGCAACGAAGGTGAAATCTGGATCAAACCTGTGTTCTTCTAAAGAGCTCAAGCATCAAGTATTTTAACTTGTGTATTTGCTGCCAGAAAGTCCCTCGCTGCTTAGATAAAATGGCTTTTGCACAGGAGCCTAAGACTTTTGTAGAGTACTGTACTGTACTGGCTGCTGGAAAAGACTGACACAGCAGAAGATCAGTGAGGGGTTTGGACACTGCAAAAAAGTCCAATATAATGTTTTGAGAACAGATTTTGTTTTGATCATAAATCACTGCTGGCAGGAGGAACCTGAAAAGGTGCTGAAAACTCATCCACTGCCTCACCAGCACGATCCTCTGAGGTCTCCTGCACTCCATGAATACTAAACACTGCTCGTTTTTCTTCTGCCCTTTCTTTTTCTTTGTCAGTGGTATGTTTAGTCTGGAGAAGGGGCACAAAGACATTCCCTCCCTCCTTCTCTCCCTCCTTTTCTCTCCCTCTCTCGTTCTTGGGTGATGGCAGGCCAGAAAGATAAACACGACACCGAAATTTAGAAACGTCAACCGGCGAATCTAACCTGAGTTTCTGTCTACAAAATTACCAATCGGCATGTTCAGACAAAATGAAATTCACAATTTGTTCTGATTAACAGGGAAATTCACTTTGCTTTATTTAAACTGTTTGCTCTGTTAGATCAGGAGGTGAATGCAACCTCATAATACACTCCTTTAGACTAGTACATACACACACACACACACACACACACACACACACACACACACACACACATCTACTTTTTAAGACTCCTATCCCTCACATGCCCGGAATAGTGATTCAGCACCTCAGACTTTCACCAAAACAGAGTGTCAAATGGATGAACAAAAATAAACAAAAATAATTAAATGAAAGGTGATAGGACAGGATGATGTGGATGGTTATGAAAAAGGTGTGTTAAAAAAAAAAGATGTGACCTAGGTCTGTTTATCTAGGTCTGTCAAGGCCAGGGTTGCCAGATTGGGCTATTTTGAGCCTTACTAGATACTGCCTCCTTCAACTTTGGCCTAATTACTGAGATACCATTCTGTTATAGTTATTATTCAGTAACTACTGTGAAACACTCTGTGCCTATATTTACAGTTAAATGAATATAGAATGCCTGCAGGTTCAGAGTTTAATGTGTTAATCACATTTCTAATCACTTGTTCATTTTTTATCGCAAACCGTGTGCATTCTAAAACATAATAAATCTGTACAGAATGTCAATCCAATTCGGAGCCCTTTATTTTTAGCAGCACGACTCACATTTTAGCGTGCATCTGAAAAAGGCGCCCCTCGTGCCTCAGACGCTCCGCTGCAGCAGTTCCGCTCACTAACAAGTGGCACCAGACTTTGGCCTGGGGCTCTCGGATTCCAGTAAGTGTTTCGTTATGCAACCTTTAATAGGTGTCACCTTAACTGAACCCGGGGTGAGCGGTCAGAGCCTGGGGGGACGCGAGAGAAGCGCCCTGTTCTTCAGCTCGCTGTGGGCGGCTGTGACGGCTGAAATCCACCGCGGTTTTGTGCCAAGTCACGTCTGGGAGAGCGCCTCGTCCTGTGCCGACGGCGGGATGAGCGGCAGAAGAGCAGTCGTTTGGCAGGGTGTTAGAGGAAGATGAAGCAGAAAGCACAACCAGACTTTGTGTCCTGGTGTGTCCCTGTGGGAGCTTCATAATCAAGACGTAGAACCTCTACCCTGATGTCATCTCACTCTCTAAACTGCAGTTATTCTCAGATTATCTTGGTTTAAATGAGTGCAAAACATGGGTTTAATTAAATATAGAAGACTGAAAGGCCACAGAGCGTCCTTGAGGGAGCAGATCAAGGAACTATCTGGTCATATGTAATAAAAAATTTAACCATTGGCTCGCTATCAGTATGAGTGTTTTTACAGAAACAAAAGAAGCGACAAAAAGCCCTCTCTAATATGAAGGTTGGATGACTGTTAGTGTGGACAATTCCTGACATGTAAAAAGGTGTGAATGTGCATTTCGACACTTTAACCATAATTACATTCTTCAAGCCTTTTTAATTCCAGAAAATTGATGATATGGGGCCTTTATTCTATTGAAAGGCATTGCAAGCGCAACATGTAGCAGTAAAACTGCAAAACTGATATTCTGTCCATATTGTGCAGGCCTACATAATAGTGTATAAACACACTATGTACTGTACATTATGTAATAAACATTCATTTTACAGTGCACGTTTTCTCATAAACATGAGAAATCGATCCGCGGTTTTCTTTACGACAATATTCAAGACCAAAAGTGCTTTTCAATCACTCGTCACAGATTCTTCAAGAGCACAGAGAAGGTGTGCCTCTTTCTTCAGCTATCATTTGCTCTCATTCAGTTCTGGCCATGGAAGACGAAAGTGGTCACAAAGCGTTTTAATGAAATGTGATAACCTTCAGAAGGACGCTGGAACACAGAGTTTGTTTTGAAAACAGCCTCCACTGTTTTCATGAAGCGTCGGGTGATTGGCAGAGGCGGCAGCAGGACGAGAGTGAAGCGTGACGTACGATGGGGCAGGAAAAATTGATGAAAGCCGACACTGCTGATTGGTGGCCCTGTGCTGCATCAAATATTTGCACTAGCGGAGTGACGTCTGTGTCGCTTGCAAGTAACAGGAAGAACAGAAGTGGGGGGTCACCTGTGTGTGAGACGAAGACATCTGACATCTGGACAGGTGTGTTTGTGTAGAAATACGTTGCTCACATGCAACCTTCTGAGTTCTAAACAGACATCGCACCACACAAGATCACGTTGGTCACTTACAAATACACTGAGGAACTTTAAATATGCCCTAAATACTCAATACCACTACGATAATAAAATACTCCAGAGGAGAGAACATTAATAATATTGACATTTTATCAAATTACAGTCTGCTTTTAACAGCAGTTCAGTTCACTGGAGAGATACAGTAATCAAAAGAGAGAGAGATAGAGAGAGAGAGAGGAGAGAGAGAGAGAGAGAAGATAGAGACAGAATAAGAGAGAGAAATAAGGAGAGAGAGAAAAGTGAGAGGGAGAGAGAGATAAAGAGAAAGAAGAGACAGAGAGACCGAAAAAGAGAGGCAAAGAAGAAAGAGGGAAAGAGAGATAAAGAGTTAAAGAGAGAGAAAGGAAGGGAAAGAGAGATTAAGAGAGAAGAATAAAGAGATGAGGGAGAAAGATAAAGAGAGAGCGAGAGAAAGAGAGAAAGAGGGAAAGAGCAGAAACACTGATTGGTTAGAGGCTCACTTGCATATTGCAGCCTTCTGTGATATCAGTAATGCTGATATCGATATAATGATTAGCAGATGATACACAGTGCAGCTCTACAGGCATGCTTTTAGTTATCAAAGCATCTAAACTGTGAGAGAGAGAGACAGAGTAAACCCAGTAAAAACACACTTTTATGTTTGTTATTATGATTTCTTTCCCTTGAGACACTGCAATGAATTTACAGTCAGTTATGACAGAAAAGACATGAAAAGGTTTCTGTCCAGTGAATGCAGCAGCGAGACGTTCAGGGAGGTTCAGCATTAAAGCAGAGCAAAGTTACTTTGTAAAAAGAATGAGTTTACACTCTGGACTCCGGTCCAACTGGAACCAGTTCAGAGTTCCTTTCTGCTCCACCAGTCAACAATTTAGTTCAGTGAATCAGCAGGAGAGCCTGAGAGTCAGAGAGACTTCTGTTACCAGAGCAGAGCAGCCAGCAGCTCTCTCTCTATCTCTCTCTCTTTCACTCTTTCTCATTCTCTCTCTCTCTTTCACTCTCTCTCTCATTCTCTCTCTCTCTTTTTCACTCTCTCTCTCTCTTTCACTCTCTCTCTTATTCTCTCTCTCTTTTTCACTCTCTCTCTTATTCTCTCTCTCTCTCTTTCTCTCTTTCACTCTGTCTCTCTCTTTTTCACACTCTGTCTCATTCTCTCTCTCTCTTTCACTCTCTCTCTCATTCTCTCTCTCTCTCTCTCTCTATATATATATATATATACATATACATGTATGCTTCTCTCTCCCTCTCTCTTTTCTCTCACTCCCTTGTTATCTATTTCTCGATCCCCCTCACTCGTTCTCTCCCTCTTTGAGTCTCTCTTTATCTCTCCCTTTCTCTCTCTCTCCTCTCTGTCTCCCTTTCTCTATTTCTTTGTTTCTTTATGCCTCTAGAACAGATCAGGGAAAAAAGCAAAGCATTTGTGTCTCTGTCCTCATCCTTGTTGCCGAGTGGCTCACAGACGACAACAAGCGGCTCAAAAAACAGAAGCTGAAAAGCCCCTTCCGAGTTCAGTAGGACATCTAAGAATAAACAAGGGATGGGCACTGAATGCCATACCGCTTTCCCACACTCTCACCTACCACGGCCACACACACACACACACACACACACACACACTCCATCACTCAAGCTTGTCTGTATTCCAAAGTAAATGGCAGTGCAGTGTTACTCCGACGATGGCGCTGTGCAGTTACTATGCAGTTCCAATCTGCTGGTTAGAAACTGGACTAATTTGCTTTTTTTCTGCTGCATGCATGCTGTCAATACCCACGACTCAGAAAAGAGTAATGTGATGTCATTGATCATGATAACAAAATAACATATGGTCATTTTGCCCACTCTGATTCCACTGAGTGGCTCTGAATGCAGAAGCTTCTTTGCCGACACTTTAAGCCATCAGGCAGAAGTCTGTCACTGAAAACTGCCTGGCTCAGGAAAACCTTTTATATCTAATGTAGTTCAGCCAGATGCCTGAGCCGCAGCCTCCTTACAACAGGAGCGGGTGAAATAAGGTCATGTTTAAGTATATGTTAGGTCTCTGTGGAGCTGTTAAACCAATCATTACCCGCTGCACATTTCACACAACTTTATAGTACCAGAGAGTACACAGTCTAACGCTTCACCAGGGAGCTTTCGTATGGCATGCTGCCCCATGCATTACACATTACAGGCCAAAAGGCTGGGCCCACCCTCAGATTTTTAAAAAAGTAATGATAAATTAATGAAATTTTATTTTTGCCCACCATTAACACATCAACTTAGCTGCCCCACAGTTGTTTTGCTTGTCCAAAAACCTTTTTGGAGAATATGGGAATATGGAAGAGAATAGCAGTATTCTCATACCTGGCACATGTATTTCAGTGGCTGACAATGTAACTATAGGAACTGTAACCGGGATAAAAACTGGTATTGAAGTCTACTGATATACACTGTAAGTGCAGTTTAATCGATGTGTTTAAGCCCCCCTTGCCATAATCACAGCAGCACAGATTCACCACATCCTTTCCAGCTTTTTTTGGAAATAACTTGTGTCCAAACCCTCCCAGCACCTATTCAAGCATGCAGTTTTGTCTCATTTGCTGGATGCTCATTTGAAACTTGTGGGTCCAGGTCATCAGTGCAGCTTCATGGAAAAAAGACATCATTCTTTTTGCTTCAAACATTTTGCTTTTGCTCAAAATGTTCTGCTTTTCTTCGGACTGGATTTCACTTTGGTTTTTTGAAGGACACTTTATCCTGTTGAAGAATTCATTTGTGTCCAGTGATACCTAAACCTGAAGGAATTGTGTGATGTTGAAGAAATGAGTGACACTTTTTTTTCATGATCCAATACAAGGTGAATGGCAGTGCAATAAAGACAAACCTGACATGTCTCTTCACAACCAACAGTTTTTTGTGGCTATATAATGTTCCTACAGTATTTAAAACACTGAAAAACAGGCTTTTTTTAACATTTAAGCAGTTCTGTTTTCCGGTAATAATATATTGAACCAGCATATTGTTTATATTATATCTGAGGGTGGGTCCAAACTTCTGGCCTGTTGTGTGTGTAACAGTCCCCGAAGGATCTCAAGTTCCTTAGACTCTGTCCAGCCCTGTGTGTCAGATATAGTGGATAATCTAATCAATGGCACATAGAGATGAAGTGACTTTTCAGCTTTTACAACCAGTGTCCTTGTGTATCCCATATCACTGCGAAGATTTCTCTCTGATAAACTTGGCGGGAAACACTGCCTGTACTATCATGCACTATGTGTCATAGAATTCGGGTGAAAAGCAAAGTCTCCTCACAATAGAGAATAACCGTGGCATTACTCATGCCCCATAGTAAAGCCAGTCATACTGCTTTAAGCACCGCAAAGTTACAAAAGCACTAAAGCTTAAGGAATGTTGAGAGAACGCACCCAAATCTGTGGGCGGAAACAGAGCTTTACCTGCGTGTATAGTCTTTTATACACGCATACTTGGCAAGCATCACCGGGGCGGTTATTAATAGCGTGTGGTGTGACGAGGTGCTACACCTAACAACGTAAGTCTGGTCCTGTCTCACGCAGCCGTTTCCATGGATTTTCACTGAGATTGTTTTGGTGTTTCTCTGGTTGTCAGGTGGCTTCACTTGCTTCAAAGCATGGTGGAGTGTGTGCCATACTTGCTTCATAGAACCACTTCATGCACACACACACACACACACACACACACACACACACACACACACCTCCCTACACAGAACAGCCATAAATGTGGCAAGAGTCACAAAATCTCCTTGTCAGCAGACACCTCATATCAAACATTACTCGGGACCAGTCATATGACTGCAAATGGTCATGGTAGGCAAGTGACCTGTTGTCTCCACTCAAACTTACCACGTGCCACATATAACAAGAGCCCAATGCCCTTATACAAATCACTGAATGGGGATTTACTGACTATCCCATGACAAAAAAACAGTTAAGGGACTCACAATGAGCTGTATGCTTGGTTCCTTTACACTGGCTGAGAAGTGACCAGCGTTTTCCTACTCAATCCATGGGGACCCTCAGATAGTCTCTATCCTAACTTAAGCATGCTTGAATGGGAAAATCAATAAACACAGGTATGGTGCAGGGGTGTGAAGAGAAAAAAAAAAACATCCTAATGTGAACTTACTCATAACAGATAAGCACTCAGACAGAAGTAAAAGTTATAATTGAGAAAATACTCAAGACCTACAAAATCCCCAGTATCCCCAGTATATCTTCTTTACACATCCAGCATCCGCATAGATCTGTTGCTGGTCATTTCGCCCTTAGTGTACAAAATACTTTCTAAACTTCACAGGAGTAAAAGTAGCTAAAAAAATATTTTTAAGTACTTTCGTCTCCAGTAGACCTGCAGTGCATCTTTGCACATCCAGCATCAGCATAGACATGTTGCTATTGTTGGGACCCCCTTTAGTCTACAGCACATAATATGAAAGGATAATGAAAGGATAATTAAAAAGAGATTTGGGAAGCTGAATGGGAGGGACTGAAGTGGATGCAGGCGCTGTGCAAAAGTAAACGCACCCCATACTCTGCAAGTGTGTGCGTAAAGTAAACAGGGATGCAACACGTGTGTGTGTGTGTGTGTGTGTGTGTGTGTGTGTGTGTGTTTGTGTGAGTAAAGGACTGGAGAGGGCTCCGTGGTCGTGTAGGGTGTAGGGAGAGTGGGGGGGGGAGTACCTTCCAGCCGGCAGAGCTGTTGCTGTCTCCCTTGTCCTTGAAGTAGGGCACGCTCTTCACCATCCAGTCGTAGATCTGGGAGAGGGTGAGGCGCTTCTCTGGGGAGCTCTCGATGGCCTTGGTGATCAGGTCCGCGTAGGACATGTTGCCCCACGCGTTCCTGCGGGAGGAGCTGCTCTTCCTCTGCGCCGAGACGGAGGACAGCAGGGGGACATGCTGCTGCTGCTGCTGCAGCTGAGGGCTGGAGACCTGCTGCTGCTGCTGGCTCTGCTGCTGCTGGTGGACACAGTCGAAGTCCAGCACCTTCTGCTCCTCATAGTCCTCACTCTCCTCCAGCAAACCGAGACCACTGACCAGGTCCGCGTGACCTGCAGAGCCCACCACGGAGCCCCCCACCGACGCGTCCCCCCCACCGCGCGGTCCCGCGGAGGACGCGGGAGAGCACGTGCCCGAGTCCCCCGGGTTCGCGAGCTCCGGCCGGGGCAGCGGCCACGTGCACGAGCGCGGCCGGGAGAACGGCGCGAAGTCCGGGTCAATTTCTACCGAGGTGTGCTGCGGAGCCACTTCAGCCATGACGCCGAGCACATAGGAACGGCGGAGGAAAAATAAAAAAATAAAATTAAAACAAAAACAAAAAAAACAAAATAAAAACAAAAAAACGACTAACTCAGCTGTCCCGTTAAAACGCACAGGAGGAGAAAAGAAAGCAGTCTCTACTTCTTCAAGCAGAAATAAACTACTAACCTACATTTGAGGAGATTGGGGAAAAAAAGTCAAAAGCCAAATGGAAATGAAAACAAAGCGATTAAATAAAAGACACACGATTAACTTCTCGGTCCCGTCAAAACGTAGCGAGAACAGAAAAGAAAGTAGTTTCTACTTTTTTCAGGGCAGAAATAAACTACTAACCTACATTTGAGAAGTCAAAAGCTGGATGGAAACGAAAGCGATCAGTCTGTTGTTGTTGTTTACATGACAACAGAAAAGACGAAAATAGGTTTTTGGTGGAAGCTGCAGCTCTAGGTCTGGACTCCGTCTCGGTCCTGTCACTAGTGTCGCAAGTGGAGCGGAGTGTGTTTGTATATGAGCGTGTGTGTGTGTGTGTGTATGCGTGTGTGTGTTCAAAGTGAGGTTAGTGGAACTAGCGCTCATATGGCCCGTAGCCCCGCCTCATTGTTTAATTGACAGCTGGTCGGGCCAATAAGAGCTCAGCGTCCCGAAAGTGAAAGAGGCTTCCCCTTAGCACTTGTAAACATAGCTTTTCTTTTTTTTAAGTGATGTTTTCATAAAGTCTGGCACGAAAAGTACGCTTCTCCTCATCACTAATCTACTCTAAAGAGAACCTCGGGCTTTCAAATATGCCTAAAAAACATCACGGAGTTCAAATAATACGACATTCGTTGTGTTTGAGCGTCCAGGAATAGGAATAGCGCTCATAGCTGCGTAATTACAGCGTAATTGCGTAATTATAGCGTAAATTATGTAATTATAGCGTAATTGCGTAACAGGCAGATAACAGCGACGGACTAAAGTATAGTTTACTTGCTTGGATAGAAGATAGGAGGGACTAAAGACATTTTTGTTTTCTTTTTTCATTCGAAATGAAAGTCAACAAGTAGTGGTAATCCGAATTGGAGGGCAGGTGCCCAAACCGGGGAATTCAAAACAGAAGCGTCTCTGTAGGAAATCACCTAACTGGATATATTTATATGTTTAAATATACAGATTCACAATGTCTCCTCAAGTATCTACCAATATCAAAAACCAATCTTAATAAAAAACAAACTTGCTACGTTGCAACAGGCAACCAACAATACATGTAATAATAATCATAATCACAACTAAACTCGACAGACGCCTTTTATTGTTACTGACAGTTCTAGTATCACAGTGTAGCCCAACACAATGTGTGGTTTGTCTGAACACAGTGTGGTTTGTCCATGTGATAGAAACAAATGCTTGGCCGTGGGTCCAATCAATATAAACACTGTACTGTCCATCCTTAATTACTTAAAAATATATTAAAAGTGTAAAACTGAATGCAGTATGCGATACTCAGATTGTATCACTATGTCTGTCAGAGATTCTTAACACTGTCAGTGTTAAGCATGAGACCTGGTATGTTTTTCCTATGTGGGTTTCCACATATTTACAAGTATTTTAGAAAGACAGGTAAACAGTTTTCCTGTTTTTATGAAGACACGTAACGTATATACACATAACACACCACCTCTATACATTTAATAAACGCATTAAATGTACCAGAATCTTAGATCATGGGAAAAGAAAGTTAATAAAGGCAAACATACACCGTCAATTATGTTTTGACTGGAAATTTGTAGAAAAAGAACCTTAATTTTTACATATAATATAGATATTTGAATGCTGATGAGCTTAAGATAGTAAAAAATGATCTGATCATTAACAAATGAGTCCCATTAAATTATGCACTGGTTATATGGACAGCCAATAAGCTTTTATTTTATATAGCTGCACTACTTAGGAAGATGAATGTGAAGATAAGATAACCCTTTATTAGTCCCACAGGTTTGTGTGTGTGCGTGTGTATATATACGCACACACATATATAGCTTTTATAAACGAATATAAATATATGCATGTATGTACACACTGGATATATGTGAGTATAT
>JBBJLS010000001.1:26391439-26405633 GCA_037577275.1 Bryconaethiops microstoma
AGAGAGAGAGAGAGAGAGAGAGAGAGACAGAGACAGAAAGAGAGGAGAAAGACAGACAGAGAGAGAGACAGAGACAGACAGAGAGGAGAAAGACAGACAGAGAGAGAGACAGAGAGAGACCGAGAGAGAGAGAGAGAGAGAGCGAGACAGAGAGGAGAAAGACAGAGAGAGAGAGAGAGAGAGAGAGACAGACAGAGAGTGAGACAGAGAGAGAGAGGAGAAAGACAGAGAGAGAGAGACAGACAGACAGAGAGAGAGAGAGGAGAAAGACAGAGAGAGAGAGAGACAGACAGACCGACAGGAGAAAGACAGAGAGAGACTGACAGAAAGAAAGAGAGAGAGTGAGAGAGAGAGAGAGAGAGAGATGGGTCAGACAGTGTAACACCTGGGTAACACACCACCACCTGGGGCGCCGAATGTCCTTAGTTCATTTCCTATTTTTTTAAGAAAAACTGTATGATTACACAAACGTATCGCAAAAAACGATGATGTTTTTAGAGCCTAATCTACTGCAGTTTTTTTTTTTTAAATTCTGAATGTACAGTGTTGTGCAAGTTTTGAGTCACCCTTCAGTTCTTCATATTTTGCTTTGAATCACATTGTTTGTGCCAAAATGCATTTTTATTCCAGTCAAACTGTCTTATCATTGGAACATTGAGAGGATTCAGTGAAAGAAATGGGGACAAATATTTTACTGTGACTGAAAATGAGACAGTTATGAAAGTCCTTCAGGATGCCTGGAGATGTAGCCTTAAGACCATATTAAATATAAATATATGTTAAAATACTTGAGAGTCTCTTTGAAAGCAAAAGAGGGGCTTAAGACATTTGCACAGCATTGTAGACAACACACTTGTATGTGTTATACATATGTATATTGTATTTATATTTCTAGATTATAACTAACTTTTAAATGAATAAATTACAAAACAAGTCAAACAAAGAAGTATTGCACTACTTATAGTTTTACTAAGTTTTACAAATAATCTGCAGCAGTTTTGACGAAAGACTCCGAGGGGAAAGTCATCAAGGCTGCTACTATCAATAATGTTGCCAGAAAAGTCATGTTTTATGCTGCCGAACATGTTAACCATTCTGAATGACATGAAAATAAGGGAAAGATATGACTAAGTTGATGTTTCTGCCACACACTAACAATCCTAAGTAATAAATGGTCCTAAAGCATAACCCTGTTGAAGTGAGATCAAGTACAATAACCCTGCTTTCACAGAGGTGGACTTACTGATGATCCTTTTGAAGAAACATCAAACGTAAAATGTACAGAAATGTCTTAATTGAGGTGTGCAAGTGTGAAGAAACTTTTAAAAGAACGTTCGTGTAATGGACACCAAATAAAGTCCAGAAAATCTGTACCCAAGTCGAGAACCATCCAGGAACCTTTATTTCAAGTAAGGAACCAGAATGTTCCAATCTCATTTGTAGGAGGAGGAGGAGGAAGAGTCTGAGGCACTGTCCCACACATCGGTGCCCTTGCGGAGGAGATGGAGGCCATAACTGGCCTCATTCAGTCTTGATTTCCATACCTGCTTCTTCACCGTCGCCGCGGTGATTGATGACAAGGAGCGGACTTGATTAGCGAAAAGGGGAGCAACCGTAACAAAGTGGCCCCGGTTCTCCACATGGACTCCTCTGTTTCCATTAACGCATTCAATTTGAGAACACTAATGAAAATGCCATTGGTAGGGATGAAAGGTGCGATTAAGCAAAGACGTACCTCCTTCAGACTCACAATGGCGCTTGTTCATGAGGCGGATATTTATGCAGAGTGATCCTCTCAAGCTTTTGAAGAGCTGAAAAGCGAGATATTAAAAAAAAAGAAAGAAAGCTTTTGGTGTTACATAAAGGAGACTGGGGATTCAGAGCTCTAGTGGTGAACCGTTAAAGGGATGGTGGCGGAATATGAATGTTCTCTCTCTTTTTCTTTTTTTTTTTCCTTCATTGCACATGCTAAGAAAAGGAGATCAAACCGACCATATGGTAGAGCAGTTAAAACAGTTTAGGACCTGCTGCACTGCTGAGAAATTCAACGAAATTACCAAACAGCGCGGCCTTCCTGCCTCTTAAAAAAACAGAAGGGGAAAAAAAAAAAAAAAGACACAGCTGCGACGAAAATGGAAGTCAATGAAACATCATTGCCTGCTGTGAACAACAGCGCTCCAGTGTGCAAAATGATCAGGTAGCAGGACTATTGATATCTGGCGCGGGGTTTGTTTTAATGATTTTCTACAGCAGTTCACAGGCCTAATGTGATACATCTAATATCGGAGAAGGACGCCCTGCCATAAACAAAGCTACTGTTTCCACTTCTATTGCAATTTCGATCTTCTTTTATTGATTTTCTATGTATTCTTTTATTTCTTCTATTATTTTGTTCTATTCCTGTAAAGCACATTGAATAGACTTTGTATATGATAATGTGCAAACTAAATACATTTTGAGTTTATTCAGTTCAGTGTTGCTAATGTCACTCAGCGCTTTGGGCCCTAAATCACTACGAAACACATTGTACTTAAAATGTGCTTAATCCTACCTTAATTTACCCCTGAGATTACACCAAACGCCTTCATTTGAATTAAGTGGCTGTTAATTTGTGAAACCGACCCCTTAATTTTACCTTAAAATTTGATTTAAGGCATGAGTGTGAATCCCCTTCATCTTAAATTTAAGGCGTTAATTCAGAAGGTTCTATTGTTTAAGGCGTGAATTTGAAAAAGGGAAAAATTCAGTAGTTTTGCCCCTAATTAGCCTTAATCTGTGCACTTTTCCCATTAATATTCCTTAAATTCCTGTGTGGGAAACTAAGGTCAAAATTAAGGTGATTTTAAGGGGTAAAATTCAGGCGTTTGGTTTCGTAGTGAATGTAAAATGGTATTTAGTCATTATGCAGCCCCTGCTGGAACCAGGTCGCCATGGAGATCAGATCTATCAGTTTTAAAAAGAAACTTAGTACCAACCTTTTTTCAGTTATCTACACAAAATTCATGCATTCTTATCTGTATACTTTCATATCACTACTGTGCTTTATCTGATTTTTATTTGTCGCTGCTGACCTTCAAAAAGCCACCTTTTATAATTTAACAAGCCATTAAGTGGCAGCCAATGGGATGAAACAGTGAATGCGTGCATTTAAAGTCTTAGGACAGTCTAGAATTTGATTCTGCATCACCACACAACCAGTTAATAGGATGGCACACATGAACTGTTACAGATTCTTTCATCTTATAAAAGAAACTTGATTTATTTGACATATTTTTATTTGTAGTTGTTCACTCAACAACTTTACAGTGTTTAACAAGATAAAAAATCTGATGTTTATTAAATAAATGGATAAGTGATAAAACCCTGTGGTGTGCAAAGACTTCTGACTGGTACTGTATATTAATTGTGTGGATATTTTATTTCTTACTTGTCTTTTTATGCTTATTTAATCTCTATGAAGCATATTTCAATGACCTCTGTGTGTTGTAAAGTGGTATGCAAATACATTTGGCCTGCAAATGTCCCACTATTGTGTCCCAGCTTAATACAAAAACATCTGTAGTGATGCTGGGGGTGTTCATTTTTTTGCATAATAAAGAATAACAGGACACATACAAATGTTATACATGTGTAATGTTATTTTCACACAAAGCTGGCCCAGTTTGCTGACACAGCCAGGAGCAACCTCTGTTCAATTATTTTAATTTAAAAAACATTTATTTACTATTTGCCTCCTTCACAAATTAAAAGAATATATTGTTCTTTCAAAGACAAAACAGCTGCAACTTGTTTTTATCCACAACATCGATAAGGGGAAAAAAACACCAAAAAATCACACACACACACACACACACACACACACACACACTCTTTTTGTATTAGTTTCTGTAGACTGACAGACATGAAGTGGCTAATTATTGCTATCTAAGCATCTATTTTTTTCACTTTTCCGGTGCACAAATTAGACTTGTTTAAACCACAAAGCAGAGAGTGAGAGGCGCATCTCTTCATTATGGGGGCACATGAACGTCAGACTGTCTCCTCACAAGAGCTGGTTTGTGATAACACTAATGTGTTTATACACAGACCCGTTCCATTTTCTCTGCGGAGAATTCAAAAGCAGGTCAGCACTATCTTGAAGCAGCTACTCGACATTAATGAGAAAACACTGTTGTTGATGAGGCTTTGGGAAGGACCATAATAGACTAATATCATAATAAGACAGTGGACTGGCCATTGATCACATATGGCACCATACAGGTTCATTAAAAATGGGAAAATAAAGGAAGAAAGGAAGACTTTGCAACACTTTGTGGCAACACTTCAACCTGCCTAGATTAGTTGGTAAACAGTTCTTATTCATAGCAAGTGAACGCACCTTAAAATAATCTTATTATTAATGATGGCAAGTGAATGCAGCAGGGCGTATATTCAATTATTCTCATTAGGAAATTGTCACAAGAATGCTACATAATTTTTCTGTACATTTTTTTTTTTTTTTACCCGAGGCCTTTGTTTTAGTGAAATTATCCCACCTCACGATTTAACTCGTTTTAAAGAAGTAATGTAATTAACATATTATTGCAATACCTAGGGCTGGCCCAAACAGCGTTTTATAGCCTCTGAATATCTGTTATAAACAAATATTCTCAGAGTCACCCTGAAAAAATATACACTCTATAATTAACCACTATTTTAAGTGTTTTCTTCCATGCAATTCTAAATGTATCCAGTAGGGGGAAACAATGTGTTGTGAGTAAGGTGCACACATGTCGCCCATATGTTACTATAGAACCTGTGATTGTAGCCTCTCATTCAAAGACAGCTTTTAAGTGCCCCTGTCTGATGTTTTATTTATTTATTACCATCAGGACTTTACTTAACACCTCTCCAAAATGCCAGAACACCCCTCTCCACCCCAGAATACATATCTTATATCATTCTTATAGCAATCTCATAACAAGAGATGAAATATATTGTAGGAGTTGGCAATATGACATGACAATTTTCATAATGACTACAACAATCTCTTTTTTTGCTACATAAGGCTCTGGTCTGTTGTCGGGAGATTATGCTGATTATGCCAGGAGTCCAGGAGAATAGCTGTGCATGCAGAATTGCTGTTACTTTTGAACAATAGATTTTTGATACATTGCTTTTGTGAAAATATCCAATTATCGTGTAAATATCAAATTATTGTGGTTACCCCTACTATATTATCCATACGCAAACTGAACAAGTGTAAACCAACTAAAGGGTACAATCCAAATGAAGTGGAACGTGACTATCACAGTGTGTGTGTGGTCATCACACTTTTTAAAGACACAAACTGAGTGTGCACTGAATCAGCGGGTGCTGTAAAGACGCCCACTAAATGTCACGACATTCAAAGAAAAGATAACACAGTATAACACCGAAGTTAATGGTTTTACAGGATTATTCAAGTTTACTTGAATCAAACACCTCACCTGCTCTCCCTAAAATCCAAGATTATCAAAATATGCGCTGGTTTTCCCAACTGTGCTTAAATTACATCAAAACATAGTTTCTGCATAATGAAGTCCACAAAACAGAAATAATGTAACAGAGTGGTTTGATGTGAAATGACCATTTCTGAGAAACCTACTGGTATCAAGTCAGAATTGTTCACAATGGTGGTGACAGTTCAATGCCAAAAGGTTTACCACCAAATACGCTGCCTAAATCATTATTTCACAATAGTCCGACGTTTTTTTAAACTATACTTTTTAAAGCACATTCATCACAGGTCCATGCAGCCCATTCCATGGCAAACTGGACCCCAATGATGGTCCCCAATTTTAATGAATATTTTACCATTTTATTTACTATTATATTACCATCACATATAAAAATGATGTATGTTTACTGGTGGTTTCAGACACCAAATAAAATATATGTGTTTTAGACATCTTGACCATATCATCACTGTAGAGTCGGGTTCTCTACAGTTACCTATTTCAAATCAAACCACAATGGATGACCGTTTATAGAACTAAATTAGAACACTGTGCAAAAGTCTTAGGCACTTTGTTAAAACCATTTCTCTCTCAGCAGTGTCTTTACTTTACACAGTTAACATTAGAATGAATGCAAACAAACATGAAAGCAGTACAGATGCCTCCAGTCACTGCATGGATTTGTGAAAGTGCATGGGCAGTACACCTGATTTGACCTGAGTATTATTTGAACCAAACCATGTATTTGATGCTTACTTCAAGTAACAACTTGACATATTAAAATCACTATTGTTCCATTAATGTGATTTGTATTTATTTGAATGTTATTAATGATATTATCATGACCTCCCAGTTAAACAGCCTTTAAATATAATGTCCTAAGACTTCTGCGCAGCACTGTTTGCAGAAACGTTTTGAAAAGTCAGTGGAAAAAATTGTTCCTTGCGTAACAAGCTGTATCAACAGTCAGCAAACAAATACAAAACATAGCAAACGAGATGTTATATGTTCTCTTTTTTTTTTATGTAGATTAAATAACATAGGCAGTCTATGTAAATTTTTCCTGGTGAATTCTGAACATAATTAATTACAACAAACAGTTACAATATTATAGTTAATTTGTTAATAATGACATTTGTGGGCGTGGATTTTCTTTTAGAACCGTGATCCAAAGCAGCTTCTTTGGTAGCAACAGAGTAATACAGTCTAGAGAGGCATGGTGGTCTTTCGATAGCTTTAGAAACACTGTGGCAACTTGTGAATAAGGTTACAGGTCATTATTGGATGCCTTATAACTACCGGTAGGTGCGAACATTTTAATAATTGATGCCTAAACAGATGGACGTTATCCATTATATCAACACCACACATTGAAATGTGTGCGCATGTTCAGAGTGACCTCGATAACATTCGGAAGTCTTGACAACATCATCTCTGGGAGAAGCGAGGAAGCGGAGGCAGGTTTTCGGCTGCGGCCGGTGGAGAGGCAGATGTGCGCAGAGTATCAATCTCTCTGTGAATCAATGATGGTGCTTCAGTAGCAGTAACTGATTTCCTCGTTGGCCAGAACAACAGCTGTTCTGCAGGGAATGTAGACCTGAGAGAGGCAGAGGAAAAAAAACACAGCACGAGTCAGGGACTCACTTCTGAGAACGGAAACTTCTCCGCCAGCCAAAATGTTACCTTTGAATCACGTGTTTATTGACTAAACAGGAGAAGAAGAACCAAAACACTTAATTCAGCGATGGGACAGATGGGAGATTGAGTCCACAGCATCAATGTATTACATTAAATAGCTACAATCACTGGTCAGTTCATCAGAAACACCAAACATATGGAAACACTTGGGTTGGGTTACTGACTGTAGCCCAACTGTACCAGCCTCCTCATTTTAGAATTAGAATCAGAATCCGGAAGGTGACAATTGATGCTTCACTCTATACAAACCTATGACGAAATAAAAATAAACACGAAAGATTCTACAGGTAAGTAATTATAAAAACCCTACTGTGAAAAATAAATGTATATACTCTAGATGTCTACACAAACTAGTTGAGCATTCAGCATGTAACACAAATTGGAATACAGTACGTGACATGCTATGCTTTACACTGTGGTTGAGGCTGACTTTTTAGATTAAAACATTAAATACAAAGATTTCTTAATGTTACTGGGCGTACATTGTGTGTCAAGATGAGCGACATACACAGTACTGAAGACTAAACATACAAAAACGAAAGCTTTTAGCCACGCTCGCTGGACATTATATTGGAAACACACAACAAGGCAGGTTACTGACTGTAGCCCAACTTTATCAGCCTTCTCACACCCCATCCCTCAGTGGAGCAGACCATCCTTAGCACAGCAGTGACAACAGCAGTGGCGTGTTTGTGTACAATGTCAGTAATTGTGTGTAACAGTAGTATAAGTAAGGTAAGGTTCACTTTGTCATCAACGACTGTGAACAAGTACATAGTGACATCCCTTCATGATCACAGTACATACAGCAATACCACACAATAACAATACACAATACCCACAATAGTCCATCACCGAGCCACGACCTCACAGTTTCTTTCGAGAACACTGTTATTGTCCCCTTTCTTACCTTGGTGTCATGTCTAGCATGACACCAAGGTAAGAAATCAATCAAGAATCAAGAATCAAGATGTGGCCGCTCGCATTAAGTTCAAAACCTTAACACTTGCCTTCAAGGCCAAGAACGGACTTGCACCTCCTCACTTATCAGCACTGATCAAGCAGCGTCACTTCTCGTCCTCTCAGAGCTTCAAGCACTGCTCATCTGGAAACTCCTTTGCTCAAAAGACGAGGAAGATATGCATCAAGACTCTTTTCAGTCTTGGCTCCCCAGTGGTGGAACGAACTCCCTCTTGCAATCAGATCTGTGGAGTCCCTCTCTGTCTTCACGCGTCCTCTGAAGACCCACCTCTTCAAGGAGCACCTTGGTGACTAACAAGTCCTCTCATCTATCTCTTTTACATCCTTTTCTTTGTATTTAAAAAACCTCGGGCACTTACCCTCTTAACTTGTGTATGAACCTCTGACTTTTTTCTTTCGACAGGGTTTGTTACAGTGTGTAACTTTGCTCGCAGTAAAAAGCAGGTGTTGATTTTAGTGCAGCTTTAAAGGTATGAAGAACAGACGTAGACTACGACATTTAGCAGATGCTCTTATCCAGAACGACGTACATCAGTGCTTAAGTAAACGTACCGATACCTCACAACAACAATACGACCCAATAACAATACACAATACCAATACCTCACATTCATAATACCACACAATAAAATCACCTCATAACAATACCACACAATAACAATGCCTCACAATAACAATGCCTCACAATAACAATGCCTCACAATAACAATGCCTCACAATAAAATGACCTCATAATAACAATGCAGCACAATACCAATACCAGACAGTAACAATACACAACAGTAATATCACATAACAACAATACACAATAACACCACCACACAATAACAAAACCTAACGTGTAGACAGTGGGCATTAGACATAAGATACAAGACAATAAACTATAAAAAGTATTTTGTAGATGTAATACCAAATAACTTTTACCTGCATATATGAAAACATTTGGTGAGCAAGGCCGCGGAGTTTTGCACATGTAACAGTTAAGTCAAGCCAAGTCAGAGTTTTATTGTCATCTCAGCCATACACACAGTGAGACGAAATATCGTCCTCCTGGACCATAGATACATACAACACAACAGCAGCACATTCAGACATCAACAGTTTTACAGTAATTAAAAAATAGATAATTATAGCCACACTACAATGTTGCACACAGTATACAATCAAGTTATAATACAATAAACTAAAGACTACAAGGAGAGAAGAAAAACAGTGCAGATGTATTGAAGAGAGTATCTACGATGTAAACAAGTTATAGTATAGCAAATGCAACGATTTGTGCAAGCATAGCAGTATGTGGGCAATGTTCAAATAGACATAAATGTAAACAGCATGAATAGCATTAAATAAAATCTTCATCATTCTCAACCCAGTAGTGAAAGCTCCGGCAATGCTGCTGTACCTGGCAACCCGGCATGAAAGACACTAATGGCGTTTTTCCACTGGCACAAGAAACCACATTGTACTGTGAGCAAATATTTTTCAGGGCAGGGTTGAAAGCGGGCTTGGAAAAAAAAATCTCAATGGAAAAAAACACTCATTGGGGAGGAGATACAAATGAACAACTGAGAAGTCAAGGAAGTAAAGGCACTACTTTCTGGTTGAGAAAGTTTCAATGGGAGTTTTTAACGATGTGAAAAATGAGAAGGTGTACCAGGACATCGCTGGGCGAGGTTTTCATCAACTGGCTAAACAATGCTCAGAATAAAATGTAAAAATCTAAAACAAGACTATAAAACATAAAAGACCACAATATCAAAAGCAGCTCTGACAGAAAACTTTCGGTTCAGCGCCATGGACGTGATTTTGGAACAATGACCGGCCGTAAACTGGGAGATTTGCGCATCAGAAACAGCTGAGATACACCGTAAAACCAAAACGTGCTGCAACTTCTATACCATTGCAATACAGTTTAGGTACAGCACGGTTCCTGTATAACTGTGGAAAAGTGACTTAATTTAATTACGTGGTCCTTATTAAATTACATTGGTTTTAAATGTTAAAATGCCCAATACATGTAGGTACAGTATATGTGCACCTATTAAATGGGCGACTCTGTCTATACATCAATAATAAATGTATAGAGATGAGGCAGATAATGAATAATATATCGAGAAGACGCAAGTGAACAAACAGCTTCTCTTGGCTGCTACACCAATCAATCATTAAATGGGTTTTGGATCTGCTGGCGGGTTTTAATAGACGAACCCGTGAGCTGCTACTGGATCAATAAGGCCTGTTTCTCACATATAGCAAAAAAAGCAAAACTGAGTGAAGCCCATTCTTAGCTTTTGCTGTTAAGAGTTTAATACCAACCTGTCTTTCTCCTTCACGTGGCCTTGTATTGTATTGTGTTTTCTCAGGTCTTGATCTGTTTCCAGCCGTGTTTCTGCAATTATCTGGATATGAGTAGTCCTGCATGTAAAACCGCCATTCTCTGCAAATGTTTTCGGCCACTTATCGTAGAATTTAACCAATTTCGGCCCTACTTGAAACACCAAGCTACAAGTTTCTCCACTTGGTACCTTACTATGCAAACGTTTTAGACACCTATGCAAATTGTTTGAAGCAATTTGTTTCAGCAGTGGGTTTCTTTCTGCCAGCAAAACACAAGTGATCATTAGAATAAATGCAAACAAACAAGAAAGCAGTAAAAAAAAAAATTGTTGTTTTTCAAAATTTGTAGTTGTTATGTTATGAGCTGGTTAAAACACCACAGGTTTGGTCCCAGATATCTGCTGAATGTCTCGTACCATTGCATGGATTGATAAAATTCCATAAGCAAAACAGCTAATTTAATCTAATGAAGTAAAAACAGCCAACCCATGCATTTAGTGGAAGTTACAAGTAATACCAGGCTTCTAAGAGGTCTGGAAATGGACACTATATACTCTTATTACCATTATTTATATTTTTAAAATATTTTAAGACTGACTTAACTCTACTTCCTAGCAGTAAACAGCTGTTAAGCATAATTTTCTTTTGCACAGTACAGCTTATCAGACACAGTTGCACAGTCTGTATGATAGTGGATACACTGCCCTCAAACAACCTCAGCACGCCTTGCATCCTACTAAATTTGTATGAGAAATGTTTGATTATCCACTGTTAATTTTGCATCTGACTAAGAATAAATGTCTTTATGACACAAAGCAGTTCCTGATAACTGTTTTTCCAACACACTAAGATTCATGTTAATCACAGTAGCTTTCTTGATATGAAGCATAGGTTTGGACAAAATAATGAACTAATGCTTTCTTTTTTAAATTATTGTTAAATGCTGAAGTTTAATGATGCTCATGAGTGATTAAATGTGAGGTTAGCCATTATTAACAATAAAGTGCTGTGCCAAGGTCTTGAGCAACCCCATTTGAATCACCTTGTTGGTGCAAAAATACTGTTTAATTCCAGTCAAACTGTCTTATCTTTGGTATATTCAGTAGATTAAATGAAAGAAATGAGAACAAATGTTTTACTGCAACAGGTTGCAAAGTGCCTAAAGATATAAGGTGCCTTGTTAAAAGTGTTCCAACCACTTAGCATTCAGCACCACCAGTATACTGATCACTGCCTGATCATCTAGAATCATCTGCACCTGTTTCTTCACTGATTCAGGTCTTAAGTTAGTTGTGCTTTGTTATGCTTGAATGACTCATATGTAGTTCACTGTGTATCTTAAACAAAAACATTCCTCTGAAACTGTTCAGGTTCAGGGACTGGAATGAAAATTAGAGTCTCTGAAAGTCCTTCAGGAAGCCTGGAGAACTGTTTCTCAAGACTACAATAAAAATACAAGAAAGTCTGGATCTTGGGAAGCGAAATCTGAAAAAATGAGGGGAGGCTCAAAACTTTTGCACAGTGCTGTACAGTCGAAGATGCTGGCTTTCCTCAAACTTTTGACAGGAAGAGCATGTTGCTCACAGTGACGGGGGAAAAAAAGGAAATGTGGGGATGGTGTGAGCTGTTTCCAAACTCTGAATTGTTTATGACGCAACTAGTGCTGGAAGTTCGGTCCCCACAGCAGCACAGCAGAGGAAAAATGCCTCGGCTGCATGAGTCACTCGGGGACTGACAACCTGTAATTCTGCTTTAATGCTATTTCGAGAGGGCCTCGTGCAGCTCACCGCGCAGATCTGAATCAGTTAGCATGCTAAACAACGGACCAGCAGAGCCGCCTTAACCCCTGGAGAACCAGCTGCAGAGCCACGGAGCAGCTCTGCATCCTTCGCCACACTTAACACGGAGCAAACGCCAGCAAACTGCAGAGTCGACTCCACGGGGCGAGACAGGCTCGTTTCAGCACCTCTCTCTCTCCATCACTCTCTCTCTCCCTCTGCTAAAGCCTGAGAGCTCTCTCATGTTCAGAACACACAGGAGACCCAACGAGACAGTAATGCAACACTGACAACACACAGCAGTGACTAATTAAAGTAATTCAGCAGGGAGAGAAAGAGGGAGAGAGAGTGGAGAGAGAGAGAGAGAGAGAGAGAGAGAGAGAGAGAGAGTCAGTATGTGAGAGAGGACAGTGTAAAAGAGAGAGAGCAAGAAAGATAGAGAAAGAGAGAAACATACAGAAAGACAGTATCTTGCAACGATCAATTTTAAGAAGAGATTAAAAAAAGAGAGAGACAGAGAGAAAGAAATAGAAAGAATACACATGGAGAAGAGGAAAGAACAGGAAGAATGACAAAAAAGAGAGAGATGAAAGAGAAAGGAAGAGACAAAAAGAGAAAGAGAGAGAGAGAGAGAGGGGGTGGCAGGGAGAGACAGAGAGAGAGAGATAAAGAGAAAGAAAGACAGAATGGGAGAGACAGAAAGAAAGAACGTAAGAAAGAAAGAGTGAGACAGAATGAGCAAGAGCGAGAGAGCGAGAGAGAGCGAGAGAGAGAGACACAGAGACAAATGAATGAATCGCTGCACCTGGTGAGACAAAAGCCACCACTGTGCAGAAGCTGCTGTGTGTCAACAGCGTTTATTTTCCTGGGTGGAACAGAACAATGGTGACAAATCGCAAATTAATTGGCAAACAAAAAAACAACGCGAGTCCCTAATGTTATTACAGCAACATGCTGCACACATGCTGATGAACACAGAGAATGTTATGAGGTAGAAACTTCAGCGTCAGGAAGGGGAGCTCTGGAAATGAGCCCTGACCGGGAAAGTGTGTCCAACAGCTGAGACAACGCTGCTCCGATAAACACAAACTTCACAAACAGAGCAGGACACACTGAACCAGACTTCACAAACAACTTCCATGTAATTGACCTCATTTTGATTAAACAGACTGACACCCCACATTCTCCTCAAGCAGCAAGGGACAGTGAGTACCTACTGCACCTTCTACAGACTTCTATAGACATCACATTTTATTTATGTGTAATATTTATATCCATCTCTATTTTTGACCATAGCATTTTGTGTATACAGCATAGTCTATTTTGTAGTATTTTCCGGAGTATTTTCTAGAATATACATCATATTAGGGATGTCCAGATCCGATCACGTGATCGGAAATCGGGCCCGATCACGTGGTTTCAGACTCGCTCGAAATCGGACGTTACCTTCCGATCAGAACTCGGATATTTGTGTATATATATTCTCATTATTTTTTAACACATCTATAGTTATACGGTGGCATAGAGTTAGACCTCTTGACTCCACACAGAAACAGCAACGCGTGCGACATGACATTACTTTATTGCAGAGACGCTATTGGTTAAATGCCGGCAAAGTAGAACACGGAAGCAGCTTGAAGCGGAAAGCGCGAGTATGAAAAAAAACACCGGTAAGAAAAGTGACCCACTTCAGTACTGGAAAGAACATGCTAATCAGTTTCCCTCTATGGGGGCTGTTCCAACCCAGTATCTCAGTGCACCCTGCAGCTCTGTGGACAGTGAGAGACCTTTTAGTGCCATTGCAAACATCCTTGATGAGAACAGAAACAGGCTCAAACCTGACAAGGTAGAGATGTTAGTTTTCATTAAGAAAAACATACATTACTACTGTGATGACAGTAAGAGTTAGGAGTGCAGTTCCTA
>JBBJLS010000001.1:26462962-26470462 GCA_037577275.1 Bryconaethiops microstoma
ACCACCAGTATACTGATCACCGCCTGATCATCTGGAATCATCTGCTCCTGTTTCTTCACTGGTTCAGACCTTAAGTTTGATGTGCTTTGTTCTGCTTGAATGATACATGTGTAGGTCACAGTGTGGCTTAACAAACAAAAAGTGGTAACTTGTCAAGTACAGGGACTCAGTGTGATTCAATGTATGATTAACAAGCAATACACATTCCTCTAAAACTAGTCAGGTTCAGAGACTGGACTGAAAATGAGACTTTGAAAGTCACTCAGGAAGCCTTGAGAACTGTTCCTCAAGACCACATTAAAATACAAGAAAGTCTAGATCTCTAGAAGCAAAATATGAAAAAATGGGGGGTGGCTGAAGATGTTTGCACAGTACTGTATAGCTAGGGTGTTCGCTACCTAGTTGAATAGGTGAATGCAATGTGGCGTTCTTCTGATGGCAGTAATGTTATTTCCATTGATTCGCACAGTATACACTTTACTTTATAGAAGACGAAAACTGTGACCGGCTGTATATTCGGAGACTTTGTGTTCTGTGAAGGTCACATTGCCTGATCATTTGTATAACGACAGTCCTGGACAATGGTGGGGAAATAATGATCTTTTAGCTCAGTCATTTCATATACATTTACTAAAAAACCCCCACCACTGGACCGTAATCCCATAATCGATTAGAAGGTCTACAGACGACAATCAAAAGGTAATTTGTGTATTTAGGTGGGCACCAGAACAAAGTGGCGTCCTTTTTCACTACTTCGTGTCCTTGGCAGTGCACCCCACTTCAGTCCCTGCCTCTAATTATTTCCATTACATTTCAATCTGCCGGAGCTGCGGGGAAGGGTACTTGGTAAATTAGAGGGCTTTTGTTACATTATCCATTGGAAGCGACAGCATTTTGGAGTAGTAATCAGATACAATCAGGCCAAACTTGTGTAGCATGTCTTATCTGCCTCTCCTATAGAACGTCCTCATTTCTTGCAGGCTGCGAGATGAACAAGCACTGCGTTGGCAGGGACAGACGTCTGTTTAATCAGGCAGGTTAGGGAGCAGTGGAGGCTGAGGCGGTGTGTTTGAGTCCCTCTGGGTGAGTGTGTGCCTCTATTAAAGGACCAGTTCCTCTGATGGACTCACAGTTCCAAAATACTCTACATATTTTCAGGGGGGTTTCAAGTGAGGAGGTCATGCAAGGATCTTAACTCTCCTTAAAAATCAGGGGGGGGGGATTGTGGCTATATATAATTTTCCTAAATTATTAAGAAAAATACAATTGACAAATTTTGTAACAAACAGTAAGGTAAATTCAGGTACATTTCCATATAAAATATAACTATACATTTTTTGGTACTGTCCAGAGAACACAAAGCACAGTGAATGGGATGGTGAAATACCTCCTGTATTTAGAGGCGGGAGGTTTGACAGTAGCCAGTCCGAGAACATTATTCATTCCTCCTTGCTGCTGACTGGCTGCTGCCCTGTGACGCCTCTCGCATGAAGCTATCTCGAGTGTTTCTCTGTGTGTTTTTCATTTTGTTCTTCTTAAAAGCCCTGTATTTTTATTACTGTAAGTTGAATGAATTTATTACTGTATTTACACTGTTTATACTAAAGAAAACGACAGCGCCAAAAAAAAAACAAAAAAAACCGTGCTTGCATGAATTACAGTACAGTCTATCTAGGGGTGACGTCGGTATTTTACATTCTTGCACTGCGGGAGACAGCAGTTCAGTGCACACTGTACAGTACGGATATGGGTTTACCTTTACATTTTTTAACGGTAATGTATTATTATTGTTATGTATTATAAATATATATATATATACACATACTATGCAGCAATTTGACTGGCAATAGCTTAATTTTCCAGCCTGACAACGATCCCAAACACACTGTCAACGCAGCCAAAGTACCTCGACAGAAACAAAATCAATGAACAGTATCAGCCATAGGCCTGCTTCTAAAATATTAAAGTAAAGAAAAGTAAAAGTAAGGTGGCCTTTTATAGTCACGCGTGAATACACCACACCATTGCACAGAGTGTGAACAGTGTGAAATTCTTTCTCTGCATTTAACCCATTTACCAAGTGAAGCAGTGGGTAGCCAGGGATGCAGCGCCTGGGGAGCAGTGTGTGGGGAGCAGTTTGGTTGGGGGAGAGCAGTGTTGAGGGAAGCAGTAATTGGATCGCAGAGTGTGGGGGAAGTACCTTGCTCAAGGGTACTTCAGTGGTGCCACTGTCAGTCCTGGGATTCAAACCCACGGCCTTCCAGTCGCAGGATCAACTTACTAAGCCCCAGGCCACCAGCTGTGTGGGATCATCTCTACAGAGAACGAAGCAAAAGGCAGCCGAACGTACTTCAAGAAGCCTGGAGAACTATTCCTAAATATTTGACAGGACAAATTGTCTAAAAAGAGTTCCGGCTGTGAATGGTGGTCAGAACAAATACTGACTTTAAAGCGTTATTAATGTTTATTTGTAATCACACTAAAGTTTATGGACAAAAACAAAGATATAAAAAAAAAGTATTGCAAAAAAAAAAAGAAATCTAATAACTGTCTTAGCCGCCAAGACATTTTGAGGGTAGAGATGAGCCAACAAAATACCATTTCACATTTCAATGTCAAAACCTCAGTGTTCTACACCTTAAAACAGAGTAACAGAAGTTTCTTAACTCTCTTTAACTCTCTTTTTGTTCCATTTCACTCGATCACCTCTTGAAAATTTACTCTACTCGCTCGCTTTAGCCAAGTAAAGAGAGTTTACTGGGCTTCAGCAGCTGAACCGGCCAGAAAACCTTCTCGAGCAATGTCAAAACATATCATACACACAACTACCTCGCAAGAGAATAGCCAGTCACACAAACACACACGCACACGCACAAACTGTGGGCATCTGAGTGCACCAGCCCTCAAAGTCTCTCAGTCTCTTTGGTACCGCAACACAGAATGAAATCGATAGCAGTGTCGGATGAAAAGGCCTAAATAAATACTGCATGCTGGGCAACGTTGTACGAAAAAGCAAATGTAGAAAAAAGCGGGAAAATATGGGGGCTAGCAGCCCGAAAGCTATTCCCCCCAGAGTGATCCGGAGTCAGTCAAGTGGATGCGTCTGTGCACTGAGAGAGCAGCGAGGAGCCGGGCTAGCAGAGCACAGCCGAGGAAGAGGTCATCTGGGATCAAAGAAAGCTGCGCTGCTTCGTGGAAGTCCAGGGGAAAAAAAAAGCCTTGTACTTTTGGTAGCCTTGGTTAGTAATGCATGCTTTTCCACCGCGGAGACCCGGAGCTCAGCACGGCCAGAAACAGCCCGAGCCTCGGCCACACGAGCTACACCAACCACCGCATTCAATTACAGCTCACACTGCACACTTCACACCCACTTACCGAACTAAAAGACACCATCGGTCTGACCATCAGAGAGAACCAGTTCAGTTTTTCACTCAGGGGGAATTTTATCTGAATCTGAAATTCAGATTCCACCACTACTTTTTATTTCAATGTGATGACAAATTAAAAATATTCAAATACTTTGACATCAGCTCTATTTAGAGATCAGTATGACAGTTAGTTCTTATAGTAATAATACTTATTATTATTTTGTTTTAATTATTGTTATTATTACAACCACAACAATAATAATAATAACAATAACAAACTGTCAGGCCGATGTCTTATTGGTTTAATAAAACAAATATTGTTTTATTACTAATTGCAATACTAATACTAAAGGAATGAACTATCAGGCTGATGTCTAAATATTAGTATAAGTAATAATACTAATAATAAAGGAACTGTCGGACTGAGGGTTTCCTTGGAGTAAGAGCAGGTCAAATATGAGTCACAGACATTATAGCTCGACTTGTTAAGGAAGGCAAAGCTGAGTCTGGCTGTGTGAGCTGTAATGAGAATGTTTTTCTCGCGCTGCTGGAAAAACCACCTCCACAAACTGCGACCGTGAAATGTACAAAAGAGACGAGGAGGAGATTATATAAGGTATGAGATGGAAATGGGCACACAATCAGGATGCTTCTTCACCTCTTGAGAAGTTAAGTTTGTAAACCTCAGCAAAACTGCCAGGAAAGAGACTCTTTTCTCCAATAGAGAGAAAAAATCCAGCAATATAGTAAACCAGCACACAGTAAAGGGCACAGTGGGCAGGCAGGACTCACATCAAAATGACGGGTAAGTGTGTAACACCACCGATCTACATGACAGGGCAAAAGTCTCGGCGCCCTTGATGTACAGTAGCACAATAGAAACCCACCAAGAGCACAAAACTCTTAAGGTTTTCATTCGGACGCCAAAGATTTTTCTAATTATTGGCCTCCACAAAGGACCCTTTGAGTGAAATAAGAAAGGAAATGCCAAAAAACGTGGCCGGGCTCTTAACGGAGTGATTTTTACGTTACTCGGGTAACCAGGAATGAATTCTTCTCCTCAGAATGTCGGGGGGGGGGTCCAAGTAATTTCCTATCAGTGTCAGAAACCAACACAGATAATTAGTAATGCCATGCTTAAATAATTGCAAAAGCTGTCAAAGGTATTGACTGATATCACTGATATGGGAGACAAAAAAATAAATAAATAAATTTAATTGACAACTGAGAAAAAAAAAAAAATTGAAACTGCCAAATCTACCCTAATTGTTAAGAACCTGATAAAGGGAAAAATATTCAGGGAGACACTTAAAAAAAACAAAAAAAACAAATCTGCAAATGTAAATGTGTGTCAATGGTCGGACGATTTGCGCTGAATATGCATGAAAAGCGGAAAGTGGCAAAAAAGGGAATCAATTCGCTGGAGATCGGTAATTAAAGTGAGATTAAAGAAACACGTGACACACATTTAATGAGCTGCGTCAAAAAGGCGATAAACGAGTCGCTAAAAAAGGGAAATGAGTCGAGAGTCGTAGTCAAACCTATCCAAAAATAACACAGATGTTTTCTGTTTGTTCCCCCACGAGAGAAAAGCGGAGCCTCAGAATCGCAACCAGAACAAACATTTGATAAATGAGACACTTAGTTTGACAAGGCTTGAACAACCCAAAGCTGACGGTGCGATCCTGAGGGACCTCGCTGGATCCTGGGTGCGGTGAGAGGCACCTGCTGTGCTGTCAATTGCTCTGCCATGGAATGCAGTCTGATCTGAGATCACTATCTGGTGTTAAAATGCATGGTCATGTATATACTAATTACGCTTTGGTTCTCAAATCTACTCCTTTCAAAGTCCAACCGTTCTTATCGTGGTGCTGGTGGCGGCAATGGCATCCTATAAGTATGGTGGCCATCCAGCTCTGTCCTAGGGAAAGACCTGGCAACCCACCCCAGTACACTGTCAAAATATTCTATGTACATGGAGAGCATTGATCCATAGAGTCATACTCGACTGAACGGACGACCAGAACAGACTCAAATCCTGCTCTCTGATTCAAAGCCAGTGCTGTTTTTCACTGGATATTTGACTGAAGTGCTGTATTAAATAAACTAGCTCACACAAAACCCAGTCGTACTTCACCCATCATCCGTCATACATTTTATATCAGCGCGAGGAGCTGAATGTATCAGCATGCGTAACTGGAGCGTTCTGTGTCCTGCTGGGTTTATTACGACCATATAAAAAAAGCAGAGACTCACCAAGCTGTCTTTACTGGGTTACACACTGTTTTACAGGTCAATTTATATGTATAACATCCAACATTTATTCATTTAGTTGTTTAATTATCCATCTCTCTCTCTCTCTCTCTCTCTCTCTATCCGTCTAACATCAATCCTCCCATCTATTATCTACCCATCCACCCATCCATCCATCTTTAGTTGCTTAGCAGTTTATTTTTAGTAGTTCAGCAGTTTATTTTTTCTAGTCCATATTTTGCAAACAAACAAAAATGAAATAAAAAAATATACAAATAAATAAATTAAAATATATGAAAACTGTAATTTTGTTAATATTAATGTTGTTAATATTATTAGTTGTCGAACAGCGGAATGCTTTTAATAATCCTACAAGTTAAACAGGTCATTTTGCTGCCTTTATTTGCTGAATCACCTTTCCTACATAAGGCTACCGGCCACCCCAACAAACAAAAATATTTTCTTTTAAAAAGTGATGCTGAAGTGTTGCCTGTTCATATTCTTTCTATATGAAATTCCTCTGCGTTAGGAAATTTAAGGGAAGGTCATGAACTTGTGAATTTCCCTCTGGGATGAATAAAGGATTGGGGTGGGTCTCTCTCTCTCTCTCTCTCTCTCTCTCTCTCTCTCTCTCTCTCTCTCTCTCTCTCTCTCTCTCTCTCTCTCTCTCTATCTATCTATCTATCTATCTATCTATCTATCTATCTATCTATCTATCCTTCAAAGTGCTGCAGATGAACCCTGGGTCCACCTTTAAGCACCCAGGACCTGCTGGTTTCCCACTATGGCTTCAGGTCCTGTTTTTCTCTGCAATACCAGTCTAAGTGTTCACCCTGGCGCTTTTCTGGCTTTGGTTCATGTGAAGCTTGTTGAGAAAACCCACTGACAGCCAGCTGGACTGAGTCTGGGTTTAATGCTGAAAGGTTCTTTTCACTGTTTTGCTATGACAGCGTTGTCCAAGTCGGCAGAAAACAGCATCTGAATGCAAAAGCACGACAGAACAGAAAACAAAACGCGAGCACCCAGCATTACGGCGTGAAATAACCCTCACCTGGATCCACTTGTCAGGAATAGCCATGGCCAGCCTGTAGTCGAAACCGCAGCCTCCCTCCTGCACAGGTCGACACAGCGTGGGCATCCCAGACACATCCTTAAATGATATAAAGAAATAAATAATTAAACATTAAGTATTCCGGCATTTCCGCTCAGCAGCTTTGGGCGAGAAGGCAATAAGGGACTTTCACAATTATGATGAAAAATTGTTCTAATTTTACTTATCCTACCTTTAGACGATCAATCTGCCAGATATTTTCCCCCAAGCATTAAAGTTTGTGGTTTATCTACTTTGAAATGAGTTCTTAGATGTATTTTTCGTGGCGTTTTGCGGGAGCCGGGGAGCCTTTTCAGTTTTAAAACGACCGAATCCAATTCAGTGTGGTTCATAAACAAGCATGAGATTCTATCTAGGAGAAGGCATTGTCCACTAATTACAAAAACAGAGAGAACAGTCAAATGAGTAAGTGCTTTCATTAATCATGGCTTCAGACAGTAAGACAGTGGCGCTGAGTACTAATTTAATGTGCTGTGCTCCTTTGACTCCAGAGGTTAATTTCTTCTTTGTGGAGGTAAAAGAAAGTAGCTCTGTTGACAAGACTTGGGTTAGTGAACTGAGAACACTGGGATTCTTGGAACTCAGGACGATAGTAGACTTTTCTATGTGAAGTAATAAGAAGAAAAACACCACCGCAGTGCGCTAATGTGTTTTGTTACAGAGATATGAGGTATAAGAATAAAAGAAACAAATAACTGCTGGAATGATGATAATAATAATAATAATAATAATAATAATAATCTCAGAAATATAACTGGGCTCGTTTTT
>JBBJLS010000001.1:26484531-26508782 GCA_037577275.1 Bryconaethiops microstoma
GGTTAATTGCTGCGAAATAACCCGCAAAGACTGTTATTCTTGTTACTGTGGACTAGAGACTCTCAAACTACTCCTCCAAGTCTGTGCACAACTGAACTGAAATCTAATGCACTATTCAAATAAACCTCAGTACATCGAGCCAGCCTGGATCCTGGTCCTGTTTAAACCATGATTGATGAAGAATAGATGCAAATGAACCAATAGAGCACGGCACTGTGAGGGAGAGATGAGTGGTGGGAAAGCGCTCTGAAGTTGCGCATCTGAAGCGCTCCACGTTTGGCAGACAGTGCGGGACATCGCAGGGGCCAAGAGAGCCTGCGCCCGCCCTTCAGCAGCCATGAGGAGCCTGCTGGACTCATTTATTCGTCTTCACAAGGTGTCCTTGCGCCGTTTTGAAAAAAAAAAGCCTATTAGAGGCAGGCCCAGGAAGTCACGTAACGACTGAGCGGACGCCCCTGGGCTAGTTAGCTCACCACTACAAGGACAGAATGCTCAAGTGCTCATCCAGACACATTTCCATACAAATGCCAGAGAAGGGACCTGCTGGTGAAGGACTTCGCTGGCCTTCTTTCAAATGCTCCTGATTTCAATAGCTCCTCCTTGCTCTCTTATAGAAACCTTTTTATAAATATTTACATTGTGTGACCATTTCATTATTAATGGATCAATAGAATTAGTAAAAAAAAAAAAAAACTTTACATACAAATCTAATTACATACATGTATATTAAAAGGAATAGTTCGCTGAAAAACCAAACATACAAAAAATTCTCCACTTATCAGCTCACATAGTTTATTGCACACTCGAAAAAAGTGTGCAATACACTACGTTTGAATTAAGTCTTTAATTTTTGTATAATAATGCAATTAATCATGATTTATCATTGCCCAGCATTAATAAAAATACATCTCCAAAACTCTCATCCCACTTAAACCAAACCTAGGTCTTCATTAAGGTCCATGCACTTGTCTGTGGCACCTTAATGAAGCACTGTTATGGTCTGAGTGAGTAGCAAAGTTTTGGTGATGGGTTTTATGAAGAGAATACAGATCTGTGTAATCACAGTTCAAGTATTTGTCAGCAACATAATTTGACCCAAGACCTCAAGTATTGCCGAGTGAGAACATCTGGAGTATACACTTTTTCATTCTCTTCTAACATCACAGTAAGAGGTTTTGCTATGACACTGCCATTAATGCTAAATCTGAGGAACAGAGGATGTTTCTTCACACCTGTCTCAGAATATATTGGCTTTACAAAAATCTCCTGAAATCCATTTCCAGAACGCATCAAAGCTCCATTGCAAAGTCATTGATAAGGCAGTTAAAAGAACCATCAGAACACAGTGAGGCGTCGGCTCACCTACTGTGTTTGTGCGTTTGTTATTCAGCGGAGAGTTGCCGACTCTGAGGGCTTTGTTTGTTTATGTGGAATTTGTGGAGGCAACATGGAGCTTTTAAAAGGCTGAATGAGTTTTCAGTCTGTGGGGACACGCCGTCTTTTCCAGCTTTTCACACAAGTCTAACTCTGACCTATTTGAATATAAATATGGTATGGATGTTGCTAAACACTGTTACGGAGCACAGAAAGCATTTTCATACCCCATACACCTTCAAAACAGCCAAATCACGCTTCTAATGACCAAGGAACAGCACCAGTCTGAAGTCCGGGTGTACCTACTCCTAAAGGGGTTTTCCTTATTTGTACTATATTTCATTTTACATCCCCACATCAGAAACAGTGATTCGTAAATTTGACTTTGAGTTTAATTTCATTCATTGGGTTCACAGTATGAATCCAAGATATTTAATATTTTGTCTGGTCGATTCTTGCATTTCACAGCTGCCACGCATTCCAAAAAAGCTGGGATGGTATGGAAAATGCAAACAGTGCAGTTATTTCTAAATTAAACCCAAGATATTTTGTGTTTTTGTCTGGTCAAACTTTATGTGATGGTCCATCCCAGAAGCTCTGAGACCAGAGAAGTCAATGCCACTTCTGGACTCATTTTTCAGACAGGAAAGCTTTAGGCGCCATTTGTGAATGAACTTCCATATGGTAATGCTTGACAAAAGGTTTACCAAAGTAATCTCTTGCATATGTGGTTATATCAGTTGTACTTGATGCAGTCTGAAGTATCTAAGATTGTCCAGCTTACGCTTGCGCTCTGTTACGCCCTAAAATTTGTCCAGATATTTTTTACTGTAGAGGGAGGAACATGCGAATAATTTCCAATCACTCTTTGAGCAAAGCTGCTTTTGAACATTTCAATACTTTTTTCAAGTATTTGTTGACAAGAACTGCTGTTCGTGGATACTACTTTTGTTGGACATACAATTTTTTTTACCTCATTACTAGCCCTAAACATTATATCAAAACACCATTGATTATGAATCATATGCATTCAAAATGCCCAAACTATTGATTTTCATTTGTCCAAACCACTGATGGGATATGTGGTATAGCATATGGGAAGTGTACCATCTAAGAATCTCAGAACCCTTCGGAGGATTGTGATGAAAACTATAAAAGATCATTGGGTCTCCCTTTTCATTATCATATTTTAAATTGTACAGTATTATACAAACATTATACAAAGTCACCACTGATTTCTTTATATTTTGCTTTGAATCACCTTGTTGGTGCAAAAATACTATTTGGTGCCTGACAAACTGTCCTATCTTTGGAATATTGAGTAAATTTAATGAAATAAATGGGAACAAATGTTTTACTGTGACAGACTACTAAGTGCTTAAAGATACAAGGAGCCTAGATAAAGGAGTTCCAACCACTCAGCATTCAGCACCACCAGTATACTGATGACTGCCTGATCATCTGGAATCATCTGCACCTGTTTCTTCACTGGTTCAGTCCTTAAATTAGATGTGCTTTCTCATGCTTGAATGATACCTGTGTAGGTCACAGTTTAGCTTCACAAACAAAAAATAGGTAACTTGTCAGGTTCATGGACTGTACTGAAAATGGGACAACTTTAAATGTCCTTTCTGGAAGACTGGAGAACTGTTCATTAAGACATCGTTAAAAGAAAGGCTGGCTCTTTGGAGGCAAGATTTGAGGAAATAAGTTTCTCAGTACAGTATCACCTGCACACACTAGTGTGTTTGCGAGGGTGCTGTGTAATGTGCTGCTGTTTATGTTTCGCATCGCATCATTCAAATGGACAAGACTGGACAAGATATGTTGAGGAATGACAATAAAGAGCACTTGGCTTGATTCGATACAACCCTTCTCCTTGACAGTAATGTACGCGACTGTCCTCCAAAGAGATCTTCTACCTCCAATCATTACTTTGTTAAGGCTTTCATTAAATCAAGTTGCCTGCTTAAAGTCTAGCACTGCTTCTGCTGTCAGATGCGGAGCAGGCAATTTCCTCCAAGCTCCTCCATTGATGTTGGCAGAGTCGGTTTGCTGTGGTGTGGATCCACCTCGCTCAGTTCGGGCTAAATTGCAAATCGGTAATTGCGGTGACTCACTGTGGTGCTTTGACCCCTTCTCCCCACGCCCACATCCACACATCTCTCGCAACTTCATTTAAACAGCGTCGGGAATTTATGAAGAAGCAAAGCAGGCTCACGAGTATGCTGACAAAAGCTCTGATGCTGAAACACCCCTCCCGACACCCAACCCCAACACCCGACACCCTCCCCCGCTAATAGCGGCCACCGTCAGCTCCTTCTGATCATCAATATCAAAGTGGCCTGATTAAGCGACACCGCACCAAAGCTGCAGGCTCTTCCGAAAGCTTCCAGCCTCCCTTTCTCAATTAATCTCCCTGGAAAACGGGCGGAACGGGTGCTCGAGATGCATCCATCCCAACAAACAAATAAAATAAAATAAATAAATAAAAACCTGACATAAACCAACAACGACACCAGGGCCATCTTTGGGGGTTTTTTGCCCACAAATGACTCTTCAGATGGCTGGCGGTTGTGGCATATGTCTACAGCCCATCTAATGAGTCCCTCTGAAAACAGCGCAGACTCCATAAGTAATGAAACCCTCTCTCTCTAGCTAAACCCCGCGCTGCCTGACACTAAACGCTGGATAATGTTATGGCAGCTGCAGCTGTTGACACACTCTTATTAAACCCGGGGTTCAAAAAGCCATCCGATTCGCTCCGTCGGTGCCTTGTTGATGTCTAGGCTTCAGCTATGGAGGAAAAAAAAATGAGAGAGACACTTAATTATCAGGAGCCGCAACAGCGCCAATCAGCGAGTTTTTCGGTCCGGCGCGAGAGCCGCCGGAGTCACTGCTACGGCCGTAATGATGTCAAGAACGGATCTCAGACAGGTTTCTGTGGAGTGGCATATGCTGTTTGCATTATTAGGTGGGTCAGAGCTTTTCGGAGCTAAACAAACGCTTCAGCTCCAGGAATGCTTTAAAAAACCGGACACAACAGAGCGTTCTGGAAGGGAGGGGTACAGGTCCCTTCACCACTTAGGCTCCAATATTAGGCTCTCACTTTTCCGCACAGTCTGTTCCTGTGATTATTATTTCTAGGTCCTGTACCCACTGAGTCACCGAGTAATGAATCAGAATAATGAAATAATTATTATATATTTTACAGCGCCAGGCCTAGTCGTGCAAGGTCTCCTCGGCCGCGCAATCAGAGTGTCAGAGACGTAAGAGAGTGAGAATCCGCGCAGTAAGAGAAAGTGACCTGCAGAATTGGCCCTCATTATTTCAGAGTTGTGCTCGAACTCTTGATCAAGACTCCAATAACTGCGGCTGTTCAGAGTTTGGTCCAGAAGCCATTAGCGGCCAGTGAAGAACATCTAAGCGATCAAAACAGCAGCAGCCGAACCTTTGAACAGTAACTGATACGTTCTCTCAATCTATCAAGATACACAGCAATTCTGTGTAATGGGTCCGTAGTGCTGCTTCAGGCAGAACTCAGGGAAAATAACGGCTGTTAATTCGAACACAACTTTGTACAGGCTCACTCTGACTTGTTAGGTATCAGTGTCAGGCAGAAATCAGCTAAACATGCCAGATGCTGGATAAAAAAAACTAAATCTCATCCAATCCCATTATATTTCCTAATTCAGAGTTGGTGAATGTTTGACTAGCTGTAGTTTCAATTTTATAGTGATTTTAGAGTTTAATAATAATAATAATAATAAAAAACTAACAATACAATTAGAGATGGCATAATAACATTTTCCCTATACAATACCAACTGAAATACAATGCAGTTCTTAACATGAACAGACCAACCAGCTGAAATGGAGACCAAACTATGACCAACATTGAAAGAAAACGAAATCCAATCCAATCCTGTAATAAATCTAGCCTGAAACAACAAACATTGTTGACACATTGTTGTCATATTTTGTTAGCTGTGTGTTTCCTAATGTGGGGTAGTCAAATGTTTGAGCAGTTGTAGTTTGTCAGGTAATTTTAAGACTTAGTTTAATTAAAACAATAATAATAATATTAATAATAATAATAATAATATTAGTAAGTGATGGCATGCAACCATTATTCCAATTTTCTATTTTGTTCTTTTGCCATTTTTTTTTTTTCCAGTACAATCCAGTCATATTAAAAATAATTTTGGAGTTCCTAATTGACAAACACATCCAAAGCAGCTCTCACTATGAACTGCCCAACCAGCTGAAATGAGATCAAACTGTGACCATAGCAAATAAAAATAACATTAAATTAAAAAGTCTCCTCAGCAGGCAATTAAAGAGTTTCTCACACACATCCGCGCTTCAGCGCCAACACTATGAGGAGGCGGTTAGATTTTCAAAACACATCTTCATTAAACGTAGGATCCGAGTTGACAGCAAAACACCATCACACTCTTGCCCAATTTGTAAAACTGTGGATTCGAATACAAAAGCCATGATCACACCTGTCCTGTGAGAGGAAGCTGAAAATGAGTGTCACAACAGCAAACAAACAAACAACTAAATTGCTGGTAGACCGAATGCAATAGACACACCTATTCCCATCTAAAATATTAATAAACTGCAATCTAAACATTATGAACAAAGAAAAATCCTCAGTTTACAAGAGAACATCCTGCAGAGTCTCCATTCACTTAATACGATTGACATCTAATTTTACAAAAGGACATTGTTTTTATAAGCTACATGGACTGAAATCAGGCATGACATGAATTGTTCAGCCAAATGAAGCAGATTTTTTTCTGAAGTCAATGAGTACAAAAAGAAAAACTTGAGAAACTGGTTAACCAAATATTTCTATAAAATTAGAAATCCTATAGGAAGTATAGGAAGCATTTTCAGCATTTTTTATCATATTGTTTTAATGCTTTTTATGTCTCATTTTGGAACTACAAATATTGCAACATATTTATATTTGGAAGCATTTAGACATATAATCAAAGTATCATATGTTTAATATTACATTTACATTTTCTCCTTAGTAGATTGAGGTAATATTATAAAATTATTGAACCCTAATTCTATAACAAGCAAATAGAATCAAATGTCTAGAATCAGGTTAAATGCAGGAATACTGTTAAAAAAGGATTAATTTGACATTCAAATATCATGCAGAATAATCTACGAATAATCGATTCATTGGCCCAAACATGGCCTGAAAATGTGAAAAACTGTTCTTTTTGCGGGGGGCATTTGTTTCAATGAAAAAATACATAAATCTTAATTAAAAAAAAAACTAAATCACTTATTGTATTTTCATTCTAAATATAAATGAAAGTCAGAGCTTCATGTGCTGTATGGGGCTACTTTATTTTAACTTTACTTTCGTTTTAAGAGTTGCTTATATAGGTGAAGTGCTGACCTCTTCAAGATAAGTCACTACTTTGCACTTTGAAAACAAATGCAAAAATTAGCAACAGAGATTATCTTTTAACAAATTAAAATTGACAATTTTTTTTATTGTTCACATTAGGGCTGGGTGAGCCATCGAATTTACTCGCGGTTTGTTCTAAATGTGATTACTTTACAGTTTGTATTCAATATTTATGAGAACATTTGCTTGCTTTGGAGTTTTGCTTCTTGCTCTCAAACTCTCACAGAGACAAAACAAACAAACATACATGTCACACACGCTCACCTACCCAGACCACTCTCCTGAGGGAGTGTACGCACGTAACATGTATGTAGGAGACGTGTACTTTAGAGAAGATTTGGAAATAGAGACATATCGTACATTGCAATATTGTTTAAAAATATCGTGATTTTTTTAGTCGATATAGTTCATATCGCCCAGCACTAGCTGAATCCTGTAATACAGGGTCCTTGAGTCACGAGGGTCTTGACATACGTTTCGAGTTTACGATGCTCACATGGCTGAACTAGTTTAGTGGCACGCAGCGGAGGAATACGCAGAATACGCAGTAACGTGGCGTATGAGTGAGGGAGGACGCTTATCTAAGCGCAAGTGTTCCGTTCGTGTTGCTTTGTTTGGTGACATTTCGGCCTTTATCATGGCTTCCGAACTAATTTTTCACGCTCATTTTTTTTTGGTCATTTTTTTCCTGTTACTACAGTACTGTGTACAAGTACAGTATATTTATGTCCTTTTCCTTTTTCTGTGACGTACTAGTGTTTTTATGTTCTAGATTTTGCAACTGTGCTAGGGTGTGTTTCAACTAACACCAAAATTCGGGTTACATTACTGTCGTAGGAACGGATCTCCATCGTAACTTGAGGACCCCCCGTATATGGAAGGAACTCCCTTGCTATCAGATCTGCGGAGTCCCCCGCTGTCTTTAAGCATCGGCTTCAAGGAGCACCTTGGTGACTGACTTGACCTCTTGCTAATCACTTTAGGTTTTTATTTTTCCTATATATTGAAAAGAAAAAAAGAAAGACAACAGCCCAAGCACGTACCTTCTAAAATTCATGTTTTCCTTACCTGTGTATTAACCTCTGACTTTTTGAGAGGGTTTGTTCATGTGTGTGACTAAGCTGGCAGTAATTTTGTTAGTAGCAGAATGTTGATTGAAGTACAGCTTTACAGGTAGGAAGAACAGAAGTGGACTCCTAAAGCACTGATGGACGTTGCTTTGGATAAGAGCGTCTGCTAAATGCCGTAAATGTAAATATTCTCATAGCAATCTCAGAAGGAGAAAATTTTGAAACACTGCATACATTTCTGATCACTTCACTGACTGGGATCCTACTGCACATCCACTGAGCCGACCGAGGCTTCGTCCACTTGGCACTGGACCAAGCCGTGGAAAAGCCTTTTACACCAGTGAGACCAGTCTTAGCAGCAGCTCCACCGCTAGTGTTGGGCTTTAGAGCCACTTCCTACTGAGCTTTTGTCCTGAAAACAAAGGCCTCTCAGAAACTGAAAACGCCTTTGTTACAATTATTCATAAACAAATCTTTACAAAATGCTTAAAGCAAATTACATGAATATTCCTCCACTTTGGATAAGCACAAATAAATGCTTGATCATGAGCAAACAAAAGTGCTGATGAGGAGAACTAATTATGCAAGTATAATTCCACGCCACATTATTAATTACAGAGACATGACCTGAGAGCACAGTTCGTTCGCACACAGAGAGGAGGGCTTCGGGAGCTTTAGAAGCCAACTTAAATGCTGCATCCCTAATTGTGCTCTGAATTACAGGGGGAAATAAAAGTGGAAAACTACATCAGCTTTTATTTTTTTACAAGAAAACCCATGTGAAAAAACATGTGATCCTGAAGCACATCCTGATACCATGGATCAGAACAGTACTGGTAAAAGTTTGGAATAAAGCGCCATATTAAAAATATTCTATTCAATAATCACTTGTGTGTTATAACCTAGACAGCAGAAGGTGTTTAAGATGGTTTATAGTGACACTAAACATGGTGAAATGGTGTTTATCCACTATGCTGTCCAACCATCCGCCCATCACTATCAGATCTGCACCAAATGTAGCTTCTCCTCCACAATCTTTTAAATATCTGCACGTCCACCACACTTTAAATCTTCTTTTATTGATTTTCTATGTGTTCTTTTATTTCTTTTATGATGACCTTTGGGTTTTGGGCTATAGAAATAAACTTGACTCGACATCAAGCTATTAACAAAAAAAAAAAGGATTCTGTATGTAAATTCAAAGAAGAATGCCATAGTTTTCTAAAGAACATTTCAACACAAGGTTCTGCAGAGAACCATTTCTGTAAATGAGATCTTTGGAGATCACTGAAGTTTAAAGAACGTCCCCATAAGGTAAAGGTCCTTCAATCAGTTTAGAACATGTGGAGGTTCTTTAAATGTCAAATATCTTCAAACCTTTAGAAAAAGTTCTTCACAGTCACAATTTCAGAAACGACTCTTTAGGACCCCAAAGTGATTCTTCTATGTCATTACTCATAGAACCTTCTGCAGCACGCAAGGTCATCATAGAAAAGAACTCATCAAATCTAGACGCACTTTGTGTCACCAGATATGGAACCATCTTTAGCTCTCTTCAACATTCCCTACATTTTCCCCACCTCCCACAGATTATTCGAGACTTGTGAAGTAACAACAGTTTCATAATCAGAACAAACACATGCTTATGTAAAAACTGGCCTTTTATCTTGTCTTACTCTAAAGGACTGAAAGTATGTGTGATCTGATGCGTCCCCAGGTGGAGGACTAACTTCTTCTCTGGTAGAATCTTCTCTAGCAGCTCTTAACTGTAAGTCTAGGTTGACTAATGTAAGGGACATGTTTTCTTATGGAGTATAAGTTGCAGATGCAAGTCGCTGTAGATAAGAGCATCTGCCAGATGCTGTAAATGTAAACTCTAAACTTAAACTGAAGTGTTTGTTTCCAGGCACTTTTCCATAGGGATACAGGAACCAGGCTGTGCCTAAACTGTACTGCGACGTCACAGATGTATATCCAGTGTATCTCAGCCCGGTAACACAGTTTCTGACCGGTCGTCATCCCAAAACCGCGTCCATGGAGTCGAACCAGCAGAACATTTTTCTTTTGATGTTGTGGTCTTTCATTATTTACAGTCTTGTTCGAGTTTTTGTGGATTTTTTTCCTCAGCATTTTTTTTTTTATCCATATGATAAAAATCTAACCCAGCTAGATTGTTAGTGGTGTCCTGGAACACATTCATGTTTCTACCAGCGTTAAAGATCAATTTGTTAGTGTCATGGAAAACTCCCACTGAAAATAATCTTCAGCCCAAACGGACAGTGGTGCTTGTACTTGACCTCCCAGTTGTTAATTTGTATCTCTATTGTTTTGGGGGTTTTTTGCGCCAGCATTAAAAAAAGGACGGACCCTCGTGATGACTATTTCGTACAATCGGAAAATAGCGATGGCCTCAGTGGCTCCACTTTCGACCCTGCTGTCAACGTTGGGCTAGGGTTTGGGTCACTTTATTTGTTATGAAAAACGTGTTCGTGGTACGGCATGGTTCCTTGTGCCAGTGGAATAGTATCACACATTAGTATGAAGCACAGACCTGGAGTAGTTGAAGAGTTTGCTGTCCCAGAGCGAGTGCTCCCCACGCTGCCCGCCATGGAAGAAGCACGAGTCTGAGCCATCGAAGCAGTTCAGGCCGTCCTCTGTGTTTTTGGAGGCGTGGCTGTGGACCACGTCCAGGAGAACGATGATGCCCATAGAGTGAGCCACATCAATCAACTCCTTCAGCTCATCTGGAGTTCCATATCGACTGGTGGAGAAGGGCAGAGGTTCTCATCAGTAAAACCTGCAATGAGTCATTAGTCTAAAACAGAGCATCCAATAAGATCTACGCTGCAGTTACACTTGTAATGTTTGTTTGAATAGATTTTTTCAACATATTTTTCAGTTTCAAAGGATTCAAATAAAATGTCAACCACTATAAATTCCATTATGTCTCATTTATTCATTTCATGCCGTGTTCAAAACACCTGATATATGGACTAACAGTTAATATGACTTGATCAGGCTATAATGAATACATTGATACAATAATATTAATCTGTTATATTTAAAATAAATAATAACTAGGTTATAATAAAAAAATTCATATTTATCTACACCTCAAAAAATTATTAATGAGTAAATACATGATTAATACAACTAATGACTCCACACTTTTCAAAGGTAGTGTAAATTCAAATGTATATCCATAAATATTTGTCCTCCAATATAGGAACTATAACACTCTTGAGGCTATGGGAGGATGCCTAGGTGTGTATGTATGTGTATGCATGTGTGTGTGTTCCCATGTTCAGTAAAGAACACACACATCTGAACGATCCACGCATGGCACACTGTATTATTATTCACTTTGCATTTCAAAAAGCTCATCTAAAAACACTGGCAATAAAAATCAAATCAACGTTGGGACTGTTTACAATGACACCGTATGGAGGTCACATTTTATATTCGGCTCCGCACCCAGAAGGTGGAAGCTCTTCGTGGAACAAAGGGCAAGAGGGAGTGTGTTTTCATCAACACTTCCTTATGTATCCCACTCATGTAATCGCTCCATGAAGGCTTAACCGTCCTTTGGGCTATCATCGCATCACACCTTCCGCCTCCCCCCGCCTCCCCCCACCTCCACTGCCAGCAAAGCACAGCACGGTGACAACACTGCCCTCGCTTACCAGCATCCAGTCACTGCACTTTTAAACGGCCATGAGAGATCAATCATGGGTGAAATTACTCTGTATATATTACACTCGGGTTACGGGCTTTTTCCAGCGGGCAGCCGACGAGGACGACCGGTGGAATCAAGAGTATAAATGAAGCGTCCTGCCTGGTCTTCCTTTATCTGAGACCTGCGCCGCTCGCCAGGATTAACGCCAAATGTGTTTACAGGGAGATTATCGGGTCCCGTCAGAGTCCCCTCACTTCCATTCAGAGCTGCGGCCCAGGTCACACTTCACAGGAATTATACACAGGACTATTGATTTACGCATGGAGGAACTATAAAGGAAGAAGTATTGTGGGGAAATATGGAAATGCTATTATGGTTCTACTGATGTATCGCAAGGTGTAGCATTACAAAAGTAGTTTTACACAAAATTACTTTCCTCTGTTGATTTTGTGGTCCTGATAAATATGTACAAAGCATACAGTCTCTTAGAGAAAGTTTTCACCCAATGTTACATCTAGGACACAGGTGCATATACAGTACAGTGCAAAAGTCTCAATCCCCTCATTTCTTTATATATCTTCAGCATATATGGAGATACAAGATGGCAAGATGGCAGCGCGCTATCTTTTTTCTTCCATATAGCTTCATCCACCAAGCAGTCCAGCTCCTGAACTCCATGCTGCCCCTTCCCACACTGACCTGTCTACTCCACACCCTGCTTTACACTACATAACACTACCTTGTCATTTTTTAAATCGCTGCTACAATAGTGAATACTTGAAATTGCCCACATACTGCATTACTTGCACAATTTGATATATTTGCACAATACATCGTGACACAAGCCTCATTTGCACAATTTATAACTCTTTACACTGAAGGTACCCTCTGCACATATGCACTGTTTTTCTTCTTTCTTTGTAGTCTGTAGTCTTTAGTCTGTAGTACTATAATTATACTGCTGTACTGTATACAACACTGTAATGTGGCTCTCGCTCGATAGATAGATAGATAGATAGATATGTATGTGTGTGAGTATACATATTAAAGACTAAAATTAAAAATTTTACATTATTATAAAATTTACATTAAAAATACAAGTAAATCTGGATCTTTGGAAGTAAAATATGAAGAAATGAGAGGTGGCTCAAGACTTTTATAAGACATTTAAGTCCATATGATGTAAAGTGGTGGATCCTTCAATAAATTATTCAACACTCCTTACCTTGATGCTGCAAAGAAACTCGTAACTTGGTAACCAAAGCTGGCGTAGTAGGCATGCTCCATGATGGCCATGAGCTGGATGCAGTTGTAGCCTGCAGAAGAGAAGACAAAACAGGGATAAAGTACATTTAGCAGACTGTGGGATCCAGCAGGTGGCAAATTTATTAGAGTTACAATACCTGACTGTAGCTTATCTTTTGCTCATAACACCCTCTCTGTCTCATCAATCCACCAACAGGGATGAACATAGGTCTAATTGCTGACCACATTATTTGGTAAGTCTGGGCAATGACAGTATTTACGGTTGTTGTGGAAAACTACACAACCACATGCTTTCTGAGCATACTGAGGATACTGTCAGTACATAAAGGACACTCAGCAACTGCATGATTTAATACATAGAGAATAATTAGGTTTGGTTTATTGGGATTTAGTGCAGTGCAGAGTGTGAACTAAAATTTATTCATTGTTTTTTACAGTACCACTGGTTCTGTAATTTGTGACATGAATTTATGTATTAGATATTGCCATATCACCCACCCTTAGCTCCGGGAACCATTGAGCGTGATCCTGATGAGGTAGTGACATAATTTGCATTGCGCTGGTATATCAAGCTCAGCAGTGTTGAGGTGTTTTAACACCTCAAGGTCACAGCTGGACTAGGAATAGCCTGCCAACCAAAAATATTGCACCAGGCAGTGGTCCTGTGGTCAGAAGCTAATAACCAACATAATGTTCAAAGATGAGCATTACTTTCTCATTGTACTTGTACAAGGTGAACCAATTCGGTAGATGTGTGGGAAGGTGGATGTCATTCATTTTGAATGAGAGGCAGCAGCATAGCAACCGTTGTCAATCTGACCAACACAATGAAGTTCAGCTCTGCTCAGATATATGCAAATAAGCAGATTGGCGATAACAAGGTAAGGGTAAGAGTGTGTTCACATGTCCAGTGATAATTCATAATCAAGTGTTAAAAGAGTGAGTGAAACAACTTCACCTTCTGGTCAGTCGGAGTATACTTTGGAAAAATACCAACTAAGGTAAATATAATGAATTTGTCTTTGAAGCACAAACAAATAGTGTTCCAATCAAAAGCAACATTTAAAACCAATTCATTTTGCTTACAATTTTTGGTGGTGGATAGTATAATAATTATTGTTATATATTAATGGATTTTATGCATATTATGTATACAGTAGCAGAAGAAGCAGCTGTTGCTGTTATTGTTGGTGGTGGTGGTGTTGATTAATTAATTAAAAATAACTAGCTTGTGAATGCGGTAAAACACAACGTGCTGAATAAAAAAATAATTTTTTTTTTTTTTTTTGGGCCATAAAACCAATGTTTAGGTCTCTCCAAAAGCTGATTTTAAAGCAATCACACAATCATTCCACGGATTTTCTTGTTAAAAAAGTAATCTTGTTACTTTTATTATTACTTTTTACTTCCTACTATTTTTGTGCTTATTATTTTTATTCCATTTCTGTAAATCACACTGAACGACCTTTGTGTATGATAACGGACTACATAAATAAACTCGACTTCGCAACAAGAATCCAACTGCCACATCATCCGCCCAAACACCAGCAAACCGCGGTCCCTGTTCGATCCTTTCCATGCTTGACAGGTGAGGTTTCAGACAAAAAGGAGGCCAGCGGTCTTTCGCTGCTGCCACGAGCCCCTGAATCCTGCAGACAGGCTGGGGCCGCTGGGACGGACTCACCAATGACTCACCGGGTCAGAAACACACACTGACAGCCCTTTGAAAGAGCGCGGGAAGCAGAGGCACTCGGAGGGAGCGCGATCTGCCTCGTATTGTTTTTCAGTGAAGACAGCAGCTTATTTATTTATTTTTTTTAAAGAGAACACCACTGCTTTTGAACAAGTTTGGAGGGTTTTTTCCCTTCTCTTTCCTTTTTCTTGATGAGGCGTGACAGTTTTTCTCTCTCTTTCTCTCTCTCTCTCTCTCTCCCACTCTCTCCCCCACACAGACAGAGCAGAGAAAGATATATGGCAAGACCTGCCATACAGTAAGCACTAGAGATATACAGTATAGTGCAAAAGCCAAACCTCATTTCTTTACATTTTGCTTGGAATCAACCGTTTGTCCCTGTGATGCCCGTCACATCTTATGGCATATCGAGTAGATTGAAGAAATATTTTACTGCGACAGGTTGCAAAGTGCCTAAAGCTACAAGGTGTCTAGATAAAGGAGTTCCAACCACTCAGCATTCAGCACCACCAGTATACTGATCACCGCCTGATCATCTGGAATCATCTGCACCTGTTTCTTCACTGGTTCAGGTCTTAACATAGATGTGCTTTGTTATCTTTGAATGATTCATCCGTAGATCACTGTGTGGCCTAACAATCAAAAAGCATTCCCTCTGAAACTGGTCAGATACTGGACTGAAAAGGAGACAAATGACCCAACTGCTGTACACTGACTGATCTAAAGCAGAAAAGATAAAGGAGTGGTATTTTATTACTGTTGACTGTTGATATGAGCACACATTCCAAACAGGAACTCTCAGATCTTCAAATTTTCCCAGCCCAGAAATTCATTAGCAGGATTAGGAGGAGGAAAAAACTACATCAGCCAAGACCAGGATACATACTGGCCTTCACAACATTTTTTTTTTCAGGTTTGAAAGTAGCTCAGGAATTTTGGATAGGCCTACTTTATTAAACATATTATGTGAGATTATAATTGATCAATTATTATGACTTATAATCAATTCTCATATTCCAAAATCAATGCAGTTCCAAGGTCATGTTTAGGTTCATAAAGCATCAGTGCATTTCTAAAGACATCAGATTCAAGTCTGTTCATCAGAAAAACTATCAAGCATCAACGAAAGCAAGATTTAGTGATTTTACAGTCATATTTCCATATTAGAGTCTTGTTTAAGAAGCAGTGTGATGGAACACTAACTTTAATTTGACAGTTTCTTACAAGGCAAGTGTCTCGAAGGTGCTCTTTAACGGAGACTCGGACTGAAGTGGAAATAAACGCTTTCTAAAATCAGCAGCCTCACTGGAGACGCGGCACAAACAATTAAGACATAAAAAAAAGGCCCAAAATTCAAATCATTGTTTCCCCTCTGAAATCATTTCAAAGGATGAATTGGACTCAAACAGCTCAGACGTTTGCTCAGTAATTGTACTTGTTCACAAAGAAGGAAAACCATGTTTCTCCAGAGTTCGCTACACTAACTAGGGGAGGACAAACACACCTCTACTGAGGCGCTGCAGACTTCTGAACGTGTTTATTTAAACCTCAGTCTGTGTGAAAAAGTGTCTTTGAGACTCTGCAGTGTAAAAAAGTGTCACATCAAAGTTCACATCCCATCCCATTGGTAAACACCACCACATCACTAAGACACTAAAACAGCAATGTAACTATAAAATGACCAGATTTTGTATTACAGTATTATGCCTAACCCTGTGATGTATACAATCACAGTAAGAGTAAGTGCAACATATATCTGCATTAAAACATGCTTTATATTGATTGGTGTTATTTTAAAAACAACGTAAAATAACCCTGTTCTGGCTGGATAAAAAAAATGAATTTAAAAAAATAATTAAAAAAAAAAAAAATACACCACGCCGATATACTGTACTGTGCAAGAGGCTTGAGTCACCCCTGATTTCTTCACAGTTTGCTTCCAAAGATCCAGACTTTCTTGTATTTTTTAATGTAGTCTTGAGGAACAGTTCTCCAGGCTTCCTGAAGGACTTTCAAAGACACTTATTTCCAGTCCAGTCCCTGAACCTGACCAGTTTCAGAGGAATGATGTTTGTTTGTTAGGCCACACGGTGATCCCCGTCTCTTCAAGCATAACTAAGCACATCTAACTAAAGTCCTGGACCAGTGAAGAAACAGGAGCAGATGATTGTATCTAAAGGGAAACGATGCCTCCATTTTTGCATAAGTTGTTCTATTAGAAACCACCAATCAATATAAAGAACTCTTTTAATGCAGACATGCTGCAGGGACTACTCAAGTCATTGTGCTTGGGTTAAATTAAACATTTATGGGGAGGAGTTTTCAGTATATCGAGTTATACAGTACTGTGCAGAAGTGTTAGACTCCTGTGTAAACTGTTTAAAGCCATTTATCTGAACAGTGAGGGCCTTTCTCCCTGCAAATATACAAGTTAACATTAGCATAAAAGCAAACAACCAAGAAAGGATTAAATAATATCAAGATTTGTTTTGTAAAAAGTTCTTGAAGTTTTGTGAGCTGGTTAGAAGAACACGGGTTCGGTTCCAGATTCCACCTCCAGCCTTTGCATGAATTTGTGAAACTCCATCAGCAGCTCCTGATGTAGTCTAATGAAGTATTGACTGAGCTGAACCAGGTATTTGAGGTATTTGATAAGAACTACAGTGCAATACTGGGCTTCCATGATTAGAGGTCTGAGAAGATTAAGCAAACACGTAGACACACATAAAATCACTGTTCACCGTATTAATATTATTTGTGTATATTCTAATATTAGCTTTTAAAGCATACGTTGCTCAGCTAATGTTTTAAATAGAATGTTCTCAGGTATCTAAGATTTTGCATAGTGTTGTATGTTGTACTTAGTATTTACAACACTCAGCCTTAGTGTCAGGTGGTGATGAGATTGGGAAGCCCTGGAGTTTCCCTTTAAAAACAGCCACATTAGACGCAGTCCTGTTCTCAACCAGTTCTCCCCAGAGAACATCTATAGGTGAAGGCAAATCAAACTGCACTTGTGTTTGTCTTCATTATACACCCTTTTAAATCGACATCTGCCTACCTCTCTCTCTCTCTCTCTCTCTCTCTCTCTCTCTCTCTTAAATGCAGAGTGATGGAGAGAGCGAGGTGGGAAATGAGTGAGTGAATAACCCTTATTATCAGGCAGCTCTAATGGCTGCCACTGGTGTGCGTGTCACGCTCTAAATGGAGCTCCTGACAGATAGATGTTTAAGAGCGACACCAGCTTCCATTGTTAGTGCAGCACAGCTAATGACTGCTCCGCTTCTAATCTGCTCGGGCCGCATTTACGGGGCATTATGGCCAACGCTAATTGCTCCACTCTTGTTTCAGGCAGGGATACCTGCTGGAATGCAAGAGAGATGGACAGTGGTGGGTTTATTGGTGACGAACTGTAAAACCTGTGTAGGCGCTGTTCCATAGGCGTACAGAAACCGTGCTGTACCTAAACTGTACTGCGATGGGACGGTCATTGTTACATGCTTTGATTTTCCAGTGTATCTTATAGTCCGGTAACAATGTTTCTGAAGTGCTGGCGTTCTAATTTCCTCCCCACAGTTTATGGTGGTCATCGTACCAAAACCGCGTCCATGGAGTCGAACCAAAGGAAAGTTTTTTACAGTAACACTTTTGTCGTTGTGGTCCTTTACTTTTTTACACTCTTGTTTGAGTTTTTTTTTTACTTTTATCGGCATTCCTTGGCCACGCAATTGATTTCTAACCCAGTTAACTTGTTAGCAATCTCTTGGTACACCTTCGCATTTCTCACAGCATCACAGAAAACCCCCACTGAAATTTCTCTTCGGCCCAAATACATTGTAGTGTTTGTAGTTCGTCGACTCCCCAGTTAGTTTTCTCCATTGTTGCCATGACAACAGACAAAAATGTGGTCTCTTTCCGTCAACATTTTTTGACCAATCAGAAAGCAGTTAGCTCGGCTGCGGGCCACTTTTAGCATGGCTCGGGTACGGGTCGCTTTATTTGTAACGAAAAAAAGCGTTTGTTCACAGTACAGCTCGGTTCCTTGTGCCAGTGGAAAAGCAACATATGTATGTTTGTGTATGTATGTGTATACATTTAGATTAATCTTTTAGTCCAATTCTGACAGTCTGGCGACACAGAAATGATAGTCCTTCTTACGGCCTGTAATTTGAGATGCAGGTGCAAAATTAGTGCATAGTGCAGTTGTGGTTAAAAGAAAGGTCTCTGTTGGTCAGAAAAACACGTTCCAGTGTTGATTACACAATGCAACAGGACTGCCTTTGAAAACTGACCTTCAACCAAAATGTCAACTAATTCATCATTTGAAATCGGTGTGGAAATCAATTATGCTGATGATCGTTCTGTCTGGGTCGTCCCAGGTTTCTCCACTGATATTGCATGTGCGAAAAGCAGTTCTGATGCAGTTTTACCCTGTAATATGTGTGAATTTGCAGTTGTTTGTTGTTCATTCATCCATGTAATCTTAATAACTGGCAGCATTTAGAAGCATATAGAACTCTCAGACCTTTGGTACCGGAAACTCAACGGATTTGCTATGTGCAAATGCAGTACAATACAGTGGAGTATGATCGTTACTGGAATTTCACACTTAGATTATATGGGCAAAAGTATTGGGACACCCCTGTTTTTCAGGGTTTGGGCTTAGGCCCCTTACTTCCAGTGAAGGGCAATCTTAATAACTCAATATACCAAGACGTTTTGGACAACGCCATACTTCCAACTTTGTGAACACAGTTTGGGGAAAAACCTTTTCTATTCCAGCATGACTGTGTCCCAGTGCTCCATAAAGACATGGCTGGATGAGTTCAGTGTGGAAGAACTTGACTGGCCTCACAGAGCTCTGACCTCAACCTAGGGCTGGGCGATTATACGATCACGATTAGTGATCGTGATTAAATTCAGTTCTATTACGATGACCAGCTGTGGGCATATTTACTCGATCACGTGCATTACAGGTGCACAACAACTGCCAATCAGAATCCACCTTCCCTGTAGTGATGTGACATGTAGTGATTCAGAAGTGCCGACTCCCATCGAGTGAGAGGCGCTCCCCGCTTTATTTCCTTTCGCTGCTCAGCTCTCACTCTCACTCTCCGTGGCTCAGCTCTGCTCACGGCAGAACTTTGTTTTGTTTGGCAGCAATCACATGTGAGGATATAGGATCATACCATTATGTGAAAACAGAGAGGCAGCCCCGTCTCACGAGTTTTCGTGCAGCCATCACGAAATACAATTAAACCAAATTACTCGCTGCGATCACGATTTAGGGCTTTTTTTTTTTTCGCGCTGGGACAACGCTTCACTACCCTATGTATTGGGCAGTATCAGCGCCAAACTGGTGACTGAGGGACAGCAGGAGAGAAATAATGAGTTGATTCCTCATCGTTTTTGTTTGCAAAGCGGTTAAAACAGGTTGAAATGCTGTGAGACAGGGAAAGTCCCTAATCCTAACCCTTACCTTAATTCTAAAATACATAGTTTAGTGAAGCGTTGTCCTTGCACGAAAAAAAGCCCTAAATCGTGATCGCAGTACGTATTTTGATTAAATTGTATTTCGTGATGGCTGCACGAAAAGTCGTGAGATCGGGTTGAGAGAGGACGACAGGCGCGACAGTCACGTGGAGCGTCTGTCCGTCCATCCGCAGGTACTAACTGAGAGGAGAAACCGCATCAGCCCATCCAAGCTGAGGCATTTGATTTTTCTGATTGTCAGCCTGCACTAAGGACATACTGTTTGGTTACTATATTTGGTTCTGTTTCTGTTCTGTGGATTTGTTTGCAGTATTAAAATGAAAAGTTTGATTAAAATATTTTAAAAAGTAAGAATGCCTGCATTTGTAACAGAACAAATACATATAATTAGGCAATTATAAGGCTTCTCATAAAAACACTAAATGCAAAAGGCATATTTGCCAAGTTAGGCTAAAACATGAGGCTACAGATGATAATAACCAGTCCATCGGTTTTGAGTTGTTTGCTTGGCCTTCTGTGCACTGTATTATTAAATGATTCTGTAGTTTTTACATTTAACTCCCTCTAGAAATTGAAGGATTTGAATAAGTGCATGTTTGTTCTTATATTTTCTTGAATAAGTATAGTTTGTTCTTATCTCTCTTGTTAATGGATGCCATTTGCTTTAATAAAGTGTTGAACTAATCTCTGGTTTCTTCCAGTTTCGGTCCAGATGCTTTCAAACTGGCAATATCAGGAGAAAATTCAATATGGGAAAATATATTGTGATTAATTTTTTTGCCATATCGCCCAGCCCTACTTCAACCCCATCCAACACCTTTGGGATGAACTGGAACCGAGATTATGAGCCAGACCTTCTCGTCCAACATCAGTGCCTGACCTCATAAATGCTCTACAAGGGTCTCAAACTTATCCAGAAAGGGACGCTGTGGGTGCAGGTTTTAGTTCCAACCAAGCAGGAGGCACACCTGATTCCACCTCTGTAATCAGTTGGTTTTCAGTTACTCAGGTGTGGCTTCTTCTTGGTTTGAATGAAAACCTGCACCCACAGCGGCCCTTTCTGGACAGGTTTGAGACCTCTGTTCTACATGAATGGGCACAAATTTCCACAGAAACTCCAAAATCTTGTGGAAAGCCTTCCAAGAAGAGTGGAAGCTGTTATAGCTGCAAGAAGTTGAGTGCAACTCCATATTAATGCCTACGTATTTGAATGCAATGTCATTAAATCCCTGTTCGTGTAATGGTCAGACGTCCCAATACTTTTGTCCATGTAGTGTATATTTTGGTGTTTTGAATCTCTCTTTTGTTTGTTACCCTCTCTAAGTGGACCTCAGTCTGTTTGGGCCAGTTAGCACTAGCATACCGATACACTAGTTTAGCTTTAGCGTTAGCTTCCAGCCCAACTCGCTTCCATAGCACCTTAAAGCCGCTAAACACATAAAAATAGACTTTTTTTAGGTAAATGTGCTAAAAATACGTTTGATAGGACGTAGTTTGATCTTGTAGGAAAACAAAGAGTGTCAAAACAAGTCGAGAGAAGACCAAACTTCCTCGTTATTCCAGACAGATCCTCCAAACGGGACAACAAAAAGAAAGGAGGAAAGTGGGAGAAAGAAGTTGGTTTATGGCATAGAAAAGTAGAGTTTAAAACAGGGCTGAGAACCATTATTTCGTTAGGGTTTTGAACATGTTAATGGCCACTTTATCCATGAAAAATGGAGAAAGGGGGAAACGGCGGGGTGGAAATGGGCGAACTTCCTTGTAGCATCTCTCTTTCTCTCTCCTCTCGAATGCTACATTGGAGCATACCGAGACTAAACTTTTGAAGAGGGAGAAAGGAAAGAAAAGAGGGCTTTTTTCATTTCTACCCTCTATGACCCAACCTAAACGACTCCAGAAACTAGTTAAAAGCCATTCTACGAGAACAGACAAATATTTCCTTATTTAAATGCACAAGACTTTGGAAAATCTCGACAGTCCACTTTTAAGAGACGTCTAAATATAAGCTAACGAGCCCTGGCTGTTGAGTTCAATGGGAGCCGGGCCAAACGTGTTTACTAATGGAGCGATGGGGGGTTGGGGTAAAAAAATAAGTAAAAAAAAAAAATAAAGCTTACACATGAAAGCAAAAACACGTCTTACCATGTCAACAGAGAACCCACTGCACATAAAGGTGTTTCCATTCCGACAAAAATGTCCGTAAACAAACAAAAATTAAGTTAATCCCATTCTCTGCAATTCAAAAAGGGGTGAATTTATTCCACAACTACTTAGAGTTTCTTTTCCCGGCACTTTTATAATCCTCGAGGTCTGTAACCCATTTTTAGCTTCCCCTTCCAAAAAAAGGAGGAAAAAGACAAAAAAAACCCAAAACAAACAAATACAACAAGACGCTGGACAGCACGACGTTTTCTCGACCAGTTTCAATTTCAATCCAAAAAATAGACTGTGAGGCTAAAAAAAAAAATCTCAGCCGCTGACTAGAAAAAGAACCCAAGCAGGGCTACATGGCTGCTCCAAGACGTCCCAAACTTGTGCAGTCCCTTTTTTTCCTCTCCCCTCTCTCTCTCACTCAAAGAAGTTGTTCCTGTTTCGCCAAAGGTTGGGGGAGGGGAGCTTTACAGCAGAGAGAGAGAAAGAGAGAGAGAGAGAGAGAGAGAGAGAGAGAAAGCACGGAGAGAAACAGAGAAAACAGAGAGAGAGCACAGAGAGAAACAGAGACAAGCAGAGAGAGAGAAAACAGAGAGAGAGAAAACACAGAGAGAAAAAACATAAAGTACAGAGAGAAAGCAAGAGAGAAAGCAAGCACAACGAGAAACAGAGAGAAAACAAAGAGAAAGAGAGAGAGAGAAAAGCACGAGAAACAGAGAGAGAGAAAACAAAGAGAAAGAGAGAGAGAGAGAGAAAAGCACGAGAAACAGAGAGAGAGAAAAGCAAAGTGAAAGAGAGTACAGACAGACAGAGAGAAAAAGAGACCCTTCTGAATGGCTGTGATCCTGAAAACAGAAAAAAACACAACCAAACAGAGGTTTGTAAAAAAAAAATTACACAAACATTGGTTGTTTGTTTATTTGTTTGTTTACTTTAGTGTATTCCAGAGCTACAGATAGGTGATATCAGTCCGGACAGGATCATGGTGTTATAAATAGCAGCAGATCGAGTCATGTTGCAGGAGGCTTGCCGGGCTCTGGCACTAACTACCCCCTAACAAAAAACCCATTAATTTAACAGCAGTAGAGAGGGCTTTATTTTATTTATTTTGATCCATTTCACAGCAGAGACCGTCCCGTTAACAGGAGGACAGGAACGCAGGGAGCCAGAATTTCGTGTTTTGGAGAAGAATGGCTCAACGGTGTGGTCATATTGTGCAATTTGAGACGAAAAGGCACTCGTCCTAAATAAATAAATAAATAAATAAATACCTAAAGCAATTCCTCAATCCTAGGCAATTTTTCCTTAAAGATGGTGGGACTGGAGGGGATAAACTGTTTAATGCTGTGTGTGTGAGATAGAGAGAGAGAGAGAGAATAGAAGAGAAGGGAGAGAGAAGGAATAGAAGAAGGAAGAGAGAGAGAGAAAGAAAGAATAGAAGAAGGAAAAAATTAGTAAGAGGCAGAAAGAGAAGGAAGAGAAGGCGGCAGAGAAGAGAGAGAGAGAACGTCAGAGAGACTGAATACTGAAAACAAAAACACAGACGAGATCATACTAACTGCAAGGCTGGCTCTTTTTCCCATTTTCCTGTTCAACATTTCCGTTCCACCTTAAGACGAGTTAGTGTCAGCTCCTTCTCTGAAGTGCCATTTAAGGTCGAACGGAACATTCCACTAAGACCCTAGCGAACACGAAGCCTCATATAGAAACGTGTCTTTGTTTTTCAACACAACGAGTTCAACAAACAGACTAACAATATCAAACATAGAGAAAAAGGTAGCATGTAGCAGTAGCCTAGCTTTTTTTTTAGCAGTGATAATAAATGGGGGGTCCTCCCCCATTTTCTCTCCGAATGGTTTAGTCTAGCCTGTAGTGATTCTAGGTCAGTTTCAGATCATGCTAACTGGCTAGATCACATTAAAAACCTCTGAGCACTAGAACATTTCATATGCAATTTCAAATCTTATACACACACACACATATATACATATACATACACATATATACATACATATATATGTGTGTGATCACATTAAAAACCTCTGCGCACTAGAACATTTCATATGCAATGTCAAAACTTATACACACATAT
>JBBJLS010000001.1:26543270-26557107 GCA_037577275.1 Bryconaethiops microstoma
CTGGGCTAATTTGCACACCTCTTTAACACTAGCCTTAGTGACCTCTGACTGCCGCAGACGAATATCATTAACCCCTATATGAAACATTATCCTCTCATACATATGGCTAGCTAGCAGCTTCAGGTTCCCTGCAATGTCCGGCGCTCTGGCACCCGGTATACCCCTAACAATAGCTGTTGCTGAAGTCCCTAAAGGAGTAGCTAATTTCACATTTTGAAGAACTGAATCACCTATAACCAGAGCACTTCGAACAAGCTTCTCACCTGGCTCTTCACTGAGGAGGGCAAACCTGTTTGACATGTGAACGGAATGAGGAGAGTGGTGCTCACGTTGGGAAGATCTCCCTCAAGGGAGAGCTTTGCGACTATGCCACCGAATCATCACCCAATTGCCCTGCTGTGGGGGCTCTACTGCCGGAGTCGGGGGCGAGTTATCTTCCCCTAAAGCACCCAGACTGGCTAGCAACACACCTGACTATCGTGTCCTCTCCCTAGTTAAAGTCCGGATGTGCTCCTCTAACTCTGAGACCTTACCCGTCAGATACGTAACTAACATACACTTGACACAAGTAAACTTTACCCTAGTGCTTGAGCTAGTGACTGAGAGAGGGGCTGAACTAAACATGCCACACTCTGTGTAGAGAAGGCATACTGCAACTTACCGTTTATCGGACCAGTCGTCTCTCATCGGTGGGCTGGTGACATTGTAGACCGATGGAAATAGTTTAATAATCGTCCAAAACATTAAGTTAACTCACTAGAAGTTATAATTAGTGGCTGAAACAGAAGTACAAACACACTAGGAGCATGCTGAGGAGCACCGGCGGCAAAACAGGAAGTGATTTTATAATCTTTAAACAACTTTGCCATAACCTGTAGGAGTGTGAGAACCTGATATGACTTGGGGGAGTTCAACATATTTTCAACCAGAACTTTTGTATTTCTTTACATGTGGATTAGTTGAAATTGCTGGTCAGATCAGCTCAAACAGAAAGGATGTTAGTAAATTTGAACAGAATGTGAGGGTTAAGAAGAAGTTATCTGAACATGTAGGTCAGGAGGACATTACAGCATCTTGTCTAGCTTGCTGGACATCACACACATATGCTAAATCCTGAGATTAAGTATTGTATCAGCGGCATTAACATGCATGTTGAAGAAGCTGGGCTATGCTGGTGCGGCAAGATTTTCACAAAACACAATTATGAATTTCAGTCTGCTAAGCCGCGGCAGCAAAACGGAACTGTTAACACTTGACCCTGTGATGAAGTGGCAAAATTGGTTTCTAGGGAATGGCTTTAGCTCGGAGTAAAGACCAGAAGAGAGAGCGTGAGAACGCCACGGTGCCTTTTATGAGAGTCAGCACGGGGAAATAAAAATAGTTCCAATGTAATTTCCTTGGTGACAGAAAAGACATCAATCAAGTTAATATTACATTCCCTTTCTGAGAACTTTTTTTTTTTTTTAACATTTCTGTCATTTATTTATTATTATTGTTATGCTCAGACGTTTGGTGTTTTTAGAAGTTTATTGGAAAATCTCATAGCGTAATTCTAGTCTCCAGTCATCTCTGTGATTAAATGGCATTGGAGAGGATATTAGGTGGTTAACATTAATAATCAAGCACCTGTAATAGAGGGAAAAAAAAAGTTTTGGGCCTATAAAGGCATGACACAGAAATTACATCACAAGTCATTAAACAGCATTAATTCGAGTGGCATCCAGTTGTTTAATGAAGTCCTCAATTAGTAATAACAAATGCTTGAAAAGATCCAATTGAGCTCAGAGAGTCAAAATCGTATGAATATTTCCGGTAACGCGTGCTTCATTAACTATTCATCACCTAATCAACCATCACAAATCCTCGACGTTCTGAACGTTTGGAGCCTCATTTCCCTATCAGTGCTCCTTAGTTTTAGTGCACTCGATGAAATTATACTTACATGCTCAATATAGCTTCTAATCCAAGAACCCAACCAAAACCTCTCTGATTAGTAAATGAACATTCAATTTGCAGAGTCAAGCATTAACAGTTCTGCAAAGTTATGGGCATTTTCTCCTTTTTTCAGACTAGAACTTCTTTGAAAGGATCTTTTTGCAGCTTTATGCATAAAGTCACTTGGCAGACAGCTTTAAAATCCTGACTCATGATAAGCACGCTTGCAGATTTGCCTCCCAAATACTGCTATCCAACACTGCAACAAGCGAAACATGGTGAAAAATGCTGGCAAAAATTGTGTTGCATCATTTGGAAGGGGTGTCATTTGGCCCTCGGGTACCTCATAAAAGCTACTTTAATACATTCAGCTTCTCCAAAAGAAGGGAGAAGATTGTGGTAATAGTGAAATAAGGCTATACATACAGTACTATCCAAAAGTCGAGCCATCCCTCATTTCTTCATATTTTGCTTTCAAAGATCCAGATTTATTGTATTTTCAATGTAGACTTTCAATTTTCTCCAGGCTTTCTGAGGGACTTTCAAAGACTCCCATTTTCAGTCCAGTATCTGACCTGTTTCAGAGGAATGTTTAGTTGTTAAGCCACAGAGTGACCTTTGTATGAATCATTCACACATAACAAAGCACATCTAACTTTCTGTAAGTCCTGAACCAGTGAAGAAACAGATGCAGATGATTCCAGATGATCAGGCGGTGATCAGTATACCGTTGGTGTTGAATGCTGAGTGGTTGGAACTCCTTTATCTGGTCTCTTTGTATCTTTAGGCTCTTTGCAGGCTGTCACAGTAAAACATTAATTCTCATTTATTTAATTTGTTCCACTCATTATGCCAAAGATAAACAGTTTGACAGAAATAAAATAGTATTTTTGCACCAACACGGTGATTCAAAGCAAAATATAAAGAAATGAGCTGTAGATCAAGACAGTACTGTATGTATGTACTTAGTGTACTGTAGCCCAAAGCAGAGATTCAGGATGTTGTGTGATTAGCATTGACACAACTGACTATTTATAGAGGAAACAAACTAATTAAGAGAGTCTTGCTTCTTCTTGGTGTGACCTGTCTTATACTGAACACCGGAGATGGGAGATTCCCTCTGCTGCAGACTGTAATTAAAGTGTTGGAAGAGAAGACACAGGCATCCATGGGAATGCAGCAAAACTCTGAATACAAAACCTCGGAAACATTGACGAGTCAACTGATTTTCTCTCTCTCTCTTTCTTTGTCTCTCTCTATCTCTCTTTATCGCTCTTTCTCTCTGTTCATTTTCTCTCTCTCCCTCACTTTCTCTGCTCTTTCTGCTTACCTCACTCTCGTTCTCTACTTTCTCCCTCCCTCACTCTCACTTTCTCTCTTGTGCTCCATTTGCTCTGTCTCTCTCACTGCCATTGTAGCTCTCCCTCTCACTCTCATTCTCACTCACCTCTCTCTCTCTCTTACCCTCACTCTCTCTGTCTTTCTCTCTGTCTCTCTCTCTCTCTCATTCTCACTTTCTTCCACTCTATTCATTCTCTTCCTTCCTCTATATTGCATCTCTCTCCCTCCCTCTCCCTCTGTCTTAATCTCTACTTGTTCTCTCTTTATCCTCCTCAAGTTATCTCTCCATCACTGTTTCTGTTTCTCTCTCATTTCTTTTTTACTCTCTTTCCTTCTCTCTCTCTCTCATTACTCTCATTCTTTCTTTTTCTCTTGTCTCACAATCACCCTCTTTCTGTTCCTATTCTCTCTCTTGCACCCTCTCTCTCCATCACTCCATCTCATAATATCTCACTTTCTCGATCTCTCTGTCTCTTACGCTATCATTTTCTCCATCTCTCTCTACTCCCTCTCTTTCTCTCTTCATCTTTAGAGTGCTTACTGACACACATAACCTTTGGCTGATGTGATGCGGTCATTATGATTTCTCTTTCTCTTCTTTTTCTCTATCTCTCAGCCTGACTCTCTCTCAACCCACCCCCCTCCACCCCACCCTTCCCTGCACAAACTTGTTTTTTTGTAATATTAGCACAGATGGCGATGAGCCAGTTTGCTCCCATAAGACTCTCATGCTTTGTAATCCACATGACAAGCAGCGGCTCTGTTATATCTGAGGAGGCGCTTTTGAGTCAGTAGGTGTGCCACGCGCTGCCTCGTGGCGGGGGTTGTAATTACTGTCGACAAGAGCAAACATGCGAAACAAAATCAATTTCATAGATTTAATTTCTGCCTGATTAAAAGATACCAACTGACGTTGACGCCGCAGCATCACACCTAGTCCAGAATCTGCTGAATTTATTAAAAGATTACGGATGCTGATGAGGCCCAGAATCACACCCGGCTGACTAATATCACAATACACGGGACAATACACACAGGAAACACCATGCTGAGGCTCAGAGTTTAATTGTATTGCTGCATGCTGTTAATCAGCTCAGGGTCATTTATATAATCAAACTAACCAGAACCAAAACACTCCATACGGGACAAAAAAATTTAAAATAAAAAAAAAAACTTTTTTATGCATGTGAAACTGCCTCATCTTTGGCATATTGATTAGATTCAATGAAATAAATGGGAACAAATGTGTTACTGCAACAGGCTGCAAAGTGCCTAAAGATGCAAAGTGCCCAGGTGAAAGTGTTTCAACCACTCAGCATTCAGCACCACCAGTATACTGATCTCCGCCTGATCATCTGGAATCATCTGCATCTGTTTATTCGTTGGTACAGGACTTAAGATAGATGTGCTTTGTTACACTTGAATGATTCATATGTAGGTCACTGTGAGGTTTAATAAACAAAAAACATTCCTCTGAAACTGTTCAGGTTCAGGGACTGTACTGAAAATGTACTGAGAGCCTTCGAAAGGCTACATTAAAAATACAATACAAGAAATGAGGCGTGGCTTAAGACTTTTGCACAGTACTGTTTGTGGTTTATTAATGTCAACATTCCGGATGTGCATGCTAATATCTATATTTGCAGTATATGTGAATATATTGATGTCCATGCACCTCAATTTCAAATATTCAATGTACATGTAAATGCACTGATCAGCCTAAATATTAAAGCCACCTTGCTGATATTGTGTGGGTCATCTCATTTCATAATTATTCGTTTGGACCCCCCCACATTTAACATAACTGTTGTGCACAACTAAAGTTTAGTTGAACATTCATTTAACGTGGCCTAGGGCAGGGGTTTCCATAGCCATCCTTATGTTATAAAACTGCCCACTTGCCGCATAATATTTTTCAAATAACATCAGTGTCACTCACCTAACCTGTCAGCAGCTTTAATGTGTGTACTTCCATAATGTGGATCTTCAAACCACATAAACATATGTGATGTATGGGCACCGATGACAAAAATTCTGGAATACCTAAAATAAATGTATAACATGTTGTAATGCCTAAAATAAATGTATAAAATGTGTCAACATATATGATTGCTCAGCTCCAAAATGACAAGTGAGCTTATGTTGTATGACTTTGCATTACTGAGGGACTAACCTACTGAATGTACAGTGAAGGTCTTACCAGTTCATGTAATGCTAAACAGTGGTATATAGAGGCAATAAGCTGAGCCCAGAGCATTCTTACTCTAAAACATTGATAAATGTGGGCATCAGGTCCAAGGCTAATCACAATCTCCTCCAGCAGATTGTCTAAAAGATTGTCCTCAAGGTTGCGGTTAACTCTGTATTCTGTACTTTTCTATCTGTGTTCTTTATTCGCCCTGGTCAAGTCATTGTTGAACGTTTTTGGAAAAGATCCCCGCAAACCTGTCAAATCGTCCTATAAATTCTACAGGTGCAATAAGAGGGAAAGGTCTTTTGATATACGAGCCAATAGCTATAGGCTTGAGGAGAACAACGCCATCAGAAATTACCCTCTGACATTTTATCTGCAGGTATCAATCAGCCAGGAGACACAGTAACCCAACGCGGATGGTATTTTCAGAGAGCAGAGGGATCACCGGTTTGTCTGAGCTGTGGCTGAAATGCCAGGGCTTAGATTGAGTTATACTGGGTTAAAAGGTCCTAAGCCTGATACCTAATGGCAACATGATGTGGCGGGGGTGTAGAGGCTTGCTGGGTTCTTCTGCACAAGAACAAAAGGTGCCTCCCTTAAATGAAGCTGTGGGCATGAATATCTGGGATGGAGGTGCTTTCAGTATGTCTGGTTGATTGCTTTTTTGGAAGGCGAACCACTTTTTACAATTTGAATGGTGAAATGAATTAGACTTATTAGATCATTGGAACGGTGTACTCTGTATTGACTGTAGTAGGTCTAGGTTTTTGGATGCATTTGCTGGTTTTGTGCTTCAGAAAAGGCTGAACACTAATGAATTTAAATGTCATCTTGCAATGTCTGACCTTGCAATGTCTTCATGGTGAATAAAAAATGATAAGCCATAAGCCGAAAGTACTGCACTGTGAGGAGCTTTCATAATCATTTAGTCCCTCATTTGCTGCTCTGGTGGCCTGAATTATGAGTTGCAATCATTTTGTACATAATACAATTCTGTCTGAAATAACACGTGAAGAAATCTCACACAAAGACTACGATTAGTGCTAACTTACAAATGATTAAACAGCCTGGAAACAGCCTGGAGTCTATTTTTGTAGGTTAATAGTGTTTTTACTGCAAGTAACCATATGACAACTGCAGTATATCAAACATTTTTATTGTGCAAAATAGCAAACAGGACTGAACAATAAATATGGAAACCTGTTGTGACGGTTGGAGGCCGTTAGTGGCCATCCGTTTCTTTTGTTTTGTTTTTGGGGACTCTTATTGTGATGTCTGAGCACACCGGCCTTGTGTTTGTTTGCATTATGTACTCAGGGAAAGGGATTTTTATTTTGATTGGTTCTCCAATATCTTTTGGGTTCTTGTTTTGAGTTCTGTTAGGCCCTCGTGCCTGTTTGTTTTGTTATTAAATGGAAGTCTGCCTATGGGCCTGCCCTCGTCTTTGGGCCAACCGCAGAAGAGCTCCTTCTGTGGCTCGCTGAATGAGGAGGTGGGTTGGAGACGAAGGAGGCGAGGCAGTTCACGACACTCGCATCTCCAACATGCTGACCGGCTGCCCGAGAAGTCTGCGACTTCCTCCGGCGCTCCTCTACTCAGGCCCGTGCCCGACTCGCCCCGTGAGGCAAGCCCCAGGCAGGACCAGCAGGCCTCATTTGTGGCCATCTCGGGTCCTAGTACCCTTCGCATGCTGGCACTAGTTAGCTGTGCAGTAGCTGGACTAGGCCCAGTTAGCCATCCAGTAACTGCACCAGCCCCACTTAGCCATGCAGTAGCTGCACCAGCCAGTTGTGCGGTAGTTGCACCAGCCCCAGCCAGCCTTGGAGTAGCAGCACTAGCCCCTGTATATTGTGCAGAAGCATGCCCTTGGAAGGGGGGTGTGGCTAGAGGTTTCCCCCAAAATTTATCATGGAGGGGGCTCGGTCCTGGGAGCCATGGAGTAGCTTGGTCCCAAAGGACACTGAGGGGTTCGATCCCAGAGGGAGTTTGGTCCCAGAGGGCATGAAGGGGCTCCACAGAGGGAGCTTGGTCCCGGAGGATGTTGAGGGGCTCTACGGAGGGGGCTCAGTCCCGGAGGACACTGAGGGGCTCCACGGAGGGGGCTCAGTCCCGGAGGACACTGAAGGGTTGTACAGAAGGGGCTCGGTCCCAGGGGACATGGAGGGGCTCCCCGTAGGGGTCTCCATCCCAGAGGACATGGTGGGGCTCCTCTTAGGAGGCTCCGCCTCAGAGTACACGGGTGGAAAAAATCTACTGTAAAATAAGTGTCAAAAGTCTGGCAGCAGGGGTGCCAGACAAAACCTGTTAATTAAGGGTGAAAAATATTTTCTGAAAAGTTGGTTAAAATCTGTTAAAATACAGTAAATAAAATACATAATTTAACAGGTTTTCTAACACACTAAATACATTTTATTACATATTTTTCAAGATTAAATGAATGATTATCTGTGTAAAAATAAAAAAATAAGTTGTTAAATCTTTTCTGAAAATATTTTTCACTGTAAATTAACAGGTTTTGTCTGGCAGACTTTTGACTGTTATTTTATAGTAGATTTTTTTTTACAGTGCACAATGTTTTTATTACTTTACCAAGAAGCCAGCCATGGCGCACAGCGCCAGCCTGCAGTCCACTCCCTGCACTGCTGTGTTCCAGGATACACAAGTCGTGTGTTGAACCAGGACATCATGCAACTACGTTTGTCAGGACCATGTCAGCGTCACAAATAACTTGCACATTTATAGAATGCACATGTTTTCTATTCACGTAAATAAATTTGTTTCCATATGGAACCCTTATTGCAATGTGAGTGCAGTTAATTGCTCCAATTACATTTGAGAAACCTAACATTGCTGCAAATTTTGATGTTGTCCTCTTCTCAAACAGTTTAAGGGAATGTATCTACTAGTCATTTTAATAATCCTATCCAAAACGACAGGTATTATTGAGTTTAGTGATGGTTGTGATATTCCAGACCTAGAATACAATTAAACAATTATTCTTGTATTTCCTAAACAAGCTTTAGAACAAATGAGCTATTTTATTGTTAATTATGACATATCTGTCGGCTTATTCCTGCAGGTAACAGCCAGTTGCAAGAAACCCCAGGGTCGTCAGTACCTGTATTTGTACCGGGATGGCGCGGTTCCGTTGGGTTTGTCTCTTTAACATTGGACCCAGTTCAGCACAAAGCTCCAAAAGCACACATCTAGGTAATCTAAATCGGCTTATGAGCCATTCATCATCATGGGCCAAAAAATCTTCATGTTCCCGGAACACCCATTCCCTTCTAATTCTGCCGTTGGCATAATCTTCTAACAATGCCAGCACATCCATTATGTTACGTTACGCATGAATGTGATCGCGGTATTTATGTGTTTTCAGCTATCAGACTACTGATTGTTTCACACCAAGTTCAAATGATCATAATAATCACGGCCACCACTTGTCCATTTACATTTCAACAGCTGTTGCGCATCGATTAAAAGTGTAGATTAAATTATGATTCGACTTAAATTATATATATTTATTCACTATTATAAATATGTGACTGAATGTGTGACATTGAATGTATGGTGTATTACTCACTAGCACAAGGAATTATTATATATGTGCTAATATACTCACCCTCTTACTGTAATTTTTGCTCATACTGTAATTTTTGCTCCTTTGCACATTTCCTTCATTTGCAAATGCACAATTAATATTATCCACACCTGCACGTCACACTTAACTTATTATTATTTTTATTTTTATTTCTTATTTTATATAGTTTTATTCTATTTTTGATGATGTCCTGGCCTCCTCTGTCCCCAGATCTTTCTCCCGCTGAGCTGCAGCAACAAGTTCCAAATGAGCATCCAGCAAATGATTCCGAACTGTTTGCAGGCTTGAAATGGTGCTAGGAGGGTTTGGACACAAGTTATTTCCAAAGATCGCTGTAAAGGATATGGCACGACAGGTTCATTTTGATTAAACTTGTACATAAGCTTTCTCAATTGGGTGGGCCCAAATTTTGGCCTGTAGTTCATACTGGATGAATGGGTGAACTAATTTAGGTTTCTTTTACTTGGCCTTATAACTCTGGTCTAAGTCTAGAGAAATAAGCAATGGAAAAATGTCGAGGCTCATTTGCTATGCAGGAACATTACTGGGTGTTAGGACAGGTTACCTATATTGTCTGGTGTTATACCGTAACCTTATGCATAAGTAAACCAGAACTGGCTCTTGCAAGTTGTCATGCTCTTGTACAACCCATTCTGTATCACAGAACTGCCTGGTTGAAGAATGCAGGAAAACAGAAGATCAGATAATGTTACATCCTATGAAACAAGTGCCGGCAGCTGGCTGATCAAGAGACAGTCACTGATGGGCGATGGCACAGGCTTGTCACAACATCAGAGCAACAGTGTGTGTTAATGTCGGGTGAAGTCCACTCTCTGGCAGCCCTCCAATGTGGATAGACAAGAAGTGGTGGTGGACATATGGGAGGACGAAGGAAGGGAGGGGGGTCTGCTGGCAGGGGGCCATGGCTCCTGTAGGGGACGGCTCACAGGAGTGACTTATTCTGTTGCACCCAATAAGGACATGTTGAAACCTTCGCTGCACAGAAGAGGTGTGAGATCCTCGCGATGAGTTCATCACCACCACATCTGTCTCACAGGTGCATGTGCCAAAAAAAGAGAAAGAAACAGAAGCAAAAGAAAACTCTGGTCTGTGTTGTTTGTCAATTTCTAACTGTTGTGAGGTTGGACAAGATTCATGGAACACTGGCAAAAATCCCATTCAACCTCTAGATGACATTGCGTGTCCAGATTTAAATCTCCGCTACAGACCTGAGACAGACTGGAACTACACTATATGGCGCCCGACCATCACACCAACAGGGACCTTAATGACACTGTATTCTAATACATCCCCTTTAGTATTTAGTTGGTCCCCCCTTTGCAGCTATAACAGCTTCCACTCTTCTTGGAAGGCTTTCCACAAGTTTTTGGAGTGTTTCTGTGGGAATTTGTGCCCAATCATTCTGTATTAAATGGAAAATGGAAAGTTGTATTTTTACATATAAGATCTCCTTTTTTTTCAACATTTCATACACTTGGTGGCCTGTTGATGATAAATGCCAATATTCTAGGGTCTACTGGCACTTATTATGCACAAACAAGTTCTAGGCACACTTTGATGAGGAGGACCAGAAGGCTGCACTGTGATGCCTATGTAAATGGTGCAGCTATTAATAAAACAGTTCATGTGTTTGGAAGTAAATGCTCTGCATTGTTTCTTCGGTTTGCAAACACTTTTAACTTGATGCTTTTGAGTGGAACTTTTAAGATAAGAGCACTGGAACAAACAGTGATTTTGACTTTGAGACGAGTCGACCCGTCTTACTTGCTGATTCAGTAATTTGCCTAGATCAAGCCCAAGGTGATTTTCTAAAAGTAGCCTTAAAGAAGATCTGCGGTAGACACAGGGGACGCGCTCACATACATACTAATATATGTGAGTAAACATCCCCTTCCTGGCACGGAGTAAGCACTTTCGGAAAGAGATGATGAAAGTACGAGACAGATGCTGGACTTTTTCAACGTTCGTTCCTGCACGACTTGTGATGCAATTTGCACAATTTGAAGATTATTTTTCTACCGGCCGCTCTTGGAGCACCATTAGACTGCATGCATGTCTCATCATCACTTATTTAAATCACTTTATTTCACTTTGATGAGAGCAAAGCTGGTAATTGCATGTACCTCATACCATCATATTTCCCTGATTAAAATTTTACACGCCCATAAATAATGCATTTAATCATGCATAATGCAAGACTCAAACAAAGTATAGGCCTTGCAAATATGGAAACTTTTAAAAAATATGTTTTTTCCCATCCTTTCATTAAATGGAGAATAATCTTCGGATGTTTCAGGCTCGAGCCATAACACTCATGGTATTGCAAGGACCCGAGCTGTTATGGAAGCGCCACTGAGATAAACACGGTGTCTCTATTAGCGTAGTGGAGAATTAAAATGGAAATGAAATCAAAACATTATGGGCTTTGAAAGCTTGCAACCTTGAATGGTGTCTTTGATGTAAACCGCATGACCGCGCTGTCTCGGTCATTGTCAGCAGCACAAGAGCATGCCGTCTGACAAAGAAACAGGTTTACCTCACTGCATAATACAAGGCCACAGTTCTCACAGGCTTTGTTCCCTGGGATTTATTTCAGACTCGCTGCTTCAGTCAGTTCAGGGCTGTGCCTGTCATCTGCTCACAATAGAACAGCTGGAGGTGCTCACAACAACTCGCTCAGGTGCAGCCGGAGGAATAGAAGAGCCAGCAAGTCCTGTTCACGGTCACTAAAAGATGTGGGAAGGCTCATCTAATCAGGTTTAAGAGATCAGCCTGGACAGATCTGGGACCGAGGAAAAAATCTCATGACATTTCAGTGCAGAACAGCTTTTTGGCTAATTGTGTTCGATTACATCATTCCAATTTATTCACATTCCTGAACCCAAGGCCAAACCTGCTGCAGAGTGAAGCGTTGGACATTACAGTACTGTGCGAAAGTCTCAGGTATTTATGCAAATTGGTTAATGTCATTTTTCTAAGTTTGTCTTTCTGCTCGCAAATTTAACATTAAAACAAATGCAAATAAGAAAGCAATTTGTTTTGTTTGTAAAAAAGTAGTTATGTTAAGGTAGTTATGTTGTGAGCTGGTTCGGTTCCAGATTCCTCCTCGGTTCCTCCAGCCGTGGTTTGGATTTGTGAAATTCCATCAGCAGCTCCTGATCTAATTTAATGAAGGACTGATAGAGTCAGACCAGGGTTCAGATTCCACAAGGAACACTCTGATATACTGTACTTAAAATCACTATTTTCGATACAATGTTGCTTGTATATATTCTTTTTAGTGTAATTTCATATATTTAGCAAAAATAATGTGAGAAAAACAATCACTGTTCCTCTAGACAGTTTTTAAATGTTATTTTTGCAGGTGCCTAAGACTTTTGCACAGGACCGTATTGCTTGAAGACCTCTAATCGTGGTAAGAATGGTTACTTCCGGACCCAGAGAGAATGTTATCCTATCTGTCAGTACCTTCATAGAAAGAAGGGTCATGACAGCAAGGCAGCTGAAGATTGGCAGCAGGGAACAGATGGTCAGGAGGAGGGGAGGTGGACTGGGAAATGGTGCTGGGCTGCTCGCAGAACAGGCAGAAGAGGAGAGTTCTGATGAGCAGAGCTGAGGCCCATTTGGCCTTCACTCACAAACCCTATAGCTTCACCATAGATTCTACTTCACACTTGCATTTCCACTTCACCTTTAAAAGTGCCCAAGCATAGGTAGAAACAATCCATTGGTCAGAAACTCACCTCTGATGAAGAACTAGGTTGCATGTGAAAAAACTACATCACACAAGTTTCTGATTACCACACAATTGTGAATGAACACCATGTCGAAGAACCTCAGAAAAACAACTCCTGATGCTCATCAGTGGTTCCAAAACAATTTCTGAAGAGTTTGGATTTCATCAGTCCATTGTCACGCAGATAGAAAATTCAACACCACTGTTACCTTCACCAAGAGTCATCATACAACAAAATTTACTACACGAACAAAGCATATAATATTCCCAGAGATCACAAAGAACCCCAGGGTAATGCCTAAGGATCTACAGGCCCTTCTTGTACTGGGTAATGTCAGTGCTCCAGACTCCACATTCAGGGAAACACTGAACAAGACTAATGTGTATTGTCATGTCGTGTGTGCTCGAAGAGTAAGGCGAGGTGCAAGTGGAAGTTCCCTTTGATGGGTTTTTTTTACAAAACCACAGACTCTACATACTAAACACAAAAGGCATGAGGGCCTAAAACAAACCAGACATAAAACAGAGGAGACATGAGGACCAGGTAGTGTGAGGGATGTTGTGAGGGTTGACCAGCAACTAAAACAAGAACTCTTAGAACTTAAATACATACATGACTCAGACATAAACAAATCCTCAAAGACAATCACTAAACACAAAACACCAACACCTGATAAACGTGACTCTAGATATGCCCAGTTCATAATAAAAGTCTCTATTACAAAAACTAAACAACAGTGGCCTCTACCGGCCACTGACATGACATGTATGAAATGATAGCAGAGGGGAAATCGCTACTCTCCAGAAAGAACATTTCTGCCTGTTTAACCCTTAGAATGTGAGCAGCACAGATCTGCGTTGGAAGCGCAACAAATGGTAAATTGTCGTTATTGTCACACGCACCAGAACACGTGACGTCGATCGGCACTGGAAGTGACGTCACGCGATGGGTATTTAAGCAGGAAGAACAGGTACCCATGTACACAGACATTGAGATTCCTTCTCA
>JBBJLS010000001.1:26574258-26588529 GCA_037577275.1 Bryconaethiops microstoma
TCTTTCTCTCTCTCTCTCTCTCTCTCTCTCTCTCTCTCTCTCTCTTTCTCTCTCTCTCTCAGTCCGGGGTCTCAGTGGTCTCCTGACCGGAGGAAATTCAGCCTAGTGCTGCGGAGTTCATGCCATTCCTGCCTTGAATCCGTGCGCAGCTCCCCCCACCCCCCCTGACACAACACACACATACATACACACACACACACACACACACACACACACCAGACACACATACAAACACACCCCACCCGCTGGATAAGGACACTGCTTGGAGAAGAAGGGGGTTAAGAAGACGCGAGACGCACGAGACGGAGCCGGAAGAATATGATGCTGAAACAACACCTGATCTTCGTGCTTTACAGCATCTGCGCGAGCGTCATTAAAGGTGAGACGCAGTTTATCATTTGTTATTTATTGTCATCATCATTACCATTATTGCATTTTGGGCGTGTTGGGAGTTGGGTGGTCTCTTTCCTCGCGGTGAACACACTCAGAAGTGTGTGTTCTTGGACTGCAGCCGTGTGTGTGTGTGCATGTGTGTGTGTGGAACAAGTTCATCGTGCAGTATCGCGCACCATGACACCGCATATTTGAGTTTTTTAGGGTTGCTGGTCGCGCGTGTTTTTTGCCCTGGCGTGGGAAGTTGGGGTGGAGAGCGTTTTGTGTGTGTGTGTTTGTGTGTGTGTATGTGTGTTTGGGGTGGGGGTGATTATTTTTGCACACTTTCAGAGCATCTAAAACACAGCCTTCCAATAAGGCATTAGGCTGGTTCAGACTTTTCTGATCTCACACACACACACACACACACACACACACACACACATTGCATATGATTTTACAGTAAGACTCTGTGTCTCTAGCCTGCAGGGAGTGGCGACTGCAGAGCTCGTGCGTTATTCCTTTATTATTATTATTATTATTTAGTATTATTATTTGTTAGTAGTATCATTGCTAGAGTGAGTGATTGAACTTGGCGCTGCGCGCTTCTATCAGATCGTGGCATTTGCAGCAGTCTGCATCTTGGGGTCGTCGTAGCATAAGCGTGAGAATTTCTCGTGCTCGACCAGCAGCGCGGGACACTGAGGCTGGAGGTCTCGTGCACCACCAGGACCTGACCAGAGAGCCTGTAGTTTTTTGCCATTGCAAATAAACGCCGCTTGAACGTGGTTTGAATGTCAAAAGCACCAACCTGCACTGTGATGGGCAACGTTTTTTTAATACCAGTGCAAACACAAGGGCACCCTATCCTGACTTAACCCGAATAACTGTGGCTCTAAGGTGCTTCATGCATCCACTCCATCTCCATCTAGTTCAGTAGGGCTTTTTGATATGGACAAAATATCAGTATTGTGATTTTACTGCTACACATTGGGATTACGATGCCTTTCAAGGTATTAAAGAGCCCATATCATCACTTTTTCTGGACTTAAAAAAGGCTTAAAGTCTGTAAATATTGTTTCGAATGGAACATTTACCACCCACCACCCCCCCAACCGTGCAGTCCATAAGCCTGTTTTCAAATCATAGGTTTGTGATGTCACAAAACCCACATTTTAATATATCTCCTTATTCTGGCTGCAGCAGTTTAACCCCGTCCCTTCGTGCACCGATTCACATTTAATGGTTGTTGGATTACAGGAAGATCTTGATTCAATCAGAACACTCAGTAACTCACCTGGAGCTATGATCAGAACCCCAGTCAAAGGCTCATTTGCATATTGCAGCCAATGCGATATCATTATTGCAGAGACTGATATCTCAATACTGATCTGGAGATGATATTGTGCAGCCCTAGTGATCAGCCTGTCCATTGAGGCTCCTTGAGGCTGAGCGAGCACTGCTTAATAATGACCAGATGTCGTCCTCGGCCATGTGGGTGTGGAAGAGGGTTCTAATAGGAGACTTTACCGAGATCACAATGTCCGAGTGCACAAAAGACAGTAATGCATTCTGAACGCGGCACCTGGTCGAATGTCTCTCTGCTGACCCGTCCATTAGTGCACAAGAACCATTAGCAGAATATTAACACTGGATAGGAATTCATGTTTTAATAATGTAAGTGAGCGGGGCTTCTCCCGTAATCCATCTCCATTCAGGTGGGGAAGAGTTTATAGTGGAAACAGAGATTATTACTTAATATATTATTCTATTCCTTATTATTTTAAAAGTACAAAATTCGCGAACCAGGTCATCAACAGGACCGTTTTCTCAGCTCGATGACTCAGCTTTTACAGAGATATCAGAAAATTACAAAACGATGACTCATACAGTGTCATGCAAAAATTTGAACCCCCCCGATCATGAAATCTTTTGTTGATTGTCTTTTACAGCAAAAAAAAGCAATTTTGGCAAGTTTTAAATCACATATTCTATTTTTAGAACAGTAAAACTAACACAGCGAAAAGAATAAGAAATGCAATGTGCCGTAAGATGCCTGTCTTGTTTAAATGTGTTAAATAAACATCTAAGTAAAGGTGTGTTAAAATGTTCCGAACTGCGGAGGATATGTACTTACTGTCGATTAGAAAATCATCTCAATATGTAATTTGACCTTTTTTGCTACATTTATAAATATAATATATTAATTTCATGCACTTCTGCCCACCCACAATGACCGGTGACATCATCATCGTCATCACCTTCTTCTCGCCCTGCATGTTTTTGTGATTAAAAAGTACTTGTTTGAGCTTGTTTAAAGTAAGTGACATAACCTTTTGGTTTTTTAAAAATCTTTTCCTTATACGTATGTTTGTTTGTTTGTTTTTTTAATTAAGACAACCTTGCCGGACTTTACGGCATTTGTTTTTATGGCTCCCATCTCTCAGCTTTATCTGGTGCTTTATGCTGTGGCATGTCAGCAATAACCGGCTGTCAGTGGCTTTGTCCCTCATCACTCTTCAGTCCCCGAGCATCGCCGACTGTGTGATGTAGATTATTTTCACCCACGCCTGCTGCTCATGCTGAAGCACAATCAGCAGCCCACACTGAGATTTTGGTAGAAGGATGAAGTCTGCTTTCACGGTTTGCATACAATCTTTTTTTTTCCTCACATTGGTTTCATTCAAATTAGCATGGCAACCACTAAATGAACCCCCAGTCCCGCAGCTACAGTACACACACTTACAGTACACACACAAAAACACCCTCAACTCCCTTGTTGTTTGTATGTCAGCTTGTTTACTCCTCGCATTAACATACGCTTTGGATCGTATCTGGATGGTCAGATTCCTTTAAACACTTTTCAGTGTGATCGCATCTGACTCTCTTTTTTGTCCATAAATAAAAGAGCAAATGAGCTCATTACTGTTTCACTTACAGCGTCCTACTATAAATTTGGCTTCTCAGTTCGTACTACCTGTCATGCTTAGAAAGGCCGATGGTGCAAGAATGCACTCCAAAGGAGCTCACTTTTTATCCATTCACTCACCAGTCACACTAAACATATGCATGTCCTCTTATGGAACTGTATGCACATATAGAAACCACACTCAACATGCTCAGTTTACATTCACACTCGAAATGTGACCCCTTTTACATTCATAAATAAAGAGCAAATGAACTTGTGGATCATTACCGCTTCACTTACAGTGTCCTACTATACCTTTCTCACTTCATGCTACCTCTTATGCACTGATAGGTCCACGGTGCAAGAAGGCACTTTTGCGGAGCCTCCAGCCTCCAAAGGAGCTCCCTTATTATGCGCATTCTCTTATGTATCTGCATGCACATATAGAAACCACACTCAACATGCTTCATTTACACTTGCGTTGAATGTGGTCAAGACCTGCCACTTTCGAGTGTGGTTTGAGTGATCTGATCATAATCTGATCACCGTGACTCCTGGTTGGGTTTACATCTCGCTTTTTCATGTGGTCAAGTGAAGTTTGAAGGGACATTTGATCTCTGAAAACACAACATAAACAGTCCCTCTGTGTCCTACTTGCTTTCTTGAATGTACATTTCTATGCTCCACCCACCGATGTGTCCTTTTCAGTTCAGTACCTTTATTGTATAATGATGGAGGTGCCAATTTACAGAGCTGTAGATTAAAAAACACGCCCAGTCTTCCCTAACAATGATCATTTTGAAATATATGTAAAGCTGCTACAGTTTCCCATTAAACTGAATTTTTTTAGAACATTCTTTGACGGTTGTCCAAACTTGCAACCAGAGCTACAAAAGAATCTACTCACGAGCAGATCATGGATAGGTCAGCTTTATTTTTTGAACAAAATATTATAATTGACCGGAATGACCATTTTAACACATCAGTTTTTGTCAGTTTATGTGTTACTCCCTGCTATGAAATTTCTCTTGAAATGATGTCTGAGCAGAAGTAGACAGACAGCTTTGCTTTTTAAAATGAGCTTCATTAGAGAAGTCATGACATCAGTTTTAAAACATCAAGAAGCAACGCATGAAACATTTACTCAATCTAAAGGCTCAACATCATAATCAATTATATAAAAAAGAAAAGGACCAGAGTTTATTTAACTGAATGTTTCAAGTAGAGTTATGTTCAGCCCCCATGTTCCTGGTCTTTTGCTTTGGGTTTACCGTCCTATTTTTATTTCATATCTTGGTTATGAAAATGTTGCAAGTTACTATACATACAACAAAAGGATCCAGATATTTAACATCTGTTTGACCTTAGTGATTTACAATTGCATCATATTGGAGAGTCTTTATATCTTTAAAATATATGGCTCTCAAGGACTCATGCTGGCATAATGTGTAATGTTTGCCTGGTCAGCGAATCAAACCCTGGTCTGTTGCATTGAGGTCAGTGGTGTCATCCAATATGCTATACAAACACGTACTAATTAAAAGTGCCCTACATTATAGATTTTACATTTACATGCACATTTAGTCCTACATCTAGGGTACTTTTGTTCATATTTCCGCTGATTATTTGCAGTTTAACAAATAACACTTAATCAAATAACAATGATGTTTGATTGTTGCATCTGCATCCGACATACTGTGATCTTATAGCAACTCCATCTCACAGCATATCTCACAATCAGCCTGCCGACACTTGTCAGCCCCATCATGTGCATAGTCTGATATATCTTTAAACTGTAAAAGGCCACTTTCCTTCACCCAGCCAACAGTGTTAATGCACAGAGGATTATTATTCTCTCAGATTCCTTGTGTCTGCTGCTCTTTTTCCTGCTGAAGCGAACAGTATGTCTCTATTGTTTCTAATTGCTGTAGGAAAAAAAAAAAAAGTCACTCAGAGCGTTACAGTACTTTCGGGACCAGACATTTAGGTCAGAGTTTCATCTACCACTTCTGTGTCCTTCTCAGTTCAATTCCCACAAGGGGAGGCTTCTTCCCACCTTAGTTAGTGACTTGCAGAAATAGACATTTGTAGCAAAGACGTAATGTAGCATACAAATTGGACCCGAGGGACTGAAAAGCCCATCCTCAATCGGAACTCTTCAGAGACGCCGGAGGGCCTAGCTAAACATGTGGATGGATCCTGTGTCATTGGAATGCTTAGACTAGCCGTTGCAGCCGGTGCTTTCTTATTGGAGCGTTTTTTGACGTGCGGGCCGTGACAGAGGAAGATGTTTTATTTGCCGTCCAAAGAAGCTCCCCTCCTCTACTTTGGAGGTTCAGCTTATCCTGGAAGAATGGGCTCTAAGCCTCTGAGTGCTGGCCATGGAGCCAGACTATAAATAATCCAGTAGAGGAAGGAGGCTCTGAGCGCACATACACCGAGCTTTGCTGCTTTGTGCTAACTGACAGATCTACATCTACACGGATCCATCAGAGAGAGCCAAAAAACGACGCGATGCGAGAGACACACTGGGCAGCAGACGTGAGCCGCGGTGCTGACAGATAGCATTTTTTTTTTCTCAACAAAGCTTCTTTTATTTTGTGACTACTCACATGGTTTCACGAATGTAATTGGAGCTCTTTTGCTTATCCTTAAGATGAATGGCCTTAATATATGCCAGGATTTTGTCTCCACTCATTGACTAACAGGACAAAAATCTAGCGAAGTGTTGAATGAGACATGAGCCACTATGCTGACAGATTTTCACAAGGCAGTTTTTTTGATACATGGTTTTACTCCCATCATGCACGTCTAAAGCTCCTATTAGACTTCAGATGAATGGGCCTTAATGTACGTTATCTTATTTATTGGCTTACATTAAAAATACAGGGATTTGTGAATGGGTGCGTCAATTCACACAGCAAGCGAAGGACTACATTCATTTGCTGAATGAATGATGAGGGCGCAGAGGTAGTAGAGGCATTTATTTATTTATTAATTTTTTCTTTTTTAAGACTCAGGCAGGGTCAAAACACTGGCTTGCAGACCTTTAGTGGAACAGCAGAAGGATAAAACATGGTCAGGTTTTCATTCAGCAAATTAGCAAATGCACGTGAGAGAGTGTGTCTGTGTGTGTGTGTGTGTGTGTGCATGCATGTCACTGCACTGGCTGACAGACCTCACAACGTGGTAGAAACATTTCAAAATAGAGCCAACATACCTGACCTTTGAATGACCTCAATCACGCTCGTATAATGAACACTTGATTATTTTACAACTGCTCCAAAAACCTAAAGGGAATGTGAGAGCATAAATCCTGCATAAAGCATAAAGAGTAGCAGAGAGGAGGATTGTCTGCAGCAGGCAAACCATCTAGCATAGCTGATATACTGATACTTGTGCTCAGTGATAGGTGAGGCTTGTAAAAGGGAGGAGTGAAAACATGCTGAAATATTATTGGTTAATACAATTTCTCCATGCCTCTTGGACAAGGTCACGTCAGATGGCGAATTCACTAGATCAAAGAAGCAAGTATTTTGTCTTTTAAATGATACGGCACAAGGAATGGTGCTTAATATGACCAAGGACATGAACCAATAAGATTAGGAAGGTCCATTTAGATTTCAGGTCGACTTTTAATATATGTCTGCATGTTATCTCACAGAGTGAACATCACAGAATGGGTGAGTCTGCATGGGCATATTAATTCATGTAGCGAATGAACGGCGGCATTAATTCACTGAATGAATGGCGAGGGCATGGAAATAGGCCCTGTCTGTTGAAAACTGACCCAGGCGGCGTCCTCCAGTGTTTGATGTTAGTGATTAATCCAGAAAATGGGACAATTAATCTCTCTCTTATAGCCACAACCATCACGGCCGAACATAACTGCACGGCAAGAGGTACGAATGACGTCGTCGTCTCCATCAGCTGTAATGAGGTTGTTCACAGCAGATTCAGATGTATGTGCAATTAAAGTAGTGTGTCTCTGAAAGACTTCCTTAATGAAGGGACGTATATTGCTTGCTTGAGGAGGCCATAATAACTCCACTGATAAATAGTGCTGTGACATCGTCAGTTAATAAGATCACCTAGCTCTGGGCAAGCAGACGTGATAATTAGCTTCTCTTTGGAGCCCGCAGACACAAAAAAGACAGTGAGATAACGATTATATTTGAGTTTTTGATGTTTAATATTAGTATTTTTTTTGCCGAAACGGAGATAAATCAAGGAAGGTTGCTTTCGGAGTCACTCAAGATGAGCTAGTTTTCGTCCCCTGTTAAAAACTCATTTCCAGCCGAGCGTTGTACACGTTTTCACACTTAATACATAATTGTCATTCTCCTGATCGTCTTGGTTATCTTCAGTGACAGTTTTCATAAGAAACGCATGGCTTATTAACATTGACGCATTGATGCACACTTTTCTGCACACATGCACAGCTGAATCAGACCGTACTGTCAAAATATCATAGCCTCACCGTACTCACACACTCAGTTGTAATTGCAGATGTTTTAATAGACTGAGTAACAAATGGAGTTATACGGTGCGTTATACAGTTTGTTATCGTTTCCATGTTCATCTCCACTTGCTTTGCCTGCTGTATCTCCACTTCATCCTCTAAGAGTGTGTATGTAGTCCACACTTCAGTTCCTTACCCTCATAATTGCACAGTTTATATGTTAAATCATGGTAATTACCAGTTTGCTGAGGTGGTTACAAATGACTAATTACCTCCCTCAACTTGTAATTGGATTACTTTACTGATTACGTCCTTCATCGCTCATCACTTTACTCCAAAGTTTCTTTCTAGAATCCATTCTAATCTGCAACAACTGGAAAGGTCAAGGGAAACCACAGTAGTACTATATGTAGAAAGCAACAGACAATCACAGTTAACACCACTTAAAAGGCATTTTTTCTGAATCTTTAGCACCTTTATTCTGAAGACACAGTCAGCTCTGCTGTATTAAAAGTATGAACAACAGATGCGATTTGAAAACCTACAAACTAGCCAATGAAATGTTTATAATAAATAAAACATTTATAATAATAAATATAAATTCACACTAATGAATAAACCATTTATGAATCAAATTAAAAGTTTACAAACGGTTTCCGTATGAAATCGAGTCTGGCCTGTTTAGGTGAGGTTGATGTTCTTTAGAATAGGGATTTTTGTGAATTATTTTCATATTAGGATTATTTGATATTTTGACATATTCTTGTTTATTCACAGTCTGAAGTTTTACGCAGTTTGGCTTGGGTTCAGGTCGTTTTAGTTAAGCTTCTCAGTATTCATCATCTTTCATGGAAGCCCCACTGTTGTCACTCCATTCAAGAACTTGGATCCCACCTCCAGTGTTCAGCTCAGCAGGATGCTGTCAGGACTTGCAGTCCACAGCATGCGATAGAATTTCAGATTGCTTTCATAAGACAGGTCTGAAAACCTGTCCATCTTTCCTTTTGTTCATCCATTCATCCATCCATCCATTCACTCATCCATCCATTCTGCCACCTGTCTACCAATCCCCCACTCCATATGACGCTCTAAAGAAAAAACAGAATGGTGCAAAAACATAAAATGGCTTCTCCTGTATGCTGCGATATCAGGGGAGCTAATTGGCTGTTTACAGAAAGCTGCACGCTCTTATCTGATTGTTGAAACTACATTATTGTCAGAAAATAAAAGACTGGACAGAAGCTTCTGAATCCCCTGCTTGTTTAGTGAATACACAACACCATCACCTATAACTTCAGTCTCCTCTCTGGTCTTCTATACTAGTCCAAACGATGTGTTGCCTAATTGCCTTTACAATCACCTTCGTATTGTTTTGAATAAAGGCCTCTAAATGCTTTAAATTACATGTAGATAGAAAAAACATTACACGGGGTAGATTTTGCTTCAATGAAATATTGTTGCAATATCGTTTTTGTCCACAGCAAGAAATAAAGAGAAAATGAGGTGCCTGCAGGGAGGAGGCCGGCCCCTAAGGAACTCGTTCTTGGGGCCTCGACTATAGCATTGCTGCAGCAGAGTGAGGAGGAGTTTGCCAGGAGTGGGGCAGGCTGGATACAGCTCGGGGGTGAGCTGGCGAGAGTGAGCCGGTTTTCTACTGCCGGGCTGTTGTGTGGTGGAGAGTCGGAGGACGAAGAGGAGGACCTGGGCTTCAGGTGGGATGGATGGATCGAATCCCCAATTATAGCGCACTATGGACCCCCATTGTCCTTGGCTCGTCTGCGGAGGAGCTCCCGCTTTTGCTCGCTGAGAGGCGAGGCGGGAGATCCGCGGTATGATGACCAAGGAGATGTGGGGGTCCACATCACTTGGTCACCAGCGGCCTGGGAAGTCTGAGGCTTCCTCCGGCGCTCCACCGCTCTGGCTCTCCTCCAAGGGCTCGCCCTCACCTGGGGCAGGAAGCCTCACTTCAGGATCTCTCAGGCACTAGGACCATGAGGGAGTCGGGGCCACGCCATCCTCCATCACAGCAAGAGGCGTGCACAATGGAGAATGAGGAGTGGCTCCTGAGAGAACTGTCCACACTCTCTCAGGAGCTCATTGCTCGAGTCATGGCTGCCCCCACCAGAGGAGACTGGGCAACAACCACAGTCCTGAGCGTCGTGACAGTGCTCCCGAGCGTCAATGAGGCTGCGCTTCCGAGCAACGCAACTACGCTCCCGAGCATCAAGGCGGCACTCCAGGGACCCGTGCCTGCACCCAGGAGACGCCTGCCGCCTGTACCAATGCCGCGGCGGTTTCGGGTGCCCACGTCGGCGTCCCGGCTTCAACCTCCAGCCCCAGGTAGCGTAGCAGTAGTTAGCGTGGGGGCTAGAGCAAGCAGGCCGGAGCACATAGACCTGCTAGGCTCACTAGAGGACCCACTTGGCTTATTAGATATACCACTTCAGCCCACACAAGCCCCAAGTAGCCCATTAGCCCAGCAGCTAAGCCCATTAGCCCAGCAGCTAAGCCCAGTAGAGGGGCCAGGAGCCGCAGAGGGGCCTTCAGAGGGGCCGTTAGCTGCAGAAGGGCCTTCAGAAGGGCTGTTAGACTCAGAGGGGCTCTTAGAGGGGCCTGCGGAGGGGCCTAATTTAGCTGTAGAGGGGTTAGCTGCAGTAGGGCCTGTAGAGAATGTTAGCATTGGCCTGGAGGTCTTTGAGGAGGTTAGTTGTAGCCCGGAGGCCGTAGAGGGTGTTAGCATTAACCCTGAGGCCTGAGAAAGAGAGAGAGAGAGAGCCATGGTTTAGATGCTCAGGGTGGGCTAGATAGCGCAGCAGAGGCCCAAGGTGGGCTAGATAGCACAGCAGAGGCCCGGGGTAGGCTAGATAGCACAGCAGAAGCCTGGGGTGGGCTAGATAGCGCAGCAGAGGCCTTTAGCCACAGCAGAGGGGTTGGTAGCCGGCCGAGAGGGGCCTTTAGCGGGTCAAAAGGGGCCTGAAACCCTACCAGGTGATGGGGGTCTCCCCCAGAATTTTTTAAGGGGGGTACTTGGGTTTTCTTGGGCTCTGGAGGAGCTCTCTAGCAGAAAGAGGACCCCACAGTCAAGGAGGAGCTCCCAGTAAGGGGCTCTGCACCGGAGGACTGCAAGGGCCTCCCTGCAGAAGGGCTCCCAGGAAGGGGCCTTCACCAGGAGAACGGAGAAGAGTTCCCGTGAGTGGGCTCCGCCTCCGAGGACAGCGAAGGATTCCCCGTAGAAGGACTCCCAGTAGGGGGCTCCGCTACTGAGGACAGAGAGGGGCTCCCAGTTGGGGGCTCCACCCCTGAAGACAGTAAGTGGCTCCCGGTAGGGTGCTCCACCCCTGAGGACAGTATGGGGCTCACTAGAGGACCCACTTGTTATTTTTTGTATAATTCTAAATATTAAAAAGTGAAACTTTTAATACTTAGAATTAATTATACAAAAAATAAGTAGGTTGGAAACAACACACAGTAAAACATGCATGTCTGTAAGTATTATAAAGTGTCACCAGTTTTAGGGGTTAAGAACTGCAGCGCCTGCTTTGTTGAGAGGAATCACACTACCTGAGTAGTCCAGTGAGTCTTTTTGGACGTTTGGTCACTCTTTTTCTTCTGCGGTATGTAATATTTGGCTGAGACTGAAGCCGGGCGCTCGCCTCATCGGCCGCCTGCAGCCCTGACCTTTAAACAGTCTCTCTCGCTCCTCTCACTCTGCACTGAGTGTGCTCTCTCGGCCCATAGACGGCACCCAGACAATGAATCTCATTTACTTTGTGCCATCCTCAGCGCTCTCCCCATGTTTGAGCGCTCTCTCTCTCTCTCTCCATCGGCACAGCCATCAGCACTTGAATCTGCCAATGCCAGCATGCAGAAACCCGTCTGGCTGCTGTTGGATGGAGTGATATGGGAGCGAGGGGCTGTCCCGCCAACTCAAATGAAATTGGGGCCAATCGGACAATTCCAGAGATACTGATTCCCCTGGCTGGATTCCCCCCGTACTGGCAGAGTCAGATACTTTGCCCAGAGAGGTATAAAGATTGGCGTACAGACCTCTGAGGACATGGTTATTTTCTAGGTTGTCATATGCATCCAGAAGGTCCCTGGGGATAAAACAGTTTTTATCTATGGGAAAAATGAACAGTGCTAAATCATATTCACAGTTTTGACCTGTGTATTTTTCCCCTCAATAATACTGTCATTAAGTCAGAGTCATTTACTGTAATGTACTGTCAAAGTCATCAAGTAGTTAATCCTTGGAACACAAACATCACGGATCCATGCCAGAAGCGCAACAAATGGTAAATTGTCATTATACGGCAAAACTACTCCTTATGTAGAAGTTCACCCAGTTTGTGTTGCTGCTTGAGGTGTCAGAGCTTTGACTGAGCTTTGGTTGGTGTTAATTTGTCACTTACAACCAAAGTTATTGTAATTTAAAGGACACTGATAATAATAACTTCTACTGGGGTTTTAAAAATGGCGCTACTTGCAAGAACAAAAATGCTCACATTTCTTTTAAGTCTTACAAACAAAGAGAAAAAAACACAAGATCTTTGAACCTGTGAGAACTTTCAGGATAGTCTCCGGCCAAAATTGTCTGGGGAAATCCCAGAGAGGGAGGGGGTCCGGAGAGCAGCCGAGCGGCGGCATGCCGAGCAAAAGAGCAGCAAATGGCGAGTGTGTAGGAGAACAAACACCGGTTTAGACTGAATATCACAGCTGCACAATTTAAGGTGGAACTGGAAAATGTTTCTGAACATATCAAGATCTTAATGATGCCTTGGTGCAAAGGCTGTGCAGTGTTGGCAAAAGTTTGATCAACAATCAGCAATTCTGTAAATTGGGCTATACTGGGGTTTAAATTTAATTTAGGTCTCTTAAAGAAACCTTAGGTGACTGTGCCACTCGGGAGCACCCCTGTTTAACTATATCACAGAAACACAGAGTGGAATGGTAGACTTGAACACCAACACCACTATGGTTATAAAAATCCAAACCTAACCTTTAGCATGAGAAGAACAAGACTCTAAAACATATTTTTTAATAAAGAACTAAGAATAATTTACCAAAAACCTAAACCACAAAGAATTATGAGTAACCCCACTCTTAGTGCTATTTAAATTAAGACTGTGTTTTTGCTGTTTATTATAAGAGTGCCAGTTCAGAACTGACTGTTTACTGCACTGTTTAAATAAAACTAAAATAATAGAAAATGAAACCAGAATTATAAAATTATTTCAACTGACATTGTCAGGAATTTCAGCCTGACAACAGTTATTATATTTAGTCCAAAGGGAAACAAACAAACCATTTGCCAGCTTTGCACACCGCAATAATAATTTTGGGGCAAGATTTTGTCACTAGTTTTTAAAACATTTTTTTTACATTTTCTTTGTAGCTAGTAAATGAGATATTTTCACATTAACCAGTGCTTCTTCATTTCCCATGGGTGTGTTTTTGTTGTAGCATAGTTTTGGGAGTAGGTTTGGTCATAGGGTTGTCAGGGCATGATCATTTTGATTTCATCGCCAATACCAAGTGTAGTATCTTGATGCCTGTATTAAACAATACTATGGCAAAAAATGGTCTGAAAACCGAGGTTTAACGTTATCAGATTGAACACATTAACACATTTTTTCACGGCTTAATTATCACATTCTTTACGTTCATTCTCAACACAAAACCACAGATTAAAAAAATGGCAGTTATCTGCTGCGTGTTTTGTTTCAACACCATACCTAGCACCCCTGAAGCACAAATTACATCCTCATTAAGACAGTTCAGGCAGTCCAAACAGTCTAGGTAAAAGGTGTCAGTAGCCCAACTGTCACTCAGTTTCATGAGTAGAGTCATTATCCCCAGCGAGAAAGCAGGAAGAGTTACCTTCCATCCGTCTATTTTGTCAAACAGCAATTAAAAGAGAGATACGGAGCGAGTGTAATATTGGAACGTGTGATGAGGCCGGTGTGGCAACCAAGTGGAGGCAGATAACACCAGAACAAATTGAAGGCGTAATCAAAGATTAAACAGGAAAAGGCGAGGGCCATTTCATATCCAGCGTGTATTACTGTGATACAGGCGTGGAGGAGTGCAGTAATTGATTTCTGATCTTAATTCACTTGCCGAGACAATTTAATCTAATCAGAGAGGGAGAGGTGGGGGCCCGTGGCAATGAATTCTGCATCTGGCTGTTGTTGAAACAAAACACGGCTCTGCAGACAGCTTTATAGCAGTTTAATGGGGACTCTCGTAGACTATAGCGCTTGTTTGGCTGGTACATGCTTTTGAAACAGCTCTTTTGTTCTCAGACAAACCACGACAAGTAAAAGTATCTTGAGTGTAGACAATATGTCTAAATATTTATATAGTATGGTATATAATTGAAGAGCAAATTTCCAAAACTCACTCAGTCCTTTTTTGTGATTTTTTAGGTAACTCTACTATTGGTATATTTGACATGACCTCTTTATGTGCAATAGTATAACCGACCAAAACTCACTCAGTCCTTGCATAATACACAGTACAAGATTAG
>JBBJLS010000001.1:26594454-26604729 GCA_037577275.1 Bryconaethiops microstoma
TGTGTGTGTGTGTGTGTGTGTGTGTGTGTGTGTGGGTGTGTGTGTGTGTGTGTGTGTGTGTGTGTGTGTGTGTGTGAATAAGAGATAAGCTGTAAAAAATGATTCAGTGTTTTGACTTAAAAAAGTGAGAAACCATGTTGCCGTAAATGTATTAGTTCATTAAAGAAAATAACACATTGTAAAACACAGATTACTGTTCTGTTAACTCAAACTCAAAATTTTAAGACAACCAGTTTATTCAGTTTATTAAGTCAAAACAGCACATATTTGCTGCCTACAGTAAAGAGTACAGTGATATTTATATGAAATACGTTTTAAGGAAATAACCACATAATAATCTGTTTTTATAATATTTCCTATCCATCCAATTATAGGAGCATATTATCAATGTCATACACTTTTTTGTTTATTTATTTACTTATTTAGTTATTTATTTTTGAGACTCATTGAAACACTACTTGCCCTTGGCAGTTTCATAACAGAATTTTTCCCAATCTACATTTAAGGTCAATACATTATATTATTAGGTAATTTAGTATACAAAGATGTAAACTAAATGGTTCAAAATGGTTCGATGTGAAATGGTGCATGGCAAAACTATAAGAAAAAAATATCTTCTCTTCTGTATGTTATATGCCTAAACAATTGGCTCTTTTCGCCATATAATGCCTTGAACATGAATGTTAAAACTTTCCAGAACCATCCAAATCTTTGTTTTATTTATGTTAGCCAAGTTTAATACCTAGTACATTTGATAAAAAAGACCAAGTAAGTAAGGAAACCCACCTCAGACCTAGTCAACATTAAGAGAAGATAAGAAAATTAGAAAGTAAGACAAATTTTACTATAATCTACTTGTTAAAATGATCAGTCTACCAACATCAGAGTCTACCAACATCAGAGTTCATCCATACCTACGGAGACATGTTTAGATTAGGGGGTGTAGCAGCATCCAATAGATTGGTTATGTATGCATAAAAGGTATATTTAATATGGATAGATTTTATCTCAGAGAGACACGGGTCTAATAAAAAATGCTCATGGCTGTAGCCTAATAGCCTGGATGTCCTTGTTGGATATGCCAGCAACACGCTACGAAACACAATGTAGTTAAAATGTGCTTAACCCTACCTTAATTTACCTCTGAAAATACACCAAACACCTTTATTTGAATTAAGTGGCTGTTAATTTGTGAAACCGACCCTTTAATTTGACCTTAAAATTAGATTTAAGGCATGAGTGTGAAACTCCTTAATCTTAAATTTAAGGCGTTAATACAGGAGGTTCTAATATTTAAGGGGCAAATTTGAAAAAGTAAGTCTAAAATTCTGTAGTTTTACCCCTTAATCTGTGCACTGTTCCCCTTAATTTTCCTTCATTTCCCATACAGTCAAAATTAAGGTAATTTTGAGGGGTAAAATTAAGGGGTTTGGTTTCACAGTGACAACCTAACAAAATTTCAGAGGCCACATACATTTTCATATAACTATTTTATCTCTAGGTAAATTGTTTTAAAGAGCATGTATTCTTTAAGAATGTGTGTCAGGCTTCTGTATTGGTGAAATATATTGCATTATGAGAGATGATTCATTTTTCAGCATGTATCATAACTCTGCTTGTGTTCTATACCCTGACGTCCCTCTCCGGGTTCCTCTGCTGTTGGATAATTACCGTCAGTCTCGCATCTCAGTTTCACGTTGCCGCAGCTCAAGGTCACACATTAAATTGCCTCAAATGGACGCCGAACAATCTGCTTCCGAATTGAAATGCTCACTTCTGCTGCTAAGCTCTTTAAATCTTCCCCTTTGTTCTTAAATAATTGAAAATTTGCTGTGGTTCAGCAGGCTGGAAGGAAAGGTTTCAAAGTTCGCTCATCTTTTTTGCTTCCGAGGGCCGTCTCACAGATGCCATCTTTTACAAACCATAGAGTGAGCCCAAGGTAAAGTCTCGATTGCAGCTTAGGGGCCACTGAAGTGGTGTCAGGTGCGCCTGTGTCTCTATACTTTCGCATTATAAAAGGAAAGAAAATGCTCACAGTGTGAGCGGGATCTTTGAATCGGTTGCTATTGTCTCCGTGTTCCAGAGAGGCAGAGCAATTGTAAAATTAAAGTGGGCAAACCCAACCTGCACCCTTGAATGGTTTGATCCTGAATTATCTCATAACCTTGTCTTTCTGGAGTTCACTTTTTAAAATACTGAAAAAGTACTGAAAAAAGTCACTTAAGAAGTACTGAAATGGTGAAGGAGTTGTCAGATCAGCCTGACATGGAATCCATGGGAATTTATCATTTTCTGCTATTTGTGAGAATATTAGACAAATAATGTTGAAAATTGACTGCTTACCACGGCGCTGGAACTTCTGTTATTGAAAGTAAATTCAATTCATTTACATTTACGGCATTTAGCAGACACTTTCATCCAAAGCGACTTCCATTCCCTAACTTCAGGGGGACAGTCTCTCTGGAGCAACTTGGCATTAAGGGTCTTGCTCAGGAACCCACTAGGCCACAACAACCCCAATTGATAGTTATATGTTCAGTACATTGGTAGAATATTATATTTCTTTTATCAAGAACTTCTTTTCTGAAGCTGTAACCCAAATATTCTTGATGTTTGAGTAACGATCGGGTTTCTGTGGGGTGATTATATAAAGGCACCTTTCCATAGGTGTACAGAGACCGTGCTGTACCTAATCCACACTGCAATGGCACTGAAGTTGCAGCATGCATTAGTTTTCCAGTGTATCTCAGCGCGGTAACGCAGTTCTTTCCCCACAGTTTATATCCGGTCATCGTCCCAAATCTTCATCCAGGGGGTCGAACCAGCGGAAAATTTTTTCTGTCAGAGCTGCTTTTGTTATTGGGTCTTTAAGATAAGATAAGAGAAACCTTTATTAGTCGTCAAATGGGAAATTTATTATTTATAATCTTTTTTATTTTACAGCCATGCAATGAATATCTAACCCAGCTAATGATGTCTTGGTACATCTTCACATTTCTCAGACTGTCAAAGATAAATTCGCTAGTGTCATGGAAAACTCGCACTGAAATTTATCTTCAGCTCAAACGAACAGTAGTGTTTGTACGTTGTCAGCATCCCAGTTGTTAGTTTGTATCTCCACTGTTGTTATTTTTGCATGAAATGTCAAAACAACCGCCCCTTTCTATGCTGTGATGTAATTTCGACCAATCAGAAAGCAGTGACGTCCCTGCCATCGAGCGTCTCGGGTACCGGTCGCTTTATTTGTAATGGATAAACATCAGTGGAAAAGCTCCATAAGTGTCCTGCACTGGCAGTTTTTAACTGCAGCATAAAAAAAGTACAACAGGCCTTTGGATCATCCCATACAGTTCCATACTTTTTCCACACAATACGGGAAAGCCTCTGAGAAGAATAACCTTAAGATTTTTCTGTGGCATCAGATCAGATGCATCTCAAATGCTCTTGTTCTTGCTTTAAACTGTTAATCTCAAACAAGTTACATATTTGTTTCTAGCCTCATGAATAGTAATGAAGTGCACTGCTGTTGAATAAATAATTTTTGGTTTCTTTGATTTTTTTTTTTGCTTTGTTTAAAAACCCCAGTTGCTCTTTACACTAGTTGAAAATGTAAAACTTTCAAAACTTGATTTTACTTTTTAAAGTTTACTTTTACTTTTAAAAGAAAATTCTTTTCATGTGAAGCTGCAATTTCAGATTATTATGAGTTTTTTGTTCCATAACTGACATTTTGTACTTTCTTCTATATTATATAGCTTGTTTTTTTATATATGCTGTGTTAACTTGCAAATTGTTTCTTGTTGTGCAGATTTAAGCACATTTTAATATGTTTCTCAAACTGAACAAACTGATTGAAACCCTAAATGACTCCAAGTATTGTGTTACTACTGTGCATTTTGTTACTGTGTGACTGTAAGTGTTACTAGGAAATGAACTGTTATCTGTGTTTTGAACTGTTATGTGTTGTTTTATTGATCTTGTCTGGCTCACTCAAATCGTTATTGGCTAATGTGAGTTTTTGGAGAGTGAGTTTCAGCCACAAAATTAAAATTTTTAGTTTTGAGCATTAACAGAAGAGTCAGACACTCTATGTCCAAAAGTATTCAGACACCCCTAATTGGTGAATTCAGCCACTTTCAAGTGCGCAATAGGTCATTTCTGCAAGTTCAAGCAGTAGATATTAATCCCCACCAGGAGTGCAACAAAATTTCAGCCAATAAAATTCTAATTACAAACATTAAGAGGGGATATGGCACCCACGGACTTTCCCGCCACAGGTTTGAGACCACTCGAAAACATGAAGTCTGACCCACAAAATACTGCCAGGAGTAAAAATGAACACATTTGCTGACTCTGCAAAACCATCTGTATACACAGTGTTTGAAAATTCTATAGAAAAATCACAATGACAGTAAGTTTATGTAATGTATTTTTTAAAATGTATTTTATTTAATGTGTTCATTTTATGTAACTGTTTTTATTACATTTTCAGTTTTCGGAGTTTTTAAATTGAATCGCAGTCTGTCTTGAATTTTGGTTTAGGTTTTGGCCAAAAGTTTTCATTTTGGTGCACATCTAATACCTTGATTTCAGAAGAATCTTCAATGAACAAGTGTAAACAAACTTCTGTACACATGAAAATATAGCAGATGTACACATACACAAGAGGAGAGAGTGAGAGAGAGAGAGAGAGAGAGAGAGAGAGAGAGAGAGAGAGAGAGAGAGACATTTAATGACCTCATGCATTTTACAGCAGTTCTGTGTATATTTTTCTTTTCTGATCATAGATGTGGGTGATACAATTAGGAGATGAAACAAGATATTATTGGTTAATGCATAGTTTCCCCACCTGCTGAATCTTCATGATGGTGTGCAAAAGTCATTCACAGTGCCTGTCATGGTCAGTTCAACCAGTTAACATCAATGTGTAACATCACTTTAGCTACAGTAAACCTGAGTCAAGGTAGTGACAGAGTCTTTGAAGTAAATCTCCTGAGATGTGAAAATGACATGAAAACAAGAATTCTTTTATGATGAATCTTGACCGGCGATGGTGATGGACCACACCACAGTAATTGCCTTTTTTAATCTTAACAGCTAATCTGGGTTGATGTTGCGGTGTAGTTCAGTCACACTTTATTTATGCCTTTGAATTTATGCTTGCTACACAGAAAATAAAAGGACTGGACCTTGATCTTTCTTGTGCATCTTTCCATTAGCCTAACGTGAAAACTTCAATCATGAGATACAGTCTCCTGATGAAACAGGAGTGAGGTAGTGAATTGGAAAATAGTGATAGTAAAACTAAATGTGCTCAGTCACACCTGTAATCAGGTCCAGATCTGTGAATTGTATGTATTTTTCAAGCGTTCTCAAGGTGATCTCTTGTGATTTATTGAGGCATCTCACTTCCAAGCAGCTGTTCAAGAAGTGTCCACTGTTGCGTAAGGCAGGGAGTCCTGCCGGAGAAAGAATGCGCTTGAGAGAAAAGCCTTTCACCGCTCTGCTCAACTCTCTCTCAGAGAGGACAGCAGCAACAATAGATGTGCCATCCTGCTGAGCTCCTGTAATCTGCAAGGGGGCTTCGCCTGCATTTCTACGTCAGCCAGATTTGGACGCCCATAGGTGCCAACTGTAGTGTGCACTGCGATGGATTTTGAATTCATCCGCTTTTATGTGAAGTAGCCAGGATTTGGTAAACATGCTATTCTATCTTTCTTGTCCAGAATAAAAATCACAAGCTGAGCAGCCAAAACAAGTAGAGTTGAGACCACCAGTGCCTAAACCAAGACTTTGACTAGTCTAGATTGAGAGTCTGAGTCTAAAGTATATTTCAAGACGTGTCCTTTTCAAAACCAAGTCTTAAATTAATTTACGCAACAATGGTCTGGAGGAGGATCATGCCTGAAACCCCTACTCCTTCCAATCTATCGTCCTGTAAATTTCAGGGGCGGGGAGGCGCGCAGTATGAAGTCACAAATTAGATACGCATTTGCACTGTAAAGACTGAAAACTGGTGCGCATGTTGCATACCACCTATGCCTATGCGTGCTTGCGTACCACGTATGTCAACCCCTGTATATAACAACACAAGTCTGAAATAATAGAAGAATATTGTTCCCAACTCCAGCACTACTTTGAAGAACTTTAAACACAACACATCAGTCAAAAGAAGTAACAAGATATTTGAATAAAAGTGTGTGAGTAGTCTTATTGCTAATCTTGCTGAAGGCAAAAATGTCCTACTGTTTTGAGACGACTCAAAGGAGATCTTTTCTGTCTCTTATGTACTTGAAAATTACTTTGGGCATTTTCACAGTCTCAGACGGTGTATATATCTCAGAAAACAGGGATGGTGGAATTAGAAAAATATATTAGCAGAGACACTGATTAATTGGAGTCTTTAGATACACTAATCCTTCATGCAGCATAAAGACATCAAGTCATTAATGAAGGCAAAATTAAAAGCTCTTCTTGGCTACTCGTTTTCAGTTCCCCATAGCTCAGGGCAAACTGGTTCCTATGGAGTGCTTTAGTGTCGAGCCAATAGTCCCACTGATAATGGTAGTGCCAGAGAAGAACAGATGGGAGAAGGATGCCTAAAGAGAAGTTCGCTTCAAGCATCTGTTAACTGACTTTGAACAGCCATACATTTTTTAATGGCTACTGAGAAGGCATCTCTCTTTGATTGATCTGCAGCACAAATGCTTGCTTTTGGTCTTTTATTTCTTGGTCTTTTAGTGATTGAAGAGAAAACTGTTTCTACAGTGTACTTTATGTCATGAATCCTTACCTTCACTTCTCACTGACAATATTGCCAAGACTTGCTAGAACCGCTACCACCGTTCAGGAGATTTACTTCAAAGACTCTACCTTGACTCAGGTTTACTGTAGCTAAAGTGATGTTACACATTGATGTTAACTGGTTGAACTGATCATCACAGGCACTGTGAAAATCAGGCTTGTATTAAGGGTTATAGTGCACTTTCAAGCTAGTACACCCCATCAAAAAACCCTGTGTTAAACAGTAGTTTTCGCCAACCCCCACACCCGTTGACAATAGTTTTTTTGTCAAGTCTTTTTGTGAAGTTTATTTATGAAGCTCATTATCATAATCTATTCCTTGCTTTACAGGAATAGAATAAAATAGTAATGAATCAGGAAGCATAAAAATAGTAGGATATAATAATATTTGAATAATAGAAACAAAAGAAATAAAATGCAAAACCCACCCGTTAAGCTCAGCTAAAGTTTTAATTGACCAACTCCATTACACCCCCTCCTCCTCAGAGCATTTTATAAATCCAAAGCCACCCCCTACCCCATCCACCCCAGACTGCCACATTAAACAAACCCCCCAGCCCTAAATTGATCATCTTCCTTTCTAATGGTCTCTGCACGGCCTTAAAACTCACTGCTCTGTCAGCTGATGTTCTAGATCCAGAACTGCTAAATTGTATTTTTTGGGATTTGAGAGAAAAGAAAAGTAAAGTGTTATGAAATAGTAAGAGACCTAGTCAGACATAAGAGGAAAAGAGGATTACACTGACATACCTGTAGCAAATGTATCACAAAGTAATGAGGCAGGCTGGGGCCTTGTTTCAATCAGTTCACTGTGTGTAAGATGAGTGTATTGTTCTCAGTACAATGTGATAAAAAGGTGATTTATATATATAAAATGCTAATTGGATAAGAAACATCTCATGTTTATGAATCATGTTCATGAATCATAATTTAAAGTGATATTTTCAAGGATTTTCCTGGTCCAGTTTCTGACCTGTTTCCTCTGGAAGGGTGTTCACCGAACACAGTTGAAGCACAGGTCAAACACTCATGAGGCAAATTACAACCTAATAATATTCTCAGTTTTATTCGTGATTTGCAGGGGCATATTTCTGAGGAATGCACTTTGTCAATAATTTGTGATGGGAAATGGGTGTGAATTCCCAGACTGCATGTCTGGCTCAATCCACTTCATTTTTTAATTAGTTTCAGAACCGCACTGCAGTCTGAACATCAACGAGCGTGAAAATTTTTCTTTTTAAAACCTCTGGAAAAGTTGTTCCCTAAGAGGATTATCTGATGTCTGAAATGTGCTGGAAGGGCCATTTACTCTATGGACCAGCATTACATTTTTTTTTTGTTTTCGTCTCGGTAAGAAGGATTTTTATTTAGTTTTTTATTAGTGCCAAACAAGAATATTGTTCTTACACTTCATGTTTCATAGACTTTTGCTTCTTAATTCCAAAGTGACTTCTGTAGCTGCTGCCACTGTTATTTTTGTTGCCACTGGTGTTTATGCTTTTGTGTAGCTGTGGTTTTATTTTGCACTTTTTTTGGTTTAATTTTTTTTTCTCATCTTAACTTCATGTACAAGACTAGATGTCCAGAGAAACAGATATTTCTGCATGGACAGTCATGTTGTTAATGAAGATGTGAATCAGAATCAAAAACCATTCATGATCTTGGAGGAAATTGCATGTGCAATGACTGCACAGACACACAAAGACACAGAGACAAGAACAATATAAAAATAGAATAAGTCCAAATAAAAGTCAAATAAAACTTTCTGGGAATACTCTAATGCTTTGTACTAAATACACTATACAATGTACACAAAATGCTGGGGTCAGTAAGAGAAGCAAATATAAATACTATAGATAAATAGAACAAATTAATAGGTAAAGTCCTAATACCTGACTGTGTTCACCAAATCTAGTGTGTTAAGAATCTGCCATGGACTTTAGTAGCATTTTAACGCTAATTTCGTACATCACTCCAGAGTCTAAATGGGATTCCCTCTAGAGCCGAGGTGTCAAAATCCAGTTGTTAAGAACCATATCACTACAGTGCATTATATCTCATTAAAACACACCTGATTCAACTCATCAGCTAATTGGCAAAGGCTTCATGAGTTTGAACCATTTGGGCACCTTGTTCTAGAGGAGCTTTTCTTTATGATCGGTGATTGGTAAAGGCTAAGACTCTTGTTAAAGATAACATGGATGTGGATTATGCTTCTGCTTTGGCAATATCTGCCCTTTTATCACTGTTTGTTTACATATATTCGTGTAGTTTCTGCCTTTTATGCCTCTACAGACTCAGCAATCTTATAAGATCATAACAAATCACACTGCAAGACATGGATCTAATAAACTTGGGTACGACATGTGCGTACATGTATGATGGTGTGTGGGAAGGTGTGTAGATGTATGATGGTGTGTATGATGGTGTGTAGGTGTATGATGGTGTGTGTGAAGGTGTGTAGATGTATGATGGTGTGTGTGAAGGTGTGTAGGTGTGTGATGGTGTGTGTGAAGGTGTGTAGATGTATGATGGTGTGTGTGAAGCTGTGTAGATGTATGATGGTATGTGAAGGTGTGTAGGTGTATGATGGTGTGTAGATGTATGATGGTGTGTGTGAAGCTGTGTAGATGTGTGATGGTGTGTGTGAAGGTGTGTAGGTGTGTGATGGTGTGTGAAGGTGTGTCGGTTTGGATTTTGTTGATAAATCCCTCAATTCATGCTGTGTTTTGATTTGGTGGTCAGTAGATGTGGGTCGTAGCAGCACACGCATTGTGAGATGTTTGTCCTAAATTTCTGACATTGTCAAAAAATAAAAGCAGGCTGCCTTTGGTTGCCATGACAGCTGCCATCTTTGAACCTCTCTCACAGTGCGACAAAGGACCACCACTTAGGATTGTTTCACAGTTGTCATCTTTGGTCTGGGAACAGAACATCATAATTCAGTGTAAACCAGGCAAACTTCGCAAATTCTGTGGGGTTGCACTGTCACATCATCAAATTAAAATGCGGTTCCACCAGCTTTTCAGAATTTCAGTATAATTCAGACCTTAAGATGTAAACAAAGTATATCAGAGTGGTTTTATATTGATCAGACTCCCAGTGAAGAGAAAGTTCCCTCACAGGGGGTTCAAACATTAAATGGTTTTGAATACACTATGAATACAGGGGCTAAGAAATGAGCATATTCAAAACCATTTAGCGTAAAATCATTAGACTCTTCAGACGTCTGGTTCCCGTCGCCACCGCTGGCTGAGCACGTTCCTCCAGAATGAACCTTTTACATTAAACCCACTCAGAGTAACTGTGTTTATATACTGCTCATTTAACTATGCAAAAACATAGTGAAATTGATGGAATTCCCCATTAATTTCTATGCTGTGTGAAATATATTTTATATACAACCCCAAATCAGAAAAAGTTGGGACAGGGTGGAAAATGTGAATAAAAAAATAAAGCAGTAATTCACAA
>JBBJLS010000001.1:26622719-26647310 GCA_037577275.1 Bryconaethiops microstoma
ATGTCTCCATACCTAACACCCCATGTGACCCACATTTAAACCCCTAACACACCAATGAGAGTAAAGAGTAATCAGTTCATCAATCTGATTCAGGTGCCCTTCTGCTCAGCTCAGAATGAGTCCTATAATGAGCAGAAGGGCGTCGGCAGTTCCGGTCTCTGTCTCCCCCTAGTGGTCCTGACACGGAACTGTGACAGAGATTTACAGAAATATTTGAACTGCAGCTGTGTAACTGTGTTAAAGGTAATACTGCTGTTAAAAAAGCTCCTTATTTGTTTAAAGTGTTTCCAAACCAACTTTTGTTCATATAACAGTAATTTTAAAATAAAAGTGCAATACACTACTTTTGAATTCGTTATTGAATTTTGCATATAACAGTGCAATTAGTTTTATATTTAATTTTTATCCAAAGAGACAGTGTAATTATATCTGCAGTTAACGAACAAACATCATCGCCAGAAGAGAACGAAGCATGTTTTTGATCAGAAGCGTTAAGGATGACACTTATGAGCAGCAAACTTTCTGCATTAAGTGTCATGCAAACGACAATAGAAGGGGCATGCTCAAAGCTTCAGTTTAATTTGTGCTGCTTTCTTGGTAGATGCACAGAAAAATCCCTTCTTCATTTGTCACTTGCATTCCAGAGCTGCTATGCTCAAGATTCAAGATTCATTTTATTGTCTCATATTGTGGGAAATTTTTCTTGTGCGACATTCAAAGAACCATACAGAAAGACATCAGCACATACACAAAAAACAGGTTCATATGAGACCAAAAAAAGTTATATGGCTTCTGGTACAAAACAAGCTTGTGTTGGCCTCATTTGTAATTTTGATCATTTGTACAGTGATAGACAAGTTTGTTTTATTTTTAAAGCCTCAAGCTAATTTATCGGTCGGCCCGTTATTAATGTCAATTAAGTATTAAACAGATACTGCATGCATGACAGCCCTACCATTAAGTACACACAAACAGTATGTATCCTGTGAGACTGAGGCTTTTCTATAGACTACAGTTGAGTTTTAGTTCAGAGCACAGGCAAAGTTAGTCAAATCATCTCTTTCCAACTGATTTTTTCAAATAATTTATTTATGTTTGTTTGTTTGTTGAATAACTGTTTGTTTTGCTCTCAGAGCTTCTGTTTTACATGCACAAGATTTTACTATATACAAATTAAGTAAACATACAAACAGTTCTTTACAAATTTAGCTAAATTACAACTGAATAAAATATTATGATTGTTTGAATGATGTGGCAGCCCTATTCCAGAGGAAAGAAAGTGTAGTGTTATACATTTTAGGGCAGCCTAAAATGTTAATATTTCTGTCCAAACAAAGAATACAACCCCAATATCCTGCGTGAAGTGCGGTGTTCTTAACTACTGCACAAAGTAAATGATGTGTGAAAGTTTGACACTCTCTTGCATATTCCATGGCCTGTGTTTGTGTGTGTGTGTGTGTGTGTGTGTTTACTCATCAATACAAATGGTTATTTTGTCTAATTGCAATTATAGTAAGCTTACATAAAGATGATTAGTGATAGTCTAAGGAATGGAATTAATCATCATTTGATTTTGTTAAGGAATGTTAAGACTGGAACACCAGGACAGAAACATTAAAATACAGCTCTGCTCAGCCAACACTTTTGCTTGTTCCACTGAATTTCGAATTCATTTTACCCATGATGTGCCCCAAAAGATTTTCATATTCACTAATTTACATCTGCTGTCTACATCCAAAAGATGGCCAAACATGAAATTAAAAATTTGCTTGCCTGCAGATGTGTACACTCCTCTTGATAATAACTGTGGGAGCTCAGAAGGCACTGTGTGAGTAAGGCTAGGAGTTGTTTAAAATGTATGGCATTCCGCATAGTACTGCGCTTTTGGTGCAGTGAGAGATCGATGGCAACCCGGCATTCTCACACAAGCCATCTGCAAGCAGTGGGGCCAGAGGTTTCAAAATGTGTGGGACTGCACTTAGTGAGCTAATTTAAACTTGTTTAAAAAAAACATGAAGCTGTGTAAAGCACAACCATTGCAGAAGGGGAAAACAACGGTCTTCAAGAAGAAATTGGGCAAGGCCTTTACCAGGACGGGTTGTGTCACTTTTTTACTGTCACGTTGTGTCACTTTTTTACCCTCTGGTGGCCGTGGCGTGGGATTGTCACAGTACACCCCCTCCCGGAAAGTGCCAGAGGCACTACAAAAACAAGCCTCCCAGTCCACGCAAGCAAAGGCAGAGGGGAGACCGAAAGACCCTGAGAGCCCCCCCCGGCAATGAATCCAGGGAGCGTGTACACCAGAGTTAAGGGGTTCCACAAGAGAACTGAGTCGGGGTCAGGAACAGGAGTCGGTGAGACCAATGTGGAAACCGGACCACTGTCAGGAACTGGAACAGGAGTTGGTGGAACAGAGCACAAACCGGAATCAAGACAGGGGTAACCAAATCCAGCGTGAGCATCGGGACAATCATAGGAGTCAGTGAGATAGTAGTTGACATAGGAACCAGAGACATGAAAGTGAAAGTGAACATTCTGTCATACGTGAACACACCATAGCAAACAGTGTGAACAGCACGAAATTCTTCCTCTGCATTTAACCCATGTACCAAGGCAGCCAGGAACACGGCGCCCGGGGAGCAGTGTGTACCTCAGAGGTGCCACTAGCAGTCTTGGGAATCGAACCCACGACTTCCTGATCGCAGGGCGAACGCCTTAACCACTAGGCTACCATCTGCCCATCTACGATTGTGCTGTGTTGTTATTGTTATGTGTGTACTGTGATCAAGGAGTCATTTCACTATGTACTTGTATGCAGTTACCAATGACAAGAAAGTGAACCATAACCTTAACCTTAACCATAACCTTACTTTAAACTTTAAACCATGGTTTTATCCCCTGGCATTTCTCTTGAACTTTTAGAAGACAATGAAGGATACTGCAGCAGTGTCCTCCAAAATGGTCAGAATCTAGGCTGCATTTCTCTGCTTTTTTCAAGGAATACTTATGATTGGACCTGTGTTTGATGATGTATTGGCCTCAAAGTGCAGCCCACCTGGACCATAGCCTAGATTTTAGAATGCAGCTCTTATGTAATAGGTATGACAACCAATATTTTGTTCATACTTCCTTTTAATATGTGTAGTACTCTTCATCCTTTTCATACATTTAATTAAATGTTAAATAAATAGAAGAATTAACCCGATAGAACTCTGATTTTAACTAATAAAAATTATGTAAATGAGTGTGAACGTTCAAAGATCTTGTGGTTTTTCCATTTGTTTCTAAGGCCTAAAATAAAAGAAATTTAGGCAAACGCCATTTTGTGCAACAAAATGCCATTTTTAAAATCCCAGTAGCTGCTATTACTGTTACATGTTTTTTTAAATTAAAATAATTTTGGTTCTACATGATATAGGAACACCAAACAGAGCTCAGCATGATGTCTGACACCTTGAGCATCAACACAAACCAGAGGAGCTTATAAAGTGTGGTTTTGCCATATGATGACAATTTACCATTTGTTGCATTTGTGGCACAGATCCATGCCGCTCGCCTTCTAAGGGTTAAATATTGGTGTGATTTTGTTTACATGCATGAATATGTATTGAGTAACATGATTGAAAGTCAAATTTAGCCCTAGTCAAAGAATCTCCCACACACAGTCCTTATACAGTTACTACTCCTATAGCTTCATCCCCTCTCACAGCACAGTTAACAGTCTTCTCTGTTTTTCTGTTTCTTGCGTGCGATGAAGGAGCGCGTCTCCTCGCAGATGCTGGCTCTCATTTCCATAATGTTTGTATTAGCAGAATGACTCAAAATTAACTTCTAATTAAATCCTTGCAATTCACACTCGAATGCAAACAGTGCATGGTTATTTAGTCCCCTCATGCAAACCATGATCTTTTTAAAATTGATTTAATAGTTGTTTAGTGACATGACTGGCAGAAATGAATGATCCTCTCAGACCGAGAGGGCTTCACCGAAATTAATTTACCTTGTGGCGAACATGAAGTGCCTGGGTAAATATCACTTCTATTTACACAATTTCCATATAGTGTTAAAAAAAAAAACAGAGAACAAAAAATAAGAAGACTGAGAAAGAGAAAGAACAAAGTTTTTCAAAATGTAATGAAACAAATATGACCTTCCACCATATGCTTGAGCTTGAGTTTGGTCGTACTGCAACAGCTGTCATAATTGAAATTAATCGTATTGTTTACGTTACGAATGGCATTAATGATTGCTCATTCACGAGCAGCCTTGTTATTCTGTTGATCCGGAATTTGGCTTTCCTTTAAAATCCGCTCTAATTAGTCTTCGTCGGTCTCACATCAAGAGCGGTGCCCTGGACCGCGGGAGCATTTTTGATTCTTCATTTGAAGCTTTTGTGTCAATATCCAGGAGGTTTTGGAGCAGATGGTTTCATTTGCATGCGTTCATTTAACCACACATTGATCAGTTATTTATATTACCATTTAAATTTGTTTGACCTTGAGTCTCGACTCTAAACCAGCTTCTCTTTGTTGCATCATACCTTTAATTAGCTAATTATTTCTGACTGCCTGCACGGAATTCTCCCCCTCCATCATCCAGCTTCGCATTCTCATGACTGTATGGCCAGAGGTGATGATGCTCTGTATTTGTAAATCTCACATTTCCTCAGTAATTGCTTGCCATACAATTGAGCACGTTTTCTACAATCGAGCACGTTTTCTCTTTCAAAGACTCCAAGCCAATGGTCCAACACCGTGCCTGGAATAATCGTTCCGTTTTACTCAGTTCCTTACCACCCCCCCAAACCCTCTTTTCTCTCTCGATTGAAGGAGAAAATTGCATCTGCGCCGGGGTCTAAGTGCCGAGATGGCGAGATCTACCATGTTAATGTTTCCTCGGCTAATTCAGAGAGATGTGCTGAAATAAATACAGTACAGCTATTTTCACACACGCTGCTGGCAGATATCTCGCCTGTGAAAATGTGCCTTTGAGTGGGGACCGAGCGACAGACCGTCTTGTCTACCGCCTGCGCCAGGAACCGCCTCGAAAACACTAACCCACATTTTATTTAAAGATGTAACATGAGAAGGCCTCATAAATCTGAGCCTCGGAGGTCCGCGGGGAAATGAAAGTAAGACAGTGAGAGGAAGAAGAAGGTTATGATGAAAGAGTGTGTAACAGAGACCTTGGTGTGTGGGATGCAGTAGGATGTACAGTAGAAATGAATGGATCTCACATCTCTTCATTCTTGGCTACAGTATTCTGTAGAGTGTACTGATTTAACACTGGCCTTAATATCTTCACATCTAAAGTAGGGCTGTCATGATCATTTGATTTGAAAAAAGATCATTTAGTTAAAATACATTATTGATTGATTATTACTGATCCAGGAAAGCATAACTGGCCATCGTTTCCCTGGATGGGTGGGATGGTCAATGTGGCTTAAGTCTTTCTTAACAACATGCACGGAACTGCGGGTGACCAATGGGAGCATCCGTTGGCTGATTTAACAGAACCGGCCCTTAACGTTCTCCCAATCGGTCTTCAAAATAATGTATTTTTCTGCGAATGTAAGTGTACAGTTAATTTCAGTTGCACATATTGAAAAAAGAAAACATGTAATGTGACATCTTTTGCACAGGCAGCATTTTATCTTATATTTTTTACCAATTTTTTAAACTGGAAAACTTTGGCACATGACAGTTCATTAAAACATGTTTTGGTTTCTTATATAGAGGCATGCTGGAGGTTGTTGTAGGACAGGTACAATATTTTAAATTCTTCCATTGTTCTCTCTTACCACCAGAAACAGAGTCTCTCTGTTTCTAAGGGTTTTCTAATAAAGTGTTTTAGAAACATAAACAAAAGCTTATGTCTAGATTGGTATTGTTCTGGAAAGTTGTTCATTTATCTCTTACTTATCAATTACTTATCAAAATTCTTGTTGTTTTTCTAAATCTGATCGTTCTTCTTTTTCTTCTTATTTATACGTATTTGAAATGTATAGTATATGTATAGTCTCTAGTTGAATGTATAGTCTCTATATAATCTCAGTAGTGTTTTATATGCCTTAAGCCTATAAAGACGTGCACTTCAACCCTGCAACCCTCTTTTAGACATCAAGCAGAGAGGTTGAATCAGTCAGACAGACATTAGCCTTATATGTAGCTAATTAGTACAAAGTCTACATAATGTCTGATTAAGTCCACAGCTGTGTCCGAAAAGTGCACTCGTTCACTATGTAGTGAATCAGCCATTTTGTAGTGTTGTCCAAAATTCCAACCGTAAATTTCACCCACTAGTTTTGTGCACTACAAAATCTCCATGCGACACCAACATCTAGTGTCCAGACACTGTACACTACATGAATACACATATACCATCATGCACCACAGGTTTCTTTTACTGTGCCCTACATAGTGAACGAGTGCACTTTTCGGAATCTACACTACTGTTATCCCGCGAAAGAAGAGGAGCAAGGCTGAGGGAGGAGAGACCGGGGGAAAGTGGCGCTTTAAACGGAAGAGATTCAGCCACACTTGCACTTTCTTTCTCTCTCTCTCTCTCCACGGAGGACAGTAGTGCCCCCCGGACAGATCTATCTGTCACCGTGCCCTCCAGACCCCGCCTCATGTGCGGGCTGTGTCTGACCTAGAGAGACAAGATGTGTGTTTGTGCAACAGAGATAAATTGCCAAGATCTGGCGCACTATTTAAGCAACAGTCAGTAAAAACTTAGCATCCCGAGTGTCCGAAATTAACTAAACGTTGCCTCCCCTTGTTCACTAGTTAGCCCCCTATATAGCAAACACTATGTAGTGAATGAATGAACGAGTGAACGAGTGCACTTTTCGAACACAGCTCTTGTGTGAATAGTACATGTCTGTCAGGTCTGGGGACAGTGATTATGGGAGTCCGCTAGAGGCCGCCAAAGGTTTATGTTTTGATTATGGGGACTTCAATTATGAAGTGGGTGTTGGGGTTTCTTGTATTTTGCATTAGTCACAGCTACGTGGTTGTTAGAGTAAAGTGTTTGAGTTTGTTTATTGGTAGTTGGGTTTTGAGTTCATGTATATAAGGGGTTGTGTTTAGGTTTCGGATGTCGGTCCACCATCATTCTGAGTTGTGTGACTGTGTTTTTCCTCCGTCTCCTTTTTGTTTATAGTCTTGGTTCTGGCCCTCGTGCCTTTTATTTTTGTTTTGTTTTTGAAGAATAAAGTTAAGAAAGAACATGGAAGTCTGCTTTTGCGCCTGCCCTCATTCGGGAGATAAGGGGATTCGTGACAATGTCCTTGTCTGGAGAGGTCATGGCGAGGTTTTTTACCACTTATTCCTTTCATAAACTCGAAATTTTTATTCTTGTTAAACATTGGAAAGTTGTTGAGTGAACAACTGTAAATGAAAATATCTGAAATCAAAAGTTTCCTTTGTAAGATGGAAAGAATACGTAATATGTCTGACATCCTATTAACTAGATGCCGAGTCAAATTCTAGACTGTCCTTTAACTTTAAATGCACTTGTTAACTGTTTCATCACTTAATAGCTCGTTAAACATCTAACACTTGTCTGGTGATCCTAATTATAATTATAATGATATTAGGTAACTTCTTGTAGGGCATTATTTAATAATTTAATCGTCATTAAATTATGATTATTTTCTGGATAATAAAGGAACTCAAAAGGTGAAAGCAAGAATACTGGGAGTTTTTTTAGTAAATATTAAGTAACAGCAAATTGTAAAAAATCTAAGTGGGCGACTGGTAGTGTGTGTGCTGTAAACACAGTATATTTTTATTGCCTCATACCCCCTCCCCCACCCCTCCTGATCGCTGTGTAGTTCACATGTCACTTTTCCAAGGAACTTTTAAAACTATTCTTCAGCGACATGCAGGGAACTGCAGGTTTGCAGGGAACAGCAGGTTTGGTAGCAAAACTAGAGTAGAAGGATTACAGCCTAAAAGCTTTTTCCTAGGTGAAATGCACATACTGTTCATGACAAAAGAACCACTTTAAAACGTTCAATCACTCAAAAGTTGTAGCCACGTGCTTTACCTTTTTTTTCCCCTTTTTGTAGAATCATTCATGCTGACTGGCTCTATAATTTTTTTATAATTTTCTCCTACTATAACATTTAACTCCGCTATGAAAGAAGTAGAATCATTTTGGCATTTTCAGAGGTCGTAGAATGATTTTGAATGATTGATTCAGTGCTCGGAATGGTCAAAATCAAAAATAGGTGACTTTTTATTTTTTTGAGTGATATTTCATATTATTTCATATCTGCGGCTATTCACCAAACCACTGTGTTTTCAGAAGAAGACATCAATTCATTGATATTGATTCCGGTGAAGTGAGAGGTGCTTCACTGAGGCGAAAGGTTTTGTGACTAACTAACAGAGTGAGTTGGAAGAAGAACAAAAAAAAAAAACAATGACATGATTGGCTTTGTCAGTTCATTTGAAATAATGTCCAAAACTAGTCGCTTTTTCTTTTGTCCCCTCTTTAGTCATGTATTAATATTAATAATTACATTTACTATGTCCTGAGGCTGTCATGTTTTATTACATTCGCCAGGTTCTCACAGACATCTGCCACTGTTCAAAGCTTTCAACCCAAGGAAACCAATCCAATCTGTCTGAGATACTGAAAGGAAAAAAAAAAGTATCATCCTTACCTGCCATATTTCAGCAGACAGTGCCAGTGATGCTATAGAAAATCCAAATGTCACCGATAGCAAGAGCGGTTTGCATGCGATGCCATCTTATTACCTTTAGGGTATATTACCCTTGAGAAAAAGCTTTTAGAGGTGGCGGGCAGTTTTTTCGCCGTCTGGCTCAGTAATGGGTTTATGCAGAATGACAAGGATACTGTGGCTAATGCTTGTAAGCCAAGCGAGAAATTACCCTGAAAGTAATGTAACATATGAAACGTGGAGCTACATCAGAGCTATTAGCTACTCTGTCACTATTTAGGTTCTTTCACAATGGTTATGATGCACTTTTTTTTTTTTTTTTTTGTGGAAAGGTTTGCAGCTCCCATCTGAGCCAAAGTGGCACTAATAGCAATTCAGTTGACCTTGGTTTGTGAGGTAAAAAGGTACAGGAAAGCACAAAGTCATTTGCCTTGATCAACAGCATTAAAGGGTAATGAAGGAGACCTAGAGAGGCAAAAAGCAGCAGCTTGAGCTTATTATACTTTGCTTAATGACATGTAGAGAAAATAAGCAGGGCTACAAAGCATGGAAAACGAGACCCTGCCTTTTGCTTATGGCTAGAAGGGGCCCTACCTGATCCCACTACCCGCTAGATGCCACTTTACTCAGCTGCGTGGGCCTCACCTCGGGGTTAACGTTAAACCAATCAGAAGGTGAAAAGGAAGGCAAGTGTTTTTGATTTGAAAGTGCAACTCGATCATACTGATCCAAAACAAAGTGCCGACCTGTAATGGTAGCAGTTCATTCTAAACAAAAGGACCCTGAGATTAAACACTAATTAAAGGTACACAACAAATCGAAAGTTTTTGCACACACTGAGATCGTCTGCATTTGCATGTTACTCACTTTTCACTGAAAATACATCCAGTATTCTTTGCTAACAAATACATTTACAATATGTTCACCATTTGAGAGCCTTTATCAAACAGAAAATGTCATATTATATATTCATCGCGTACAAAAAGCCACCTAATATAATTATAATTATAATGTTTTAGATATTTAACGAGCGATATCTAATGAGCCATTAAGTGATGAAAGAGTTAACTACCGCATTTAAAGTTACAGGACAGTCTAGAATTTGACTCTGCATCACCACACAACCAGTTAATAGGATGTCAGACATGTACTGTTACAGATTCTTTCATCTGATAAAGGAAACTTGCTTTTTCATGAGGTCCACTCACCTCATGCATATATTATAACCAGTTCAGCATACCATATTCCATATTTATTTCAGCATCTTGCACTCAGCATCACTGAGCTATGGTACGCACTATCCTTTATTTTTTATTTATTCTTGTTTAGAATATTTTAAGTACACTGAGAGCCATGCAAACTTATTCAGCTTATTCAGATTCTGATTGTAATTATAGTTATAGTAATTCAAAACTTTCCAATGTTTCACAAGAATAAAAATCTGAAATAAATGGATAAGTGGTATAAATGGATAAGTGGTCTGAAATAAATGGATAAAACTTTCCAATGTTTCACAAGAATAAAAATCTGAAATAAATGGATAAGTGGTAAAAAAAACAAAAAAACAACAGTGGTATGCAAAAGTTTATGAGTGAAGGGTGTGAAGTGTTAAAGGTTGTGAAGTGCCCTTAAATAACTGTCGGTTGACAAGTTTGGCTCCAGATTCAGCGCTCGGGTTCTGTCGGAAGTCCCGTGTTGCTTTAAACATGTTAAGATGCCCCTCGCTCTCCTTTCCCAGTTCTGGAGCGAGTCTACGTAGGCATGTAGGGCACAGAGGCAGGGCAATGGAGTGTGGCTCGCCTCAACCCTGTCACTTTGATAGAGTGAATACATTGTGAGAGATAATGGAAACTTTCTATTCAGTGAGGAGCGGAATAAAGAGAGCCTTCCCACCCATTCATCACCATTGATTACTGTAGGCCCTGTGACTTGCACAGAGAGAGAGAGAGAGAGAGAGAGAGAGAGAGAGAGAGAGAGAGAGAGAGAGAGAGAGAGAGAGAGAGAGTCCACCATCCACTCACAAACAGAAGAAAACAAAACAATAACTGGCTAATACAGGTCTTCTGTGAGAACCGTATTATTTTTCAGTACCAGACTACCACTATAAAGTGTTTATAAATGATTTATAATCAGGTTGTTGACTAGGTTGTAGAAAGTTTATGAATCATTAATAAGCAGTTGTAACAGTTGTCATACATTAATGCAGGCTCACTATTTGACAAGATCTCAGATCTATATAGTTGCCCAGCTTGTCTTGTCCCGTTCTCAGGCAAAATTTTAACATGCTACTACCATCAAAACATCAGACCTTGCCAAATAGTGAGCCTGCATCAATGTATGACAACTTGTTCGTAATTGCTTAATAATGATAGCTGTCTACAACCTAATTAACAACCTAATTACAAATCAGTTATAAACCCTTTATATAGGTAGTCTTTTTGTAAAGTGCAACCTACTTTTCTACTGATCAGTGGCACATTTTGTATCTTTTATTTGAGTGTTTTGAGGGGTCAGAATATGCTATGAAAGTCATTCTAGCATAGTCATAGGAAAGAGAATATGATGGTCCCTGAGGTCAACAGGTCAAAATCATCTGAGATAAGTTTATGTGTGTTTTGTAGTGTTTTTCATGTTGATTTCAAATCTGTGTTTAGTTTTTCCCGCCTGTACAGTTTTTGTGATGAAGCTAGTTGTATATTGCATGATAGTGGTATAATTGGCATATAATAATCATATGCTAAGTGTTTTTGAAGAAACAGTGGTAGCTGACTGACACTGATCATTATTTCTATACCACAGTGTGCACCTATCTAACTTCGCACTGAAAATATTGAAACAGTTACTTGATTGGTGCCTATTGCAAAGTCTATTGCAAATCTAATATTACTCATAATTCACAAAGTTGATATGACTGAAAAAAACAGAAAGCAGATCTGAAGCCAGCATGACAAAATGGTTTAGAAAAGTGTGTTGTGGTCTCTGATGACCTGTGTAATCAGCAGCTGCATGTGTGTTCTCACTGTTAACAAAGAGGGGAGATGATGGTCATATTGTCATGAATTTGATAAGCATATACATGCGTCCCCCTCCCCAACTCCTACATACACACCCATACACACTGCACACGGCAACCCTAAACCTGCTTTATTCTGATAACACACTAGAGATACTTAAATCCATTACCTGTGTGTCTTGACCGCAGTCTTTTTGGGCTTATCTGGTCTGGGTTAATGATATGAAATGTGCTGGCCAGGCACTCAGTTTTCAGGTTGCCAGTCACTTCATCATTACATTTCAAACTGTATTTAAAAATGAACACATGTAAATACGTCCCATACGTGTTGGCATACTGACCCACTCCATAATCGCAACACACGCAGTGCCTCAGGTGCTCCTCTTCATGCTCCTGTTTTGCAGAATATGAAGAAATTACTGAATAGCTTCTGAGGTTAACCAGAGTTCATGCTGTACCACAATAAAAAAAATAAAAAATAAAAAAATCCATGCCCAGAGCGCAGGAACATATTGCTCTCCATGGAAACCTGTGGCCCAATTAGATCTCTTCGCTGCCTCGCAGCTTTCGCGAGTCTGGCCGATGTGTGCATCCTTCTGCTCCACACATTAGCACCTGCTCTGTGGTCACCAGTCCGGAGGGCCGAGACACAGCCCTGCGTATAACCTTTACAAGTCTGCGGTTATTAAAGTTGTTTTGCTACTAATGTGATGTAATTAATGGAAATTCACAATTAATTGCATACTTTTCCCTTTCCGAGCTGATACATTTTAATTACTTTCTTATTCATCTCTTTTGATCATGGCAGTAGTGCGTTGACTTGTAGCCCAGCATACACACTGCAGTAGAGGTTCTCTTTTAGCCATGATTATATTCAACAGGGTGCAGCTAGTCAAATTTAGCCCAATTATAACAAAATGTTGTCGCTTGAGTAACTTTTTCCCTTCAAGTAAATGAAATGATCAATTAAAAACTGTATTTTCTGCTTTCTCCGGTGATCTTTGTCGTATAATAAATTAGGTCTGACGTTCGGAAGGTAAATGTGACAAATATGCAGAAATAGAAGAAAGAGGCATACAATAATAATAACAGTAAAAGTAATATTTACTAATTAATAATAATAATAATAATAATAATAATATCATAATAATGATAATAATAATAATAATAGTTATTATTATTATTATAATCATCATCATCATCATTATCATCATCATCATCGTCATCATAAACCAATAGATGAAGGAGAAGAATGTTGAAAATTGCTATTTTCCACAACACACTTTTCTAAACCATTTTTTCATGCTGACTTCATGCTGATCTGCTTTCTGTTTTTTTCAGTCACATCAACTTTGTGAATTATGAGTAATATTAGATTTGCAATAGACTTTGCAATAGGCACCAATGTTGCACCGTGGTCCTTGGAAAAACAACAACATCGACAACAACAACAACAACAACAACAACAACAACAACAATAATAATAATAATAATAATAATAATAATAATAATAATAATAATGTTGAATGCTGCCATATGGTCCATGGAGAAACTTCTCAACCTACTGTGTTTTTGTTCACAAGTGTTTCCAAAATAAGGGTTTCCACACAAGATGCAAGACTGAATGCACAACAATAACTTGCTTTATAAAGGAACAAGTCCTTTATAAAAAAAAATCCTCAGGAGTGCACTAGTCGTATTGCTGGAAAAGGTAAATTTTCAACACATTCCTCTGCACTTCAAAGAACTATACGTGAGACATAATTTGCTCAGTATTATGTATGAAGAGAGTTTCATGGCATATGGCCTTTGCCTTGGGCAGTCTAGTAGAGTTAACCTGGGGCTGGACTGCAATGGGGACAGCATGCATCCTGCAACGCTTGGAGACTCACACATCTGTTCCCTGGTCAGGAGTGTGTGGCGGGCGTGTGTGAGGCGACGTGTCGCATCCGTCATATTGGCTTTCTCTCAGGGCCGCCTCTGGAGCTCGCAAATAAACGGTTGTCAAACACAAACTGCTGCACCATCACAACATCGCAGGCACGCAGCGGCTTCTGTTCACTGCTGACTTCTCTCTTTTTTCTCTCCTTTGGGCGGTCGCTAAACAAATGAAGGCAAATTGCGCGCTCAATTTGGGGCAGACTTGTCTAGGCTGCAATTTCCACTGCGCTTGCTTTGAAAGATAGCACCCCTTAAGTGCCAGGCGTTGCACTTTCAGATGGTCGGAATCAGTGTTGACATGGTGCAGTTGAACAGCTGAAGTGTGAATGTGGCCATATGTGAGCTAACTGGCATCTGTAACAATTTTGCAGTGTAAACTGCAACAGACAAGTGCAGTTGCGGAGTTGCTGCATTGCCTTTGGTAAGAGCGTAGCCTTAAAAGAGTTACAATAATGTCCTAGAATAGTATAGTTTACAGTACTATAGAACCACAGTACTATACTGTACAAGGGCATTGTGTAGTCTGAGAAAATTGTACCTAAAACGATGCTTGATTATACTTAAAAACTGTTTACTACTGGCAGTTTACTCTTTCATTGTGGAACCCCAGTATTATTTGTAGCTACAATGAAATTCCTTGGTTGGCTCAGTTACTTCATTAGATTAAATTAGGTGTGTTGCTAATCCAAACAATGACTGGAGGCATTAAGCAGAAATCTGGAACTAAACCTGTGTTCGTCTAACCAGCTCACAAATGATCAACTACTTTTTAGAAAAAAAATTCTTGAAGAATTTTACTGCTTTCCTGTTTGTTTGCATTTGTTACAATGTTCATTTGTTTTTTGCTAAGAGAAAGAAACCTGCCACTGATAAAAATGGCATCAAACAATTTGTATAGGAGCCAAAGACGTTTGCACAGTACAGTTTAGGCTCTCAAGTGGTAAAACAAGCTTTTTGGCCGTAACATAGAGAAATCATGAGCATAATCTCCGATGAGGCCACAGTCAAATTTGGCCTTGGTCTCTCTGGATAGGTAGAATGGTCGCCCCCCCCCCACACACTTCTCCACTAAGTGTGATGCTAGTTAGTTCAGGTGTCCATTAGTTAATGCAACAGAATTGGTGCTCTCCTCCAAGCGTGTTGAGCTTTTCAATTATGTTGCATAAGTAGCTGTTCTAAAAAAAATGTGCTGGTGCTTCTGAGACCTGGAGAAAACACATGCTAGCCTATATATTCTCAAGGTTACATTACATTACATTCATTTTGCAAGCACTTTTATCCAAAGCGGCCTACAATAGAGAAAAAATACTCAAGCATCAGGACTGTGGGAGAACCAGAGGAGAGTTCTAAGTGCTAAATCTTTAAATAGGGAGTAGTGTAAGAAGATGTAAGCCTATTAAAGTACAAGTCTGATATAGGATAGATAGTGTTTCAGTAGAGGAGGTGCTCTCTGAACAGATGAGTCTTCAGGAGGTTCTTGAAGATAAAGAGGGATTCTGCTGCTCTGGTAGCCATTGGCAGCTCATTCCACCAGTGGGGAAAGGTTGGTGGTATTATGTGACTAAGAAACATGACATATCTAAATTGGATAGAAAACTGGAAAAACAAGAGATTTACTAATAAATAAAAAAGTCAAATAAAGAGTAAAATACATTTAAAAAATAGCTATCACTGGATATAATCCTAATACATAGGCGTATTTAGCACCAAAACAGAAATCTCAGTTTTTATTTATAATTGTTGGGAAAAAAATTATGTGTTTTGCTTATTTTACCTTTATTTTGCAATAAAAGATGCAACATTAGCAATGTCTTACTGCTGTGAGCGACACACAATTGACATATCTAAATTGGGGAGATTTACTGATGTACGTAAAATAGAAAATAAAAAAATAGAAAATAAAATAAATAAATAACTATACCTTGATGTAATCCTAAAGCCTAGACGTATTTGGCACCAAAACAGAGATGGTTGCCATGAAACTTTCAACATAAGCTCAACCGGTCTCCATGGCTGGGATGCATTTCGGTGTTACACTGATGTACTCTCAACATAAATCTCTTTGTTTATAGTTGTTGAAAAAAAGTTGTGTTTTGGTTGTTTGACCTGGTTTTTGCAAGCAAATTGCATCACATCAACAATGTGTTACTGCTAGGAGCAACATACAGTTGATTAAAATTATGACTGGATGATGATGCTTGAAACTAGCCTCCAGAAACGGTGCACAAACAGTTGCATCAAAATAACATCTTTATCAGTAAACATCTGTAAAATGTAATAAATGTCACGGAGCTTTGTCTGAATGAAAATAAATGTCAGAGAGCTGTTTCTGAATGAAAGTCGAGTCTGGCCTGTGTAGATCCTTAACTGAGGCCTGTTATCTGCTTCCCACTGACTGTCGTGAATATCGTTCCTCCCTCCACAGTAACACTAATCACTGTGGCCAGAGAGGACACCCTGCTGCTGTATCTGTTATTGAGAGAGCTAAGTGCTCGACCCAGCCATGTGACCTTGTTGATATTGCTGATAAAGCTCACAGCAATTAGTCCTCACATCCCCCCTTTTAGAAAATAAAAACCCCAGCCAGATCTTTAGGACTCCATGAATGAAACATGGCAAGTCGCTAACTGTAGCACCATCCCCATGCACTGCTGAGCATTCATTTTCAGCTAAGGAAACCCTCATCACAGCCTGGCGAATATGATGTTATTGTGATAAATGTTGTCACCATATGCTTTTTTGAATATATTATGGATAATGTAAGAACCTCTAGAATACTGCGTTAGATGTACAACAATTATAGAGAGCTTCATAACACAGTGAGAAGTATGGATGTCGACCCATCAGGTTCATTAGCTTATTTGTTTGGATTTTTTTTTTTAATGTAATTTATTTCACTGGTTTTTTTCTTTTGTTTCATTTTGTTTTTGCTCCTATATATGTGTTTCAAGATATTAAAGGGCTCACATCATCACTTTTCTGGAGTCTGTAAATATTGTTTTAAATGGTACCCCATTTATGCAATCCATATATGGAAAATAAACTACTGCATGAATTTCACACTGTGAGTTGTGAGTGTTCACGTACGACAGAATTGTCACTTTTACTTCAAAAACAGCCCGTTTTCAAATCATAGTTTTGTGATGTCACAAAACCAACACATTTAAATGTGTCTTCTTATTCTATCTACAGCAGTTTAGCCTCATCCATTCATGTAACAGTTCACCTGTAACGGTTAAAATATTTTGGTGGATTACATGAATTTCTTGGTTCATTAGGACACTCACTTTATATCTGAGAAATCCTAATAAAACTTCTTTGCCTGAATGCTTGAGAGATTAGGGGTGAGAAATAATAGTCTGCTTTAACTGTGCTAATCAGAAACTCCTGTTAGTGCAGCTTTAAATAATAATCTATTTAGTGCTGGACCAGCTGTGTGCAGTGTGTGATTTGCTGCTGCACTGACCACTCTGTGTTATGAGTAATAGTTAAAAGAGAGGATACTCAAAAATGATAATGTTGCTAATAATGAGGGCATGGAATGAAGGGAGAAGCCTTCATTCATTTTTAGTGGCATTGAGAAACAGCGTGCTGTCAGATCACCCTGCACTTTCATGTGCTCATGCAATACTTACCTTAATATTTCTTCTGTAGTTCTACATGAAACATCTTCTCCATATCATGCATGTGCTCTGCTGTCACTATCCATCTCTATACCACCTAAAGGCACTTTTTCACAGGCATACAAGGACTCTGCTGTACCAAAACTGTACTGCGATGGTACAGAACTTGTAGCACACTTTGATTTTCCAGTGTGTCTCAGTCCGGTAGCGGAGCTTCTTATGCGCAATTCTCTCGGCACAGTTTATGGCCAGTCATCCTCCCAAAACTGAGTCCATGGAGTCGAACCAACAGAAAGATTTTCCTGTCAGAGCCGCTATTGTTATTGTGGTCTTTTATTTTGTATAGTCTAGTTTGAGTTTGTATTTTTTTTCTCAGTATTCTTTAGCCATGCGATGAAAACTGAACCCAGCTATCTTGTTAGCAATGGCCTGGTACATCTTTGCATTTCTCACAGCACGTTTGTATCTCCATTGTTGTTGTTTTTTGCACCGGCAGTACAAAAAAAAAAAAAAAAAGGCCTCTTTCCGAGTCTGTCTGTTGCCATGACAACATTTTGACCAATCAGAAAGCATTGATGCAGTTGACTCAGCTCTGGCCCAATTTTGGCCCTGCCATCGAGCAGCCCGGGTGCGGTTGCTTTATTTGTAATGGAAAAACATTTGTTCGTGGGACAATGCGGTTACTTGTGCCAGTGGCAAAACAGCATAAACAACCTCCAATACAGACTTCCATCCATCCATCGCCTGAACTATCCTTAACCAGGGTAGGGGGGTGCTAGAGCTTCTGCCAGCAGGGAAAGATAGAGAAACACACTAGACAGGTCACTAGTCCATCACAGGACACACAAACACACATTTACACCTAGGAACAGGTCCTGGCATGTCTTTGGACTGTGGGAGGAAACCGGAGAACCTGGAGTAAATCCACACAGACACACTGAGAACATTCAAACTCCACACAGAAAGAAGCCTTGATCAAACCAAACCCTAGACCTCCCTGCTGTGAGGAGGCAGCTCCACCCACTGCACCACAATGCCGCCACCCCCCCATTACAGACTTTATACAGGGTAATGACTCTGTTGTGAAGATGACTTTGATACTATGGGACAGCTATAAAAATAATGTTGATTACTGTTACACATTAAATACTAAAACATTTTTCTGATTTAATTAAAAACTCATATTTTTAAACTTTCTTTTCAAGGTTGAATGTTAGACATCTTAGTGCGAGATGAGAGCAAAACAGTGACACTGCAGCCTGTAAGGAAGTTAAAAAGTAAGAAAAAATCATAATAGATGGTAAAAGGTGGTAAACAGTATGTGTGCTGTCTACTTCAAGAGGTCAGCGTGCAAAGATAAACACACTGGGCAAGTAAGTGTATGGGCAGTTCTGAGGTCAATGGAGAATCAATTATGCCACTGCTGAATGGGTCGTCTCGAGATGCAAGCTCTCCTGCATATTTGTATAGAAGCTGTCTCATTATCAGGTCGCCGCTTTTTCCCCAGCTGAATTAAGTTTAAAAGAAAAAAAAATCTTCTAAAACTACCAAGGTCCAGACTTCAGTGTCCTCATAGCTAATTACGTCCATGCTCGCGGGCACTGGCTTTTATTTATTTATATATTTATTTGCTTGCTTGCTTGCATTTTCTAAACTCTGTGATGAGGATCTCAAGAGATTGCCTTGTACAACCCTGACATCATCTGAGCTGTGGGGGGGATGATGACAGGTGCCTTATGTTGCATCTTGCCATCTGTATGCAGATTAGATGATAGTTTATCTGAAGTTACCTCCCTTTCAGAAGCCTTAGAATCCAACCGCAGTCAACAACCGCAGTCAGAAAAAAGCTTGTGTAGAGTATATTCCCTTAACATGTGATGCATGGGCCACTGTAATGTAATGTGATGTTTCCTGGGAGCTGAAACCATTGTTTTTAGTTTACCCCAGCCAAAATAGTTATATTTATATATAACTATATATATATATATATATATATAATACCCAAAACAGGCTCTATGACTTTTTCTGCAAAGTTCTCTGAAAAGCTATATAGAACTGGTTTTCCACCATTTAAACAGGCAAAGAACCGTTTATCTAATGGTTTCCCAGTGTGTTCAGGGTTCTGTACTGAACCATTGCTTTTATTGAATAATTTAAGCTTCATAATTAAAGGCTGTCTATAATAGTAATAGATAAATAATTTGTACTGATATACTTTACCAGTCAAAAATGACATTCTGACATTTTCTGGCTAATTAAGGCACTCAGATGGTGAACATACTGTAAACGTATTTCTTAGCAAAGAATATTGTGTGCATTTTTAGTAAATATTAAGTAAATAACTTTTAGCAATTTTAGAAAATCTCAGCGTGGTAGTGACTGTAGTGTAAAGATACATCTATATTTGTGTAAAATATACACTCTTCAAAATAAGTGTGAGAAAGAATGGTGCCCCATAAGATCCATTTTTGGGTTCCTAAATAACCTAAAAACAGAAAACTTTACAGTCCTTTTTATTAAGGAGAATGTGAAGAACTTCCACACAATGTAACGGGTCTTGGAATAACTCGATTTACGTTTAAATCCAATTTAAATGTAAAATGCATTACATGGAGATTCTTCAACCCATTAAAATGTTCTTCACGTTTACAACAATGGTTCTTCAGGAAACTGCAGTGGTTCTTCTATGACAACGCTCAAATTACCCTTTTTAAGAGTGCACAATCAATAAAAATAGCATTTTTTAAGCATTGAATTGGATTGAATTCTTTTATTGTGATTGTAGACAGTATATTGAGCTTCAATGTGCAAATCCTCCTCATATGAAAAGACAAACAAACAGAATGCAATGTTAGGGGACAAAAAGGAAAGGTATAGCAAGGTCTTTTATCATTTACAGTGACTGAGCAGAAGAAAAGCAGTCTTATTCACAAAGAGCTCGAGCAATGGGAAAGTTTATTGAAACCGCATTGAAAGCCCACTCATGAAAGCGACACTGCTGTTGTCTTCTCCTTATAGACAACTCTATCGATCCTCAGCTTTGCTTACATTCAACTTCCTTTCACCACCTTGACTCCAACACTGCAGCCCATCAGGGATGTCTAAAATGAATCGCCTCACACAAGACACCCTATATAGACAGATTCCCCTTTAGACGTTTAGCATTGTTATGCTTAACCGTCTCTATTGATTGGCAGCCTCTAAATACCAGTAATATTTTATTGAGGCCGTGCAAGCTCATTGTGGAGAGGAGAGGCGGAGGGAAGACAAATGTCTCCTTCACAGAAGACTTGATTCTGATTATCTGGCTCCCTGCAAAGCAGCGCGGCGGAGCTACAGTAAGCGGCAGGGAGGCCCGGGAGGAAGCAGGCAAACAATGAGGCGCGGAGAGGGGCCATGGAAAGAGGCGTTGGCAGGCGATGGATAGGCATTGGAGGCAGGCAGACAGACTGATAAGGAGAGACGGAGTGAGATGGCAGTCTCTTAGCCTCGCTCACGCTGCTCTGCTTGATTAATCCCTCCCCGGCTACAACCACACACACTCATGCACACGCACACACACACACACACACACCCACACACACACACACACACACACACACACACACACTCATGTTCGTTTTCCTCTCTTTGTGGGTTTTTTCTATTGACCTCTGCATTACTGTACACTCCTAAAAATAATGGTTCCTAAAAGGTTCCTAATTTCTTAATGTTCCTCACTCTTACCCATTATATTTATAAAAAAAATAACATTGAAAGGTTATTTAATGGTTCCTCCAATTTTAGCACTTATTTTTAGGAAAAAACCTTTAACCTTTAATAAGTATAGAATCTTCAATTCTGTGCAAAAGTCTTAGGCATCAGAGAAAACCATATTTAATTGATTATATGAGGTGAGTGTTTTAATTGTACTAAATAAAACTAAAAGCAATAATTACAATTAAACATTATACAGTAATGTTTTCCATATATGGAAGTGTTCCTTGTAGAAGGCCAGTATTACTAATAATTGCCATCAGTAATCAGGTTTGACTCAATCAGTCCTTCGTTAAATGAAATCAGGAGCTGCTGTTGGAATTTCGCAAATCCAAACTGGCTGGAGGAACCGAGGAGAAATCTGGAACCAAACCTGTGTTCACAAAATATCAATACATTTTTATTGCTTTCTTGTTTATTTGCATTTATTCTAATGTTAAGTTTGCTGTCAGAAAGACACTTTATCACAAGCTGGGAAAAATGCCAATTTGCATAAATGCCTAAGACTTCTGCACTGTACTGTATAGAAACTGTGGACATTCTTCATGTTTCTCATGCATGAACGGCTCAATCCAGAAATGTTCCTTTAAAGCAGCGGTTGTCAAAACCAAACCTCCGGGGAATCTCAGGCCATATTTTTGCTCTTTCATGATCATGTGAGTTTCCGAGTTTCTGAGATCTGGTTTGAGAACCATTGCTTCACAGAACCAACCACTGAAATGTTGTTCAGGGAATGACACTGGTTATTTTATTGCATTGCTTCAATAAACTAGTTTTTGCACCTTTACTTGTGATTGTAGCTGGTCCTGCTGCGCCTTTCTATAGGTTCCTAAAGTTGACCCCAACCTTAACCTCACTAAAACATGCACAAACTGTCTGTTGCCTCTCTTTCAGTGTTTTTTTATTGCATGCATTTTGTCAAGGAGACTGTCCACATGTCCCCACAATGTCAAAATTTGCATGCGTATTTATTTTATCATTCAGGCAACATATGATCCCCATTAACAGCTAAATGCATTGCCACACACACACGCGCACAAGCACACACACACAAAGTCTGACGGGTATGTGTGTATTTTATTAGCAAGAGCGTGTTTAAAGGCATCTATTGCATGCCTTTGTTTAACAGTGTACATGCACTGCCTTGCCTAGAAGAAAGGAAAGCAGTGTTATGCATACAGGAGGAAAAGGCTGCAAGACATACAGTGAAAAGAAAGACGTACAGGAAAAGACATATAGTACTGTGCAAAAGTCTTCGTCACGTATTCAGATTGTTTAAAACCATTTCTCTCAGCGTGTGATAAAGTGTCTTTCTGCCAGCAAAAGTGAGGAGAACACAGGTTCGGTTCTAGATTCCTCCTCGGTTCCTCTAGCCGTTGTTTGGATTTATGAAACTGATTTAATTTAATGAAGGATCAAATCAGGTTTCTGATAGAAACTACAATTAATACTGGACTTCCACAAAGGAACAGATTGATATACTGAACATAAAATCCCTATTTACTGTATAATATTATTTGCCTTTTTTTTTTTACTTTTATTTTTATTTAGTATATTTAGTAATATTAACATTAAAAAAACCGCTCAGACTTTAGACTTTTGCGTGAAAGATGGGTGTGAAGGATTTTTGAAAGATGGGTGTGTTTAAGTGCAGGCGTAGCACGCAGAGGTAGTTCCCTCCCCTCCCTTGTTTATGGACTCACCGGCTTGTATCTCATTTGTGTGCTTTGCCCCGTAGAGCCATTCAGCTTGCATTAAGTCAAGTAATGTGATTGCTATGGGATTTTCTTCATATAAGCACAAGTTGTTTATATTGATTACCTTGCATTTAGGCTGGAGACTTGTTTACGTGTTATGTATGCTTTGTGTTTTTGCGTACGTATGACAATCGCTCACAGAAGCAGATAAACGACAGGATTTGTGGTCTTTTTTCAAACCAGGACGGCAGTCTGAAAAGCCTCAAATACAAACTGTAATGATTTATTGCTCCATCCAGGGTAACAAAACAATAAAATTACGGCAATTATTCCACCAGTTCCACCAGTACTGCGCGCTGCTGATAAGTTGTAAATTCATTTGACTTTTTTTTTTTTTATGGACCCATAACTTTGGCTCAGAAAACCTTGACAATTTCAGAGCATAATTGCCCTCTGTTTGTTTTTCTGCCATCATAATTCTCAGCTTAATGTCTATATCCACCAAGTAGCTGATCAGACAAGACTATGGATTCACTTTTGGTTAGTTCATAACTGAAGTGGTATTATGGATAGAGGTTTTAATACTGGAGCAATGCATTAGGTTTGTTTAAAATCTAACCTTGTTAGATTCTAACGTCATTCTTAATACCATTCAATAGTCCAGTGTCTTCTGTACCTTCCAGTTTCATGAGGGTCACCTTATCTAGTTGTCATCATATAGCAAAAAAGCTCCATATATGGAAGTTCCCCCAGTTTGTCTTGATGCTCAAGGTGTCAGACGTCATGCTGAGCTCTGTTTGGTGTTTCTATGTCATGTAGATCTAAAGCTATTGTAATTTTAAAAATGTCATAATAATTATAACCACTACTGTGGTTTTGAAAATGCCATCACATGCAAATGTCCATGTCTCACTAAACGTTACTGATTCAATTGGTTTTTATTTTGTTTTTATTATAACATATGAATGTTTCATCTAAATAAAATATATAGATCTTAAATATAGACTATATGCACTTAACAATATGAAAGCTATTCATGTCTACTTTTGACATGACAGATCTTTAGACACATGCTCCTATTGTTTTAGTTTTTTTTAAAAATAGATTTACTTCCATTGGCCAAACAGAAGTAAATCTATCGTGGAGCATGAAAGAGTGACCGCTGATGTGTGAATAGCACAATATTTATATCAGAATTTCAGAAAGTACATTTTTGACCAGTTTAGGTAAATGCTGAAGATGCCATCAGCTGCAGGTCTGAGCTTCAGTCAGGGCTTTTTCCTTGTGGTTTTTGAGGCCCCACTCATGATTTAATTCTGGTGCTGGTCTGGGCCCAGTCCTGCTCCAGAACCTGGTCCTGCTCTTCATCTAAAATTCTACTATTGCATCTGAGATTCTCCTTACATCTTTCTTTGCTTCATTTTGCTCTTCCTCTTCTTTCCTCTCCTCTCATCTGATCTCCTCTACTCCTCTATTTTCTCCTTTCTACTTCTCCTCTCCTCTGCTCTCATCTAATCACCTCTTCTCCTTTTCTTTCCTTTCTTTTCTTCTCTTCTCCTCTCCTCTTTTTTCCTATCTTCTCCTTTCATCTCCTGTCCTCTCATTTCATTGTATCTTCCCCTCTCCTCTCTTTTCCTCTGCTCTCATCTCCTCTCTTCTCTTCCCATATCATTTCTATTCTCTCCTCTCCTCTCCTCTCCTTGCTCCTCTCCTATCCTCTCTCCTCTCCTCTCCTCTCTCCTCTTCTCTCCTCTCCTCTCTCCTCTCCTCTCCTCTCCTCCTCTCTTCCCCTCTCCTCTCCTCTCCTCTCCCCTCTTCCCCCCTCTCCTCTCCTCTCTCCTCTTCTCTCCTCTCCTCTCCTCTCCTCTC
>JBBJLS010000001.1:26707748-26726601 GCA_037577275.1 Bryconaethiops microstoma
TATTTGTACACCATGCAGGTTTAGCTAGATCAAACTCAATTCGCTCAGGTGATTGCAAATCAAAATGTGCTGACTTCAAACATTTGCGTTTTCATTTCATACCTTTTTGTTTTGTTTTGTTTCTGTGGTTAGTCTGTGAGTCACTGGCTTGGCTTGTTAAGGCTCATTTAATATTCACATTGCTATGAGTCACGGGGGAAATTGGGTTGTAAAAGCCCGAAAAGGCTGACCTCATCTATTTTAGCTTAGACACTAATTGGGATAGCACAAGCAGGGTGGCCCAAACCGACTGCCTCCTGAAAAGATAATGGCCATTTGTCACTAGCTGATGCGTGGAGAGGAGATTTTCCAGTGTGATGCAATCAAAATGAAGGAGGTTTTGTTTTTAACACAAGTAAGAAAACATTTGATGGCTAAGTGTAAAGACTATGATAGTAAAGAGACGTTTTCCAGTTGGGGCTGACCCCTAAAGGTCTGTTCTGTCTTTATTTATAGCCTCGTGTCCCTTTTGCTTGAAATAACTTCAGAAAGAAAACAGAATCTGCTAATGAAAAGAGTGCTGTGAGTCATTTTTGGACTGAACCCAGCCCAGCACCATACCCCTCTGTCACTAACTCTCTGAGGGATCTATCCTGGAAGCCTCTCCGTGTGTTCGGGGTCTGCAGTGTGTGCCAGGACCGCACATCAGATGTGTGTGCACAGAAGCATGAATTTGCTAAATGTCTGCTCGGCTTCCCTTTAGTAGATGGCCTGCTGACAGACACATGTGCCTAAAAGAGCATCCGATTTACTTTTATACATTTAATGAGCCTTTTTATTAAGACTTCTGGCCAGCAAATCCATCTCTCTCATAGAAATAAAATACATTCAAGACAAGGAGGTGTTTATTGAAAGATGTTTCAGGACCACAGCTTTCCTCCAGGACTGCAAGGTTCCTCCAGGGCCAAAGCATTTCTCCAGGACCACAAAGATCCTCCAGGACCACAACATTCCTCCAGGACCACAACATTCCTCCAGGACCACAGCGTTTCTCCAACACTACAGCATTCTTCCAGGACCACAAAGTTCCTTCAAGACTGCAGTGTTCTTCCAGGATCATGGGGTTTTCATACAAAGAATGAAAACAGAAACACCACAGAACTACAGAAGTGCAGATCAGGACAAAAAAAACACCAACAAAAGGCCAACAGTATAATAGCTACAGCATCAGAAAACATACTGTTGTCACTGTTTTCCAAAATATACATAGAATATATTGTTATATTCCAACATAATCACTAGAGTTAAGCCAACACCTGCAATGTGTGCTTGAGATCACTTTCAGATGTTCAAATGCTGCTTTATTATATTGCTGTGGTATTTTGGAGCTTACCTTTTTTTTTTATCAGCTCACAATCAGATTTCACAGTTATAAATGTGCACGGATGTGCACAGTCAGCATATATCGGTGCTGTTGGAACAAAAGGAGGTTATCTCAGAAGCCTGACTTTGCAGGAGAAGGAAGAAATGGTCTTCAAATGCAGGATGGAATGGAATGAGACTTTTTTGCGCCATTGTGGGCCATTTCTCCTGGTTAGATCATCTTTTATGTCATGTATTGTAAATGGCAGCTAAATAAAAGAAATGGACTAAATGCATTTGGTGATTGTGTACAACTCTAAATGAATAGGAATGTTAATTCAGGGTGGCATGATGGTGCAATGGTTGGCACTGTTGCCAGTAAGAAAGTCCTGAGTTTGATTGCAATCTGCATGGCTGAGGTGTTTTTTTCTATGTGGAATTTGCATGTTCTTCATGTGGGTTTATCTGGATTCCTCCCATATTTCAAACAAATGCGAGTGAATTAGAGATGCCAAATTGCCCCTAGGTGTGTATGTGCGTGTGCGTGTGTGTGTGTGTGTGTGTGTGTGTGTGTGTGTGTGTGTGTGTGATGGGCTGGTGATCTGTCCAGGGTGTTTCTCCACATTTCACCCTCTGGCAGCTGGAATCGACTGCAGCACCAGTTGTGCATCTATGCAAGTTGTTTAAAGTAAACTTTAACAGAATAAAGTTAACAGAATAAATCCAAACAAACAAGAAAGCAGTAAAAAGTATAAAGATTATAAAACACTAGTTGATGTTTTATGAGCTGGTGAGGAGAACACAGGTTTGGTTCCAGATTTGGTTCCTCTAGCCATTGTTTGGATTGGTGAAATTCCATCATGAGTTCCTGATTTAATTTAATGAAGGACTGTTTAAGCCAAACCAGATTTCTGATGGACCTACAGGTAAAACTGGACTTCCACAAGGAACACATTGATTTACTGAACATAAAATCACTATTTACCGTGTTATATTTTTTGTATTTATTCTTTGATTTATTATATTTAGTAATATTATTTTGAAAAAACACTCACTGCCCATCTAAACAGCTTTTAAATATTATTTTCACAGGTGCCTAAGACTTTTGCACAATATTTGTTGATGTTTTTACCAATACACCCGCTCCAACCAGGCAGCTAATTAAGAAGATGAAGTGTCTGAGTTAGAGCAGGGAAAACACTAAAACGTCCAGGGCAGAGGTTGAGAACTACTGTGAAACAGTGGAATATTTTTGGGGGAAAAGCTTCTTCAGCTGGTTTAAGTGTCAACAACCATATTGCTTGCTGCCACATTAGCTTAATTGTAATTTTTTGGAGGGAAAAAATTACAATTAACTCATTGCACATATCTGTCTTATCGAGTTACTGTTATTAAGTTATATGCCTGAAGTATTGCTCTTTATTTAGCTAAGACATTTGTCATTATGATATTATATAACGGATTTAAGTCATATGACCTCTGTTGCCTGCAGATTACTCTACATAACAGCATTAGTTTATTGAAAACATGTAAATAAAATCATTTGGGGCAGATGTCATCAGCATTGTTCCAGGCGCTGCTCTTCTCAGTTTACTGTGTTTCTTGACGAAGGAGGGGCTCATTAATATTTCTGTTTTAACCAGAAGCAACGAATCCTTACACTGTCTTGACAGCTAACACGTTTCCCTTTGAAGCGGATCAGATATACTGGGATAAAAAGAATATGAGAGTACTATATATAGAACAATATAAATCTTTAAATGCCAATCCATAATAAAAAGAATAACAATATGAAGAGTGAGGGATCAGGTGCACAAATGTTCCAGTGCAATCCATCATGGAATTAGTAGGTTTTATTTTGAGATCATGTATTTACTTCTCTGTCTAATAACAGTGTTGAAATCCAGCAGAGATTGGTGTTCTCCTGCTATGCCTTCATTAGGACCCTCTTATTACTAAGTTAAACATTTCCAGGGAGATGTTCTGGTGTAAACGGAATAATGCAAGACATTGTCAGAGTTAATGATACTCTGCAAGCAGGATTATCACGCTACAAAGATCACAACTGTTGTGTATAAAAATGGACAGAAGAACAGGCAAAATTCAGACTCCCAGATATCTGCTACTCTTGTTTGTAGCTCCTATTTATACTTTTGTCCATTTTTGTCGTACAGTGTCAGAAGCCACATAAGCAAGTCTATTTGAGATTGGTTTGGAGGAATCTGTGTGATGATTTAGGCATGTTGTTTGTGCAGCGCTGATTGCTGATCATAAGGTTCCCTTACTTGTCAGAGAAAATTGTACAGGATACTTGTTTTTTATGCCAAACAATGGCTTTAAAAGAGATGAATAAAAAAGCCAATGAATAATTACTGGATAAGTCTGTAGTATAACAAAACACATTAAAGAACTATTTGTTTATGCAAAAATCCAAAGAGTTCAACATTTAAATTCAGGACTTAGTCAAGAACCAATTTAGTGCAGCTCTTTTGCAATAAAAGAACTGTGGCATTATACTAAGAAGATATAATATTATAGTATTATAATATTTCTACAGTGTTGTAGTTTCACCTGTATGATATTCCTGGACCACTGACATGTATTAGTCCACACCGGTCAACCACATCATTAAAACCACTGACAGCTGAATAACTTGGATTATGTTGTTAGAGTGACACCTGTTAAGAGATGGGATTTACTAGGCAGCGAGTGAACAGTCAGTTCTTGAAGTTGATGTGTTCAGAGCAGGGAAAATGAGTGAAAGGATTTGTGATACTTTGACAAGGGTCAGATTATGATGGCTGGACGACTGGATCAGAACATCTTCAACACTGCAGAAATTGTTGAGTGTTCCCAGTATGCAGTGATCAGTACCTACCAAAAGTACCCCCAGGACAGGGCTATGGGTGCCCCAAGATGTGTGGAGTGAGGGCCAGCCCGTCTAGTCTGATCCCACAGACGAGCTGCTGTAGTACAAACAGCTGATGAGTTCATGCTGCTCTAATAGAAGGGTGTCGGAAATCACAGTGCATAAGGGGCTGCGTAGCTGCAGACTGGTCAGAGTACCAATGTTGAACCCTGTCCACCACCGAAAGCTCCTACAATGGACATCAGAACTGGACCATGGAGCGATGAAAGAAGGTGGTCTGGTCTGCTGAGTGGTCTGCTGAGTGTTTTCTTCTACACTGTGTGGCCAGCTAGGTGTGTGTGAGTCACCTACCTGGAGAAGAGATGGACCAGGACGCACTATGGAAAGAAGGCGAGGCGGTGGAGGCAGTGTGATGCTCTGGGAAACCTTGGGTCCCACATTCATGTTGATGTTATATGACATTGAACACTTACCTAAACATCAGTGTCCTCATTCAGCAGGTTGACATCCCCCACATTGCAAACATTGTTCAGGAACAGTTTGAGGAACATAAAGAGTTCAAGGTGTTGACTTGGCCTCTCTAAATCTCAGTCTGATCCAGCATCTGTGGGACATGCTGGACAAACTAGTCTGATCCATGGAGCTCCCAACTTACAGATTACAAGACTTAAAGGATCTGCTGTTGCAGAACCAAAGACCTTCAGAGGTCTTGTGGAGTTCATGCCTTGATGGTTCAGAGTTGTTCTGGCAATATTAGGCAGTCATTCAAATGTAATGGCTGATTGGTGTATACATACAAGGGGTCCTCGAGTTACAGCAGTCTCGACACACAACGTTTCGAGTTTACTATGCTCACTCCCACTCCCACTCGTCTTACACCGTTAGCTTTTTCCTTTTCTGTGGCTTAGTTGTGTTTTTATGATTTTACAACTGTGTTTGGATCTGTAAGTGACTTAGGGTAGGGTGTGTTTCGACTAACACCAAAATTCGGATTACATCACTGTCGATGGAACGGATATGTGGCATAACTCGAGGACCCCCTGCATCCTATCTACCAGAATCCTATAAAAAATCCTGGTGTGATACTACACAATAGATCTTTTTTATAAGGATGAGAAAAAGTAATGACCTGCAACGACATATCACGCAGTTGCTCATGTGTATCAGTGTTTGTTTGTTTCGCTTATGTTTAGCTCCTACCACATACGACTTTTGACCTAGTGCAATAGGTTTAGAAATTACATTTCTCCTTAATGGGGGATTCATTCCTACACACATTTATGTATTATCACATATCTTTTCAGAAAAAATCAAGTTTTAGAAGAAAGAGTGACCTCTGTTTATCAAGCAATCACATTTGTGTAGCCTATGCATGAGAAAGTTAAAAAGTGAATGTATTCCCTGTATGTGTGTGCGTATGTATGTATGTGTGTGTGTGTGTATGTATATATTTGAGCATGTGTGTGTATTTGTGCATGTTTCGTGTGTCGCTCTCTGATTGCTCCGCAGTCCTGCGTATATACTCATGTCCTGATTGATTGCTCCGCACACTCTACGTCTCTCTGCCAGCGGCTCGGCTGTGTCATTAAGTCTTGATGCTTTAAAAACCAAATCAACATCAGACTCCGACTTCTGTCATCTCGAGCCGTTGGCCGCGGACTCAAGGTGACTGAGAGCCCGCAGTCCTTTAAGTGTCCGTTTGGCGTCTGGCTTTAGAGCAGGTGGCGGATCTGTGTGGTGCAGCAGGTACGGCTAAAAGCCTCCGAGCTAGAAAGGTCACGGTGTACATGGATGAAAAAGCATTTAGGGCACAGGCTTCTAGAAGGTCACAGTGACATGAGACGAATTGAGCCAGGAGACCAGAAGAGACCAGACAGTCTAAAGAGACTGCAGGTTCCCTCTGTGTCATCAACACACACATCTTGGAAAATGAAAACACCTTGAATGTAGATAAAACATTGTTATCTCATCATACTCACCATATCTATACCTTATAACCCCAATTGCTTGTATTACTTTTTACTTTAAACCATAAAAATGCTAACAGCCCTTTTCTTTAAACATTTTATGATGAAGGGCCTGTAGAAAGGCTCCAAAATGACTTAATAGAACAAAATCTAGTTACATTAACATACATTGAGGTTAAGAATGTTTCTTACCTTCTTTAATAAACAAATTTGAAGTTTTGTTATGAGACAATGATATCTAACACTAGTTATTAAACATTTGTTATTATGTAGATAAAACATTGCTATCTACATAATCTCATAGCTTTTCTTTTCCCGTATTTTTTTAATATCATGATGAATTGAAACCAATAGAAATGGTCAAAAATGACTAAATAGAATAAAGTCTTGTTACATTAACATGTATTATGGTTAAGAATGTATTTTCCATTTTGAGGTTTTGTTATGAGACAATGATGTCTAACAAATGTCGTAATAAGATGTTTTAACTGTAATATAAACTATTTTATTGGACACTTTGCTTATTTTAAGTGGCATAAATGTCTAGGAGAGCCTGTAATATTCTTAGCACTTTGTCATAAAATATCATTTTAGATTTCAGGATTTTACAAGTTAAAAAGGAATAGTTCAGCAAAATATCGCTTCATTAACATTGAACCGAACTGGTTTAGGACAAATGTAGGATGTCAATAGCCAAATTTCTTATACATGCATCCCTAAAACCTCATCCAGATCTTTAACAAAGTGGTATAGGCTTGTCGATGCACTTCAGGTACAAAATGCTGCAAGATATGAATATGAATATGAAATAATGGCCATTCAACTCTAGCACAAAACTATAGATGCAACATTTGGACACTAAACCTCTCTTGGCTGATAAACTGCATCTGGGATAAGGGATTTTTTTTGCATTTACAAAGTTATTAGTTTTTTTGCAGTGTTCAGCTTTGTGCATATAATGTAACGCTTTGTATAGACATCAATGAGTTATTTCTCTTCCTCCGCCCTCTCTCTCTTTCTACAGGGATCATGAATTTGAAAGTGAAATGCCCCCCTAGACAAAACAAGCCCGACACATAGCACGTGGTAAAGACAATTTAAATTTAAATGAGGCTTTGTGTATACTTTAAAGGAATAGCAATTTTCGACCTAATCTCTATTTGCTGCATCTGTAGCATGTGGTCAATTACCATGGATAATAATTCCTCTGTACTTAGAAAAGAACAGAAAGACCTGTTGACTCCAAACACCTGCCCATTGGCTTCTGTTTTAAATGCGTGTCGAGTGTTTTCTGTTCTTTAACTAAGGGCAGGGGCACACGTCGACATGACTGTGGGAACTGCACTGCAGATGTAGCGGATAGAGATTAGGCTAAAAAAAACAACATATTCCTTTAGGGTCCTGAGGTCCAGCACTCTATTTTGACAATCTAACACAAAGTGTAAAGCATGAGGCACAGCTAACATTTATGGCCATGTTCAAATGAATTTCGCTACTTTGACAGCGGAAAAAACAGACTCGCCAAACTGCAAAAAGGTTGGGTCTCTTTATTATTAAATAATAAAGAGTTGGGTCTCTTTATTATTCAGAGGCGTGTTTTGGGCAAAACATGAAATAAACCAGGATCATGATGGCTCATCACCTCTTTAAAAGGAGGGGCTGTTAAAACAACATCTTTACGTGGTAAAACAGAACGGTGCAAGTGCATCTGTATCACTGTCTCTATATATATACATTTTTGGAAAATGTTCTGACAAACACTCTCAGTCTGGTATGTTTAAATACCCATGTGTGTGTCGACTGGCCAAAAGCCCATCATCATATTAGAATGGACACAGATAGTTTTTTAATGACACAGTTTACTCTTTACTTTTCATTTTTTGGTGTTTCACTAAACAATGTGATTACGTGAAAGGACCAGTTGTACTCTATGATAAGACGTATATAAAGGAAATAAAATAAAAACAAAAACCACTTTGAGTGTGTACCTGTGATTCTTTACCAAAATGCCACTGACTTTAGACCTGGTTTTTATTGGTCAAAAGGTCATTTTGCTGGATTTAAATATCAATACACCAACAATGTTCCCAAATGCACCTCATTTGAAAAACTCCACTCCTAAGAGGGGGAATTTTGAAAATGTGCATGAAAATGAGGAACGCGCTTGTATGAAACCACCAAGACCACCTTGAGTCATGCAGAATAGGGCCTTTCATACTCAGCAAATCTCCTTCACGTGTGTTTATGAGCAGCTGTCTTCTTGGAGCACTTCATCATGGCATTTATTAAGACACAAATGAGTCCAAGACTGTTTTAATTACGTCAGGATTTTTGATGGGTTTTTTTGACTCCATCTAGCTGTGCTTGATGAAGATCAATTACACTTTGCTATCGCAGAGGTAATACTGTGGAGATCATTAGCTCTCTAGTCGTTTCCACGTTAAATCCTTCTCAGGCAACATTTTTTAATTAAGCAGACAGTCATGTGCGTGTACATAACTCAACAAGGAGTGGTATAATACCCCTCTCCTCTAATTCTCTGCATGTCGAAGGTCTGTTTTATTTGTGTACGGCCGGGCAGTCACCAATGTCACCGGGCCTGTAGGCATAAGTCAGGGGTGAGGATGAGGTGTTGTGCTGACAGGTCGTCTTTCCTCCAGGGAGATGTCAGATAAGGACTGGAGAAGGTTGAATGCTCCATCACCATTACCGTTCCCGCTCTCTCACTCTTGCTGTGTCTCTCTCTCGCTCACTCTCTCTCTCATCTGCATGCGGCGTGCCATGGGGATGCATGCAAAGAGACAAGGAGCTTAATGTCAAAGTAATTTTTGCTACTCCAGCCGCATACTGAATAATCTGTAGTGTCTAAGCAACGGCTGGCCGGACGGCTTTTAGGCCCAGGAAGGTGCACCTGGTAAAAGTGCAGCCCTGCGGTGCAGGATTAAGCTGTTTGAGTTCAAGTGCCAGCTATACCACCCTGCCGTGAAGGCCGGTGGTCTTATGGATGTGACTGACCCGTCAAATGCTACGCCCACAAATACTTTTTACCACCTGTTGCTTTCACTTGCTTTGGCAAAAATTGCATTAATCCCAGTGATGAACTGTAGTAAAATTATTTAGTTAATTAAAAAAACTGTCTTAGAGTTATTTCACATGTGTACGAAGGGTTATGCTGTAAGGATAAACCTGATGGAGGCTTTTATTATGGACTCAAACATTCACAACACTAGCAGCATAACAGCCAAACTTGGGTTGTTGTTAAAACCTGTCTGTTTTTAATTAATAACTAACTTTAGAACAGTAGAGTAGTGATTTAAGCTGTAAATTTGGTGTTATTTAATGCTGGGAGGGTGCAGGCTACCACATGCTTCCAAGTATGCTTTGGCAAAAATCACATTCAAAGCAGTGACAAAGTGTGGATTGGAAAAAAACTATTTAGAATTAAATTTACTTTTAAATTTACATCTGTTCTTCATATCTGTAAGGCTACACTAAGGTCAACACCTGCTTTTAACCAAGTTACTGTCAGCTAAGTTACACACCTTAATAAACCCTGTCAAAAGAAAAAAAGTCAGAGGATATTACACAAATAAGGAAAAACAGTTAAGAGTGTAAGTGCCTGAGGTTTTTCTTAAATATATAGAAAAAGATGTACAAGAGATAAGAGGCCTGGTTAGTCACCAAGGTGCTCCTTGAACAGGTGGGTCTTCAGATGGCGCATGAAGACAGCGAGGGACTCCATAGATCTGATTGCAAGAGGTAGTTCGTTCCACCACTGGGAGGACAAGACTGAAATGAGTCTTGATGCATGTCGTCCTCTTCTTTTCAGCTATGGAGGTTCCAGATGAGCAGTGCTTGAAGCTCTGAGAGGATGAGAAGTGACATGCTGCTTGATCAGTGCCGATGAGTAAGGTGGTGCAAGTCCGCTCTTGGCCTTGAAGGCAAGTGTTAAGGTTTTGAACTCAATGTGAGCGGCCACAGAGAGTCAGTGAAATTTTCGTAGCAGAGGCGTGGTGTGCAAGAATTTAGAAACACTGAAGACTAACATCGCAGCTGCATTCTGAATCAGCTGAAGTGGTCTTGTTACCTTCAGTGGAAGTCCAGCCAGTAGAAAGTTGCAGTAGTCCAGTTTAGAGATGACCAGAGACTGGACAAGTAACTGGACAAGAGACTCTCTCTCAGTGGTGAGAAAGGGTCGGATTTTTCTGATGTTGTAGAAGAGGTATCTGCATGTCCTGGAGAGGTGGTCAACATGCAATTTCTTAACTTCCTTGAGGGGAAAATGTTCAGTTTTGCTGGGATTCAGCTTGAGGTGGCGGGCCACCATCCAAGAGGAGATGTCAGCCAGATAGCCTGAGATGTGGGTCGAGACCTGATCATCACTGGAAGGGAAAGAGAGAATAAGTTTAAAGCCATCTCAGGCTATCTGGCTGTGGTAGGAAAATTCATGTGAGGCTATTACATCCCCAAGAGAACCAATATATAGAGAAAAGAAAAGCGGTCCAAGGGCCGAGCCTTGCGGAACACCAGCAGATAATCTTTGCTGGGCAGACTGGGAGCCATGCCATGCTACTTGGTACTGTATTGCTGCTAAAATTGCTTTTATTGCTGTATTTGCACACATAACTATTCTGCTACTTTGCACATCTCTGCTGCTAAAATACCGTACCGGTCAAGTACTGCATTTATCCTCACTGTTGCTGTTGTTAATCGTACTGAACATTGTCTTGTCTTGTCTATTTGTTATTGTTGCTCATGTTCTTTTTTTTAGCTCTTTGTCCTATTTGCACTTGTGGTCTTGTGTTCTGTTCTGTTCTTGTGTCGCACCATGGTCCTGGAGGAACGTTGTTTCATTTTTACTATTTACTGTGTATATGGCAGAAACGACAAATAAAACCTACTTGACTTGACTTGACTTGTTTGCTGTAGGAGTGTTTTCAATTAATACAAAAATAACCAATAATTATAACCATATTGTATCCCAAAGACAACAGACAGAACAGCAGTCAACTGTAGACCAGGAGACATCTAAAACAGTTGTTCTAAGTGAAGAACACTGCATAAGAAGAAGTTGCTGATTGGAGAAATATTATAATGTGGTAGCAACAAGACTGCATGGTCCTGCTTCCGTCTGACTCATTCTAGGCCAACATTGACAGCAAATGCAGTTTTGTGGGAAATACCATTTCTAATGTTACAGCCTTGTAAGTCATTTGGTTTGACATTTAGCGAGATTTTCCTGCCGTTCAAAATGTGATCTTCAAATCTTTCTGTAGTTCTTTGTGTAGAATACGAGAGAGAGAGAGCTTGAGAGAGAGTGAGCTTGAGAGAGAAATAGAGAGAGAAATAAAATACAGCTTAACAACGTGCCATTTTCCTCCTTATCATATTTTCTTTTTTCCCCGCTCACTATGTACTTTAGAGTAATTTCTTTGGAATACTATATAATTTTCTCCTCTGGAGATCACAAAAGAGCCATGAAAGTATTGTGTAAATGTATGATTGTCCTTTGAATGAGATTCAGTTATAATCGCGCCCAAGTGTTTGGGCTTTATCCTCCGATTTATTTTCATCCCGTGCACCTTTCACTTTTAACCCCGGTCCCCTGGCTTTCTCCCAGTGCAGGGAAAAAGTGTAAAAATATAAACTGTTAAGTGTCCCTGTGAGGACTTCTTGAGTGTTTATGTTGGTTTTTCTCCCTTGTTTTCTGCGTTGTGTTCACTCGTCACAGTGGATGGCCTACGGCATTGCCCCTCACTTATACCTCATTCTTCATTAATAATCCAGTGGTGATAAAATATTAACGCGCCGGTGGCCACAGGTAAGGAGAACAGTGTGGGGGTGACAGTGAGAAGCTTATAGCTTCGAATAGCTTTCCCTGAGAGGTACATACGTTATGACATGCAAATTTTCCATCAGTGAGGAGGATGCAGATAGAGGGCAGTTTGTGCAGAAGACCATCTTCTTTTTGAGGCCAAATTCACTTAAAGTGATCCAGCCCAGGAGTTCAAAACAGTTCATAACAACAGAAAGAGTCACAAATTCTACTGACACCAAAGAATCTTCCAAAATACTGTAGACTTGCAGCCTATCTGTCTTAATGAGATATTTCCCAGGCTCATAACTTTAGGTGCCTACCTCAGCTTTTCCTAAAGAGCAAGATTGAGGACGCTTCTTCTTTTAAGGGGCTTTGAGAGAAAAGCGTGCAGCTGATTCCTTAAGCACTGGCTGTAAGCATCTCCAGGGAGTTTACACTGGGTATCTGCAACTTTGCAAAACATTTTCAAGAATAGAGAAGAGCAGGGAGCACAGGAGCATCCTTGGCTCTGTATCTTCAGCTATATGGCTCCTTGGCTTCAAATCAGTTTTCAGGAACATTCACTGGGCCTTTTATGAGGCATGTTTAGAATATAGGTGCACTTTGAGGGTTAATTTTTCCTTACTGTATCCTGTCAGAATTGCAAAATGCTGACTCTAAAACTGCTGTTCCATAACACACCCCCATCAGACTCTATAACTCTTCGTCCTTCACACACCCACCATCAAACTCTATAACTCCTCCCCATCACACACTCAGCATTAGAATATATAACTCCACCCCCTGTCACCACCCATCAGACTCCATAACTACTCCCCCTGTCACACACCCACCCATCAGATTCTATAACTCCTCTCTCTATCACACACACACTCATCAGACTCTACAACTCCTCCCCATCACACAACCACCATCGGACTCTATAACTCCTCCCCCTATCACACACCACCCATCAGACTATATAACTTCTCCTCCATCACACACCCACCCATCACTCTGTAACTCTCCCTTTTCACACACCCACCAATCAGATTCTATAACTCCTCCCCCTGTCACACACCACCCATCAGACTCTATGACTCCTGCCCCTGTCCCCCACTCGCACAATAATCTGTGCAAAAACTAGCTACTACCCAGATTTCTTATTTTGTGGTAAATCATAATAATTCCATGCAATATCTTAATTAGTATGTGCCATATCACTACATTATATACAATAACGGACGGTATAGAGAACAACTCCAAACCATGTTTTCTGTTAATTAGTAAACTACTTCAGCAGTAATTTTATCTGTCTATAGTATTTATATCCACCTCTCTCAGTGACCACAGCATTTTGTATATAAAATATAGTGTATTTAGGGTTTTTTCAGAGTATTTTCTGTGGACCTGTATTTTGTTATATTTTTATATTTTGTTCTCGTTTTTGTGTCGTTGCAGGCACACAGGGGACGAGTTAAGTTTTCTGATTCTGGTTTTGATTCTGTCCCATATATCAGTGGAAAGAAACCACAGTAGGACCACATATTATTTGAATGGTGGGCAATTCTCAACACAGCAGACACTGAAATGGTAGTGACAGAACAGTGTGCTGTTACAGGTGTGTAGGACACAGCAGTATTGATGTTTTTTTTAAACCCCTCATTGTCACCACTGCGATGGGAGTAGACTTCTCACTTAAAATATTCAGAAAGCAGCTGTTCTGTTGTCAGAGTCTGTCCAAAGACAAAACAATAGAACAAATACAAACTGTGCAGGAAAAAAAGAGCTGTAGTCTATGACAGTGCATCTACAAGGTGGACCAATGAGGTATAGTATTGTGCAAAAGTCATAGGCACTTGTGAAAATAATATGTTTCGGTAAGTAATGAGTGGTTTTTTTTCCATCAATATTACAAAATATCCTAAATAAACCACGTATATATATATATATATTCATGCACGGACATTTTCTTTGGTATGCGTTGTCCTTTTCTTTGGTATAAACAGGAAAATACAGTAATAAAGTAATAATTTTTAGTAATAATTAGTTATAAAAAAATACAGTAAATAAAATAAAAATACAGTAAAATGTAGGGGTAATCACCAATAATTTTTGCAATTCAGTAATTTACTGTTCATCAGCTTATTCAGGGTTCTTCAGGAGGAGTACTGTATTGTAGAGTACCGCCGGTTAAAGCAGACATTGGACAGTGACTGAGCTCAACAGCCTCTTTTAATCTAATTTACAGTAATAAAACTACTGGGCTTTAAGAAGAACAAAACGAAAAACAAGAGAAACACTCGAGATCCACGACTCCTGATCCACGTAAAACCAGGGGGTTACTGTATATATAAAAACATTATTATATGGTAAATATAGTAAATACTAATTTTATGTACAATATGTCAATGTATATCAAACCTGTTTTCCTTACCAGCACAGAAAGTATCAACTACTTTTTTACACAAAACATTTGATATTTGATCATTTTTACTGCGTTCTTGTTTGTTCTAATGTTTGTTTATTCTGATGTTGACTTTGCTAGCTTAAAGATTCTATGACCTGTTAGGGAAATTTGCATAGGTGCCTTAAACTTTTGCACAGTACTGTAGATGTAGACTGTTTAACATGTTGGGCAGGCATAAAATGTGACCTGTGCAAAAGTTATATTTGATGTTTTATATTTCCCTGTATGGTAAACCTAAATAAACAGAAAGTATACAGTAAGATGCCTTTTTTTTTGTTCTTTATAGAGGATATGTTAACATCTTTTCTTTTATAATATCAACTAATTATGGGGTCCAAACTTTTGCATATGAATGCATGTGGTAGTTGTATTAGGAGTTTCTGATAAAAAGGCCAATGCATGGCCTATCAGTGTACTGACCATCTGGGCATTTTTCCGGTGGGCCGAATGCTATTTGAGCCGACACAGTTTATTTATTTATTTATTGGTCTGAGCGGCCCATAAGACTCGTAGATCGGTGGCCCATTGAAAGTGGACTGGCCCTATCAACTTTGTAAACACCACCCCTTTTCACTTTGGTCCACAAAAAAAGTCAGCACAGTTTATTTTATGACCACCGGCCCATGAAACACTCGTCTGTGGCCCATTGGATCTTTTCTTTACTGAAACGAGGCTGGCCCAATTCTATCTTTAAACACCTCCCCCTTTTGGCTCTGTGCCAGTGTGCAGTGTCAGTGGATGAGATGGTGAAAAAAGGGAAAGGGGCCGCAGAGAAACTGTGAGAGAAAAACAAATGGCCACTTCAGTCAGACGATGCCAAATGTGCCAAAATTACTAGCTGTTTGCAAAGTTATGGTGATAACACACCAATAAAACAATTGTTTAACAGCCGTGCTAGTTCGTCTTGTTACATATATGAACGTGGGTGAAATAAGATAATAATATCATCAGTGTTACCAATAGGAGAATGGCTATTTAAATACGTATATGTTTTCCATGCTGAACTAAATCGTCTTATTGTGAGAACATTCTTTTTTTTTGACCACCATTCATCAACATTAACAGTGAGACAGCAATTAATAATTTATTATTGGTTGTGGTGTGAGTAGTAGGGAACCTTTGGGGGAATGGTGTTAGAGGCTGTTTTTCTGTAGGTATTTAAGAACAATATAGAGACATGAAAGACATCCACACTTTTTAAAATCTCTTTCTCTGTCACACGCGCACACAAATATTCATTAAAAGATTCAGCTGTATCATTTTTGACTTGGTAAGTTCACAATTTAATACTACTTTGTTTGCAGACAAGAAAGAAGATAGAGGAAAACGGTTAGGTGTATTAGGAGTTTCTGATAAAAAGGCCAGTGTATGGCCTATCGGTGTACCTAATTATCTGGCAAGACAATTAGTTCAGAAATCCTGAATCCTGCTGAATTGTGACTTGGAAGGTTAATGTACAGTCAATAATCTTACATCTTTCTTCTCATTAAACTCTGTAAACACGGCTCCCAGGAGTTATTAGGAGGCATTCATGAACACAGAGGTCTGAGAAAGAGCGGCTAGCTTTGTGACATTATACCCCTGCAAGTGCACACACACACACACACACACACACACACACACACACACACACACATGCACACAGAGAGAGAGAGAGAGAGAGAGAGAGAGAGAGAGAGAGAGAGAGAGAGAGAGAAAGAGAGAGAGAGAGAGAGTTTGTGGGCAGAATATGATGAGTTGCTCTCTGACAAGGGGTCAGTTGAAGCCAATATGCCCGCGGGACTGAAGCAGTTTGGCAGGGTGAGCGAGGACGGGCCCGGCCGCCCGCTGACTTCACCGCGGGGCGGGCGCGAGGCCGTCTCGTTCTTGTGCGGTGGAGGACAAACCCTTTCTCATGGTTGGTTAGACTAATCACCGTGGGGACCTGCACCCCATCCCCCTCCCACCTACCCCACTTGCAGGCAGGTATCAGGACAGGAGAAAGAGAGAGAGAGAGAGAATGAGTGAGAGAGAGACATTCAGACAGCCTGGGGTCTGCCATGGAGCACTGGAGGCTAAGGACCCTCCGGGACTGCAGCCTAATTGCCATTCTCCTCTCAAAGTGTAGCATTTTAATGCCTTTTTAAGGACAGTCAGGCATGGAGGACATCCCTCACAGCGTCGAGCGTATAATGGGAGCCTTCCACAGAAAAGATGTACATGTTGTGTTGATTACTTTCACTCTGGGAGAGCTCAGGGATGAAAGACCTCAAATGAAGTTGGTCTGTATTCACAGGAAAACGTCCAATAAAGCGTCGGATTATGGTTATAACGGACCCAGCCTGACTAACTTTGTTCTTCTTTGGAAGATTTTTTTTTTTTTCTCCAGTTACAAGTCACACATCTCATGAACGACCCAAAAGGGGAAACCGATAGAAACAGTCTTAATGCAGAACAAATACAGTTCGATTAAGAGTATTTGCGCTCGAGTGGATGGCGAGAGCCATTGGTATTCGTATCAGGAATTGGCAAACATTCTCTGCCCACAGCAAGGAGAATCTTATCATGGAGTCCTGACTGTGTCAACACTATTAGATTCCGACACCTCACATAGAGTCAGAGATTAATAACTTCCATGTAAAGGGGTAAAAGGGAAGGGCGAAGGTACGGGAGCGATTAACGAGTGTCAAAAACAATGAGGCTCCCGTTAAATAGAGCACCAATGCACCTTCGTACTGTGGACGGAGGAGTACGGGCTCGATCTGATCTATTTTTATTCAAAGATATTCAGCCTTCCAAAGATATCCTTGAAGAAGGCCTCCGCGGCTTATGCAAGAAGATATCATATCAATAATCCACTATCAGAGCACTGAGGCATTGTAGCATTGTAGAGCTGTGTAATATATTTTTTAAAAATCGATGAATGAGTATCATGTATTTTTGAGATAATTTGTATGATTGTTAGTATTAACATGTGCTTATTTGGAATGTTACCAGCAAATCAATAGCGCTTTGTGATCTCCTACAAAGAAGCCTGAAATTGAACTACTGAACACCTTCATGCAATTCGGATTGCATTATTATTAAAAGGCCTTTATTTTTGTGGGCCATAGATTTACCTACTTATTATTTGGTTTGTATTGTCTCCAAAAGAGATCCTATAGTATACCTGAAGTTGATCATGTCTTTTCTATCGGAAAAATAAATGGCATTTTCAAAAAATGTATGCCGCCCTGGCCTGTGTTAGACAAAAATATGGATATATTTGTATATTTGTTTTGCCTATGTACACTACCAGTCAAACATTTTTGAGAGTTATTCATATGCATGATACCCATATGACGTCTAAGAAATGCCATCTAATATAATTATAAAGTGTCAGATATTTAACAAGCTGGTAAGTGGCAGCACTTAACAAGTTCAAGGGCAGTCTAGAATTTGACTCTGCATCACCACATAACCAGTTAAAAGGATGTCAGACATTCACTGTTACAGATTCTTTTATGTTATAAAGGAAACATGACCTATTTTCATTTATAGTTGTTCACTCAAGAAGTTTCCAAGAATAAAAATATACAGTTTATAAAATAAATGGGTAAGTAATAGGTGTGCAGAAAACTTGGTAGTTTATTTGTATATTTATATATATTTGTACACTTCCCCCAGATGTCATTGGGTCCTCTGAATTAAGAGCTCTATCTATTCTGTGCTTTGAAATTGAGTCTGTGTATTCTGTACTTTGACTCCAGATGCTGCGTAAGCAACTTAACCGCCGCATGTAGAAAAGCATGCTGGTGTGCGTGGGGTAGACTGGCAAGGTTTCCAGTGCTATGTTGGCACTTCAGTGTGTTCAACTTGCATCGAGCAAAATCGGACTTTTCACTTAACAACCTTGTAATTCAGTGATCTTTGAAGGATAAATGTACGTAGAATAAGTGCATCAACTTGTTTTCCCCAGAGCATGGTGTACACAATACACCATATGTTTTTCACATGGAAGAAAAAACATAAACGCAGAGTTCCTTATTGATAAAATGGCTCAGATCTGGAATTCCTTATATATAAGGAGGCTTGGGGCTAAACTACCAAATATATATATAAAGAGAACAATGCTTGGAGTTCCTTCTATTTAAAATGGCTAAGACCTAGAGATCCTTATTTATCAAAATGGCTTAGATCTGGAATTCCTTATATGTAAAAGAAATGGATCTGAAGTTCCTTATATATAAAATGGCTTAGATATGAAGTCACTTATGTATCAAGAGGCTTAGACCTGAAGATACATATTTATAAATAAGCTTAGACCTGGAGTTCCTTATATATAAATAATATCTTAGACCTGATGTTCCATACATACAGTGGGGCAAAAAAGTATTTAGTCAGCCACCAATTGTGCAAGTTCTCCCACTTAAAAAGATGAGAGAGGCTGT
>JBBJLS010000001.1:26730036-26740954 GCA_037577275.1 Bryconaethiops microstoma
AGAATGTCCAACTAGTGCGGCCAACATGTAAACTAGTGCAGAGAAATTGGCTTGATATCACGGATATCAGAATAAATGCTCAAACGGCTTTCCACAGTTCCATGCCAGATCTGCATGGTGTAGTGTCTGGAGGAGACTGGTGTTGGGTGGAGAGGGGGGGGCTTGTGTGTGTGTGTGTGTGTGTGTGTGTGTGCGTGTGTGGTTGTGTGTGTGTGTGTGTGTGTGTGTGTGTGTTCTCACCAGCTCCAACTCTAGATCACCAGTGTGTGAGCCCAAAGCTCTGAATAAAAACTGGTCATTCCTCAGTAAACAACAGCTGATGTTCAGTCTCACATACAGACCAGTTTTGTTTAAGCCTCAGAATTCAGAGATTATTAGTAAAATCTGATTTCAACAAATAAAACTGGTGTTTGAGGTCCTACACGTTTGTCATTTGCTGCTCTTTCACTCCTTAAAAGATATCCCAGGTTCAAAGATCATGTGTTTTTTTTCATTTGTTTCTAAGACCGAAAATAAAATACATTTTTGTTTTTGTTGTTTATGAGCATTTGTGTGTGAAGCCGTTTTTAAAACCCAAGTCGTGATTATTATTTTTATTACACATTTTTTTTAAATTACAATAACTAGGGGGAACTTCCATGTAAGGAGCTGTTAGCCCTATGATTGACAATTTACCACTTGTTATGCTTTCAGCACAGATTCATGCTGCTCGTTTTCTAAGTATCACATTGCTTGATATCACAATGGTACCATGGCAAATAAATGGAAAACCAGGCTCAAGAATGTAATAAATAAATGTTGCGATTTCCATGCTTGCATTTCATTTGTAATGCAACAGCAGTGTTTGACAACAACCAGTTATAAAACATTTAAAAACTGCTTAATTTCACACATAGGCTTAATACAACTAAATAAAAGTTTTGAAAAGACAGACTCAGCAGATGTGTTTGTACTGATTTGACAATATGCTCACACATATCCATGCATTCATCCATTCTCAGAGTGTGTGTGTGTGTGATGGGGGTGTGGTTGCAGGGTGGGGGGTGGTTAGGTTGGGAGGGGTGGACAGAGGGGGCTGGCTATGGGTGGGTTGTGGTTAGGTGGGGGGGTCCTGAAACTTATCCCAGTAAAAATTGAGTCTTAGGGTGAAAGGCGGAGAAATATCATGGGCAGGTCTCCACTCCATCACAGGACATGTTTGCACACATATTCTGTGTAATGTGCTCTATAATCTAGATATCAGAAAGCCGTCACTTATATTCTGGAGGTTGTTATGATAGGATAAATCTGCACTGTCGAAACAACCAACAAACAAATAGGCCTTCAGTGTTATAAGGTCTATGTTTGTGGAAAAAAATCTGTACCGCTCTCTCTTTGTCACAGAACTTTCATTTTCTGTTTCGTCTCAAGCTTATTAAAAGCTCTGTTATTGTGACCTTTAACACTGAGCCTCACAAGTGTAGTGGAAGGAGCTACTCTCAGTAGTTAATAAATCCAATGTCAAATACAGGCATATTTTGAGTGTAGATTGCACTGCACTTGCTCTTGAAGGCATACTGGGCACTCAGTGTTTATTGAATTGAGCACAGAAAATACTTTAAAATTTTACAGTTTCAGGAAGATCTCTGTTTTTCAAATTGATGTCTTTAAAAATCTTTTGGATAAAACAATAAAAGGTCAAATCATTTAAAGGGGCGTCAACTTACCTCTTTACATGTTGTGTGCTTGTAGCTATATACCCTGGCTTCAGTTTACTTTTAACTGGCAAATTATAGACTACATTGGTTATTTGGATTGGTAGATTTTTCACATTTTTGTGTTTCCTCTACTAGGTTTGAGTTAGGTGCAACTAAGATGGGTAGAAACTGACATAAAGTTTATCCTTATATAGAATTAGAGCACAATGTTAATCAGCCATATTTTGCCAAAGTCATTTCCCAGTGAGTGCAGCTAGTCGACAGAGATGTTCTTTCTCCTATTTTCTCTCACTACTATGACTGGTTGTCTGTGTTGCCATGTAGAGAGTTGTTTTGGTATTTGGTAGCTGATTTGTCATCCACCATGGTCAGGTAGCCTCAGTACTATAACATATCAAATGTTAACAGTGTTTGCATAATTGTCCAAATTCCTGGTTGCTTACTATGGTGGTTCCTGTAATCACACCTAGTTAAACAAAACGTTTACCTCCGTAATCCGATATCTCACACAGATTCCAAGTTTACCTTCTGCCAGAAAACAAAAGCTTCTGGGGGTTATTAGGCATGCTAATAAGCACAGCAGCACAGTATCATTTGCCCATAGGCAGGATACAACATTGGTGTGGTGCTAGACTATTTAAATACTATTTAGACTATTTATATTATTTTCGTTTTGCAGTTTTGAAAAAGCATTAAACTTTAGATACATAGAACAACACTATATCAGACCTGTCACTGTGGGCCTGGCCTCAGTGGGCTGTGCTCACAGAAAATTGGGTTACTTGAAAAATATGCACTTGAAAATGAAGCCTTTTTGATGACAAAAACTTATTTTGGCAAACATATGTCTTAATTCTAGGCAGTAGTGATTAGTCAACATTCCAGACTGTCATGATCATTTCCATCAACACAAGTGTTCGCCTAAATGTCTTCACACTAAGCATTTTTCCTTCTACCATGAGCACGTTTTACTTTTAATCCTGCGGAAAGCGTCTGCAAGGTGGTCCGAAAAGTGCTGCCACCAGTGTTTTTTTTTTTTATTATTTCATCACAGCTAAACGCTTCAAAAAGTTGAAAAAGTTCAAATACTCAGAAAAGTGCCAGGTGAAGTTTTCAGTGACAGCAGTTACAGTGTGCTTTTACAAAAACAGACTAACTTCTCCAAACTGGAACAAACTGAAAATAGTAAAATAGTGAAAATTTACATGCATTTTAATTAGCAATTAAACAAGTGCCTTTCTATAAAGATCCAAATACCAGCTTAAAATTTGATATGCACTGTCTGAGACCACTTCCAGCTTCACAGTGCCCAGAAGGGACATCATGTAGGCTGTATACGTGCTAAATTTGGTTTTAATATAAAAATAATAAAAATCCACCTTTCTATAGAAGGCAGTAAGGTCCATTTGATACTGCCCCCCAATATTTTATACTTTCTGCATACCATGCTCCTCACGGGTCTAGGTGCTTTGTGTCTTATGAATGTTTAATTAAAGCCTCAGGTAGGTTAAAATAAGATAGGAGATTGCTTTGATGCTCTGCACTTGTGGGCACTGTCAAGCTGAGATGAATCAAGCACATTTTTGACAAGTCATTAAGTTGAATTGATTTATTCTACAGTAGTCATAAGCAACAGTAATGGAGTCTTGGCTTTTATATAATTACCTATGGATTTTCTCATATCTGCTCAAATTGAATTTCAAACGGCTGTCACAAAGTGGGAGATAGTAAACAGAACAGGCACCGTGATATTATGTGTGAAGTGTTTTTCTTCAAGTTATGATCTTATTGCAGTATCCTGCCATTGTGCCTGTATGATCTATGATGATCATATACAAAATCCATCTAAACTGTAATCTCCTGCGAAAGCCGGCTACAGCTGCACTCACTTTCATCACCTTTAAAATGCCTGCGAAATACAAGTGCAACAACAAAAAAAACCCTCAAAGGAACTAGGTTTTGAATTGTAGGATTTTGTGGCCACTAACCCCCATCTTGACCTTAAGTAACTTTTTAAAAGAGCTTATTTATTAAAAAAAAAATTACAAATACGGAAGAGTGTGTCGTCAGAATGACCAATGTCACAATGGTCATGTGAAAGGAGTAAACAAACAAACCATTATTAGACTAAAATAGACAAGTCCACTTTCTCAAGACCCTCAGCCAATTTGCCCTTTTTGTTCTATTCCACTTCCCACACAGCTTAGCCAGTTAAACAAGGTTCATTACCTACACAAGCTGTGCTGGAGCTGAACAGAATAAAAGAGGACTGGCTGGAGGTCATTGAGGAGAATTCTGGCCTATATGTAGACTATCACAAGCCTAGAGGCAGTGTTTTAAAACATACGTCATGTGGGCTGTTCACAAAGTGAAGGCTGAAATAAAGCCTATCGGACACGGCTGTGCGCTTCTGTCCTCAATTTGGTTCATTTTCTGTGATTGTTATGAAAAGTTTTTCACATATTTTAAATGTCTTACAATATCCCACATGAATACAGAGCCACATCACAACAGTGAAATAAACTGTGGGAGAAAAGTGATATTTAGCACATGGAAATATCATGTATTAGCTTGATAAGTAATCGCATTGTTTGTAATGAACTATTTTTCATAATAATTTAGACATAATTTTGACAACAATTTAGTACAGAATAAGATCTTTGGTGTCAGTTCGAAGGTCTTATATTTATAATGATATACAGTGGTGTGAAAAAGTGTTTGCCCCCTTCCTGATTTCTCATTTTTTCCATGTTTGTCACACTAAAATGTGTCAGATCATCAAACAGATTTAAATATTAGTCAAAGACAACATAAGTAAACACAAGATGCAGTTTTTAAGTGAAGGATTTTATTATTAAGGGATAAAAAAAATCCAAACCTACATGGCCCTGTGTTACAAAGTGATTGCCCCCCCCCCGTTAAAACATGACTTAACAGTGGTTCATCACACCTGACTTCAATATTTCTAGACACCCAGGCCTGATTACTGCCACACCTGTTCTCAATCAAGAAATCACTTAAATAAGACCCGCCTGACAAAGTGAAGTAGACCAAGAGATCCTCAAGAGCTAGACATCATGCCGAGATCCAGAGAAATTCAGTAATAAATGAGAGAGAAAGTAATTGAGATCTATCAGTCTGGAAAAGGTTCTAAAGCCATTTCTAAAGCTTTGGGACTCCATCGAACCACAGTGAGAGCCATTATCCACAAATGGCGAAAACATGAACTTTCCCTGGACTGGCCGGCCGACAAAAATTACCCCGAGAGCGCAGCGACGACTCATCCAAGAGGTCACAGAAGACCCCACGACAACATCCAAAGAACTTCAGGCCTCACTTGCCTCAGTTAAGGTCAGTGTTCATGACTCCACCATTAGAAAGAGACTGGGCAAAAATGGCCTACATGGAAGAGTGCCAAGATGAAAACCACTGCTGAGCAAGAAGAGCATTTCTTGTCTTAATTTTGCCAGACAACATCTTGATGATCCCCAAGACTTTTGGTAAAATACTCTATGGACTGATGAGACAAAAGTTGAACTTTTTGGAAGGTGTGCATCCCGTTACATCTGGTGTAGAAGTAACACTGCATTTCAGAAAAAGAACATCATACCAACAGTAAAATATGGTGGTGGTAGTGTGATGATTTGGGGCTGTTTTGCTGCTTCAGGACCTGGAAGACTGGCTGTGATAAATGGAATCATGAATTCTGCTGTCTACCAAAAACTCCTGAAGGAGAATGTCCGGCCATCTGTTCGTGGCCTCTAGCTGAAGTGAACTTGGGTTCTGCAGCAGGACAATGATCCAAAACACACCAGCGAGTCCACCTCTGATTGGCTGAAGAAAAACAAAATTAAGACTTTGGAGTGGCCTCATCAAAGTCTTGACCTGAATCCTATTGAGATGCTGTGGCATGACCGTAAAAAGGTGGTTCATGCTCGGAAACCCTACAATGTGGCTGAACTACAACAATTCTGCAAAGAAGAGTGGGCCAAAATTCCTTCACAGCGGCGTGAAAGACTCACTGCAAGTTATCACAAACGCTTGATTGCAGTTGTTGCTGCTAAAGGTGGCCCAACAGTTACTAGGATTAGGGGCAATCACTTTGTCACACAGGGCCATGTAGGTTTGGATTTTTTTCTCCCTTAACAATAAAATCCTTCACATAAAACCCGCACTTGTGTTTTCTTTGACTAAGATTTAAATTTGTTTGATGATCTGACACATTTAAGTGTGACAAACATGGAAAAAAATGAGGAAGGGGGCAAACACTTTTTCACATCACTGTATATAAATAATGTGAGATTGTAAAAATGTATTTACAATTTGCATTTCTACCACACTGCCCTCCCCTATTTTGAACTAATGTATTTAAATCCCTAATCTCAAAAGTGAGTGCAACAGTGCATTCAGCACGACTCTATTAGTCAGTAGGACTGTGATAATTAGTTTGTTAGTGGCCTCGCACAGTAAATAACGTTTGGTTCCACAGTGAAAAAGAGTGGTATGACCAGTCACAGCTGGGTGTCGTGTTAAGGAAAGTGGTGCTCACTGGTGTGAATGCGAACACAGCACTGAGAGCAGCTGACTAGCAGGCTGGTGCCGTCCTGCTCCAGATGAGGTGTGGACAAGTGGAGTTCTGCACTTTCCTCCGTAGTGGTGCTGAAGCACATCTCAGGGATCAGCGGTTTCGTCCGCATTTGACCCCCCGCACGGATCACCTCGATATCACCACCTTCAGACTGGACAGAGCACAGACACATAAAATTAAATTCTGGAAAAATATTATTCACCCACACATACTTGGTTTATGACAGACATTCATCCCAGCCCTGTAAATTAATTATTTAAATCTATTACTTACAAACTACTATGAATTTTTAACTAATGTGTAAGTTCTGCCCCATGATTGCCAGACAGATTTGACCTCTAATTTATCCTTGTGACAAATGTTTAATCAGTTATCCAGTTCAGGTACTAAATTATAACCCACTGACAGCAAGAACAGCCGAAACCTCCTGTCATTTTCAAACTAGGTGCAATGCTGGTACAGTGGACATCCAAGGCTTAGCCCTGGAGTACACTCACATACATTTACATGCCCTTAAACATGTTTAGAAAAACAAAAACCTCACACTGAACACTGAAGCAGAATTTAGCATGTGTAGTGATCTCAGCCTTCCTCTTGGTTCACTTCATATGTGACCTTAGCCCCATAAGCCCCACCATGGTGACACCCACATTTTTTATGAAAAACGCCTGTGTCCAGCAATGTAAAACTGTGTGATTCAGGACAATGAAAGAACTAGTAGAGAAAAAAGGCAAAAGAAGGGTATACATGTCACACGAGCAGTTAACCAAGGAGACTGCTTGCTGAATAATGGAGAAGTCTTTTTATGACACTCAGAATCTGTACCACACTCTCAGAGGTAGTGTTGCGTACCCGCTGGTATGTTTGAAAGATCATGCAGATGGCACAGTATGGTGGTTGGAGGCCCATCTCTCTGTTATATTCTCTCTCCCTCTCTTCATTATATGGCCTGTTTTGCCATAGCTGAGTCAGAGGCTTTGCCCAGGATTCACCCTCTAGCCAGTCCTCTTCAAATCCAGCCTGTTCCTGAAGCTCTGTATACACACACACACACGCACACACACACACACACCAATGAACACACACACACACAAATGCGCGCACACAGAATGAATATAAGTAAAGAGGCCCTTATAGTCATGCGTGAAGACACCATAGCGCAGCACAGTGTGAACAATATGAAATTATTTCTCTGTATTTAACCCATTCAACAAGTGAAGTAGTGCGCAGCCAGCGACACAGCGCCCGAGGGAGCAGTGTGTGGGGATGGTATCTTGCTCAAGGTTACCTCAGAGGTGCCACTGGCAGTGCTGGGATTCGAACCCACATAATAAAGACTCAAAATGTAAATGTAATTTCTTTTATGCAATTACATAGTTGCATGTATTTAATGTTATTAAATTACATTACAAAATGATAAATTACTTCAGACGTTTGTTCCTTTGTCCGTCAGATTAAGCACACACAAACATAAATGTCATGTAAGCGGGAAATTCCTCACCTTCATCACTGATGCTGTCCTTCATGAGAGGATGATGCCTGGGCAGTTTCACCAGACTATTCAGAGCAACCTCAAAATCTTCTTCTGCCCCCTGCAGGACACCAAAAAGACTCATTACTCCACAAAGCCACATAACCACAAACTGCAGATTTCCACTGAGATGAGAGAAGCTGCTTTTTTTTTGCTATTAATGGTTCAAAAAGTTTTTTTCAATAATATAAAACCAATTCTCTATACCTTCACAGGTTTAAAATAACTGGTCAAAAGTTATTTCAAGTAAAGACATTTCAAAAGTGTGACCTGGCTGTCCTCCAGAGTTTCTGTGTCTGTGTCGCTGTCTCTATGCTGCTCTCGGCTGTATGTGTCCAGGTCACTGTAATCTCCTTTAGCATAGCTGTGGACATGTAGCACCTCAGCAGGACTAAGAGTGCGCTGGATGAGCCGCTGAACTGAGCGTTCCCTACTGTCCTGTAGTCAGGGACAATTATCATTATTATTAGATTTTATGCATTCTACTGGGAAAGTATGAATATATGATACATGGCATGCACCAGGAATCATTTTCTGTTTTTAGGAGGTTAGCAAGCAAGCTGTAATGGACAAAATGCACCAGCAAACTAGCAATGCCACATCTAGCAAATGCTATGCAAAACTGTTTTTTTACTGTTTCTATTTCAATGTCAAATTAACAATTTAAGAAGAAACATGAGCAAAAATACAGTAACTTAATGCTCTACTCTGCACCTCAACCATTCTTAGCAATAAGATTGGGTACTTTACACTAGATGTTAGAAAACCAGGTGTGTAGAGGCATCCCTACCTGAAGTGACACAGAACCGCCTTGACTCTCTCTGCATTTGGGCTCAGATTTAGGGCTGGCTTTGCTGTGTTTGGGTGTATATTCACCTCGGTGCCTGGTGTTATTGGTGTGCTTTGCTCGAATGCTGAGGTCACTTGGGTCAGGCTTTGTGGTGAGGTCACCAGACTGAGGTTTAGCTGTTATTTTACTGGATTTGGAAATGACAGAACTACGAGTAGAAGTTATGATTCTAGTCTGCCTGATGGCATTAACAGGTCTGGCTTTGAGGTCATAGCGTGGAGTGGCTACGCTGGGCTGGGAAGTGATGCAAGCTGGTCGAGAGATGATGTCACTCAGCTGTGACGTGATGTCACTAACTGTGGAAGAAGTAGTGACATAAACTGACAGAGAATTGCTATGGCTTGGGCTGCCTGTGATGTCACTAGACTGGGAGATGGTGATGTCATCTATATTGCTAGTCTGAGACATAATTAAGTCAGCTGACTGGTGCAGGATGGTGTCACTTGGCTGTGTTATAATCATGTCACCTGGCTGAATGGTTATGTCACTTGTCTTAGTGCTGTTACACTGTGATGTGATTATGTCGTTTAGCTTGCAAAAGACATCACTCGGCTGGTAAGAGATTTCATCCGGCTGAGAAGTGACATCACTTAGCTGGGAGGTGATGAGATCGCTTGGCTGGCAGGTGACATCATTTGGCTGGGAGGTGATGATGTCACTCAGTTTACAACTGACATCACTCAGATGAGAGATGATGACGGCACTCGTCTGAGATGTGTCAATGTTGCTGGACTGGGATGTTATTACATCAGCCAGCTGTGAGGTGACGTTATTTGACTGGGAGCTGATTTCACTCAGCTGGGAGGTGATGTCACTTGGCTGGAAAATGATGTCAGTCTGCTTTGACGTGACATCGCCTGACTGCAAGGAGATGTGACACAGATGAGATGTGATGATGTCACTTGACTGGGAGGTGATGTCACACAGCTGAGAGGTGCTAATGCTTGATTGGGAGGTAACATGTGTCGGTTTGGGGGTGATGTCACATGGCTGGGGTGTGTTGATGTCACTTGGCTGAGAGGTGATAATGCTTGGTTGGGATGTGACATGTGTCGGCTCGGGGGTGATGTCACATGGATGGGAGGTGTTGATGTCATTTGGCTGAGAGAGGATGTCATTTGGGAGGTTAGCGACATCACTAGCTGTGAAAGAAGTAGCAAAAGTAGAGGACAGAGCAGTGTTACGGCTTATGTTAATGTTGCCAGTCTGTGCGACATCATTAGGTTCAGAAGGAATGAGGTCAGCATTCTGCGGAGGTGAAGCCGTGATGTCTGACAGACAGACTGGAGTCTCTAGGTGAGGATGGTGAAGGTGCTGCTTTCCTTCCTGTTTTGATGGAGGAGTGTCCGTTTCCATCCTCTCTTCATCTTCTCTTTCATCTATACAAAACGTACAGTGCCAGTCAAAAGTTTGGAAACACCTGACTGAGTGTATTTAATAAACAACTTGATGTGATGCTTAATTGTCCAAACACGCTAATACAGAACATAATTCATTACATCATCATGTAATTAGTAGTGCATTTTCATATTACATTTAAACAATACTGAAAACAACTTTAATAACTCACATGAATCTAGCTTTTCTTTCTCTTCTGTTGCTTCAAGCCGGTTAAGCCTTGCCCTCTTCTGCTGAACCTGGTCTTCAGCCACAGCAAAAAAGGAACCAGCACTGGTTGTTCTTTGTCGCTTCTGTCCTTTCTGTTTACAACTGCTTAGTTAACACAAATAGGAAAGTATAAATACTAATGTAAACACTTGACAAGTAGACATGTAAAGATATTCTTAAGAATATTTAAATACATGGTTGAGAAAAAAAATCTCATTAACACAATTTTCCACTTTTGGATGTGTTTAGTGTTCAAATTTAGCTTCTTTAGACCTGTAGCTGTGAAGCTAATATTACTAAAACACACTAGGACAATACTCAGCCAAATAGCCCAAATGTTTACATTGCCATAGAAATACATCACTAAAACCCGTCTCATCCTGCTCAAACCACATTCAGTTGTTCATTAAGGTGGCACAGACATGTCAAAGTGCTTCAGGACAGAGTATGAACTGTAAAACGAACAAAACCTCCCTTTCAACTTTAGCCAACACCAGGGCTGGTACTTCAGAGTCTATGCAGGAATCCTAGAGTTGAATTTACTACCTTTTACTACCTTTTTTACTACCTCCACAATATTTTTTACTACCAACATGACATCGAGCAGCGGCCTTTTTTTTTTTTTTTTTGGGGGTGTTCTTCCC
>JBBJLS010000001.1:26747791-26759015 GCA_037577275.1 Bryconaethiops microstoma
AGAGAGAGAGTCAGAGAGAGAGAAAGAGATGAAAAGAGACAGAGATAGAAAGAGAGATAGAAACACACTCTCACTAACACACACACACACACACACAAGCGATTCCTGTGGTGGTTTATTACAATTCCATAGTGAATAGAGAAAGATGAAAAAATTGAGGAGCTTCGTCTCTCTCTCTCTCTGACTCTCTCTCTTTCCCTCTCTCATCATCTCTTTCTCTCTCTCTCTCTCTCTCTCTCTCTCTCTCTCTCTCGCTCTTTCACTCTCATTCTCTCTCTCTCTCTCTGTTTCTCTCCCTCCCTCTCTCACCATCTCTGTCTGTCTCTTTCACTCTCCCTCTCTCTCTCTCTCTCTCTCGCTCTTTCACTCTCTCATTCTCTCTCTCTCTCTCCCTTTCTCTCCCACTATCTCTGCCTCTGTCTGTGTCTCTCTCTCTCCTCTTTCTTCTCTCCTCCTCTGGGACGAGCACTCAGTGCTGTTAATTGGAGGTTCGCGCTGCGGGCCGCCCCGAATCTCCCTTCCTCTCACATTAGACCTGAGTCACTGCACTCGCGCCCCAACCGTGCAAGTGTGTGTGTGTGTGTGTGTGTGTGTGTGTGTGTGTGCACGTGTATGTGTGTGTGTGTGGTAGTAGGGGGGCGTGAGTGGGAGGACGGAGTGTGGTTTCGTTTGTATCTGTGTGGTATGCAAGAATCTGCTTATTGTTTGTGGTAGTCTCTTACTCTCTAGATGCAATATTAATCTGTAATGCCTATGTGTGTGTGTGTGTGTGTGTGTGTGTGTGTGTGTGTGTGTGTGTGTGTGTGTGTGTTAGAGAGAGAGAGTGCGCAGTGCAGCAGAGACAGCACGACCAGTCTCTGTAAACCTCAGGTGGATTAATTATCAAAAGGGGCTGTGCTTGTTTGTGCGGAACAATAGAGGTGTGAAAGAGCTGGGCAGTCCAACTGTGCCATTCTCACTCTCTCTCTTCTCTCTCTGCCTCACTTTACTTTATCTCTCGCCCACTGGATGCCTGGCAAACCAGTTCACAGCTTTGTTATTTGTAATAAACAGTTAATGGGCATTTTATCGGAAACACCTGCCTTGTGGGTGCACTATATAGATTTACAGTTATTGACTAGTCCATCTGTTGCTGGACAATTTATCAGCCCCCCCCCGTAGCACTAATGAAAAGCCATTGGACCACCTTTGACTGCCCACTGAATTGGTAAGCAAAGCCAATGGCTCATCTTGGTCTTTAGCCCTTCATTAGTGGTCGGTTTGTGACCACAGGGCCACTGATGTTTTTGATTGGTGGAGTACTCTTATCCTGACACTGAAATCACTGCGGTGTCCGATATGCTAACAGTAGCGCTACACCGATTACTGTGCATCTGTGTCGCTGCCATCCCTGCTGAGAATGGCCCATTGCTGTAACTGTTGGACAGCAGTGGTCCTGTGGTGGTCTCTTTACAGGGTAGAGAGTTTCTTTTGGTATGTATTTTGCATTTTTCTTATTATGCCGGGCACCTTGGCAAATAAAAGTGATTCCGATTCTGATTTTCCCACTCTTTGAATTATGTATTTCCTTCAATATTGATTAGAAAACCTTAATGCATCATGCACTTCACATTCCTTTCTCATTATCTCATTATTTATTTATTTATTTATTTCCCCACCTTTCTCCTTCACCCAGTACCTTCTCCCTCACCTCTGTCTTCATATGCATCCCTCCATCACTGATTGATTGTTCCATCAATCTGTCTGCAGTCGCCGTTTGGCACGCCATTTAGTGTCTGTTCTCTTTTTCTGCCTTCCTTTTCCTCCTGCAGAGGATTGCGCTCTGATTAGTTTGTATTCAGCCTGCCTGCCTGTGAAATAGGAGGCCGCTGGTGTGGCGGCCAAGTCTTCTAATTGCCAGACTTAATCAAACAGACAAATAGGGGGGATGGAAGGCAGCCTGTGACCTTTCCAAGATGGCATCCTCTGTCTCAGCTCTTGAGGCTCCTCTGTTAATAATGCTGACAAATGTGAGTGTGTGCATGTTTGTGTGTGCGCGCTTCGACATGTGTGCATGTTTGCGGTTTCAGTGCCTTTTCCTCGCCTCACATAATAGGCTGTGTGACTGTGGGTATAGTGGACACAGGAGTATACACACACATACACACACACACAAAAACAGACTTGTATATCACGCCGACATATATAAATACACACACACACACACACACACACACATATATATATATATATATATATGTATGTATATATATATATAATGCTTAGTTTAATGTGTTGCTAGCAACACTAGGCCAGCACACAAACACACACACACCCACTATGCTGCAGAAAAGCTTAAAACTACACAAAAAATGAATCTCCACAGGCAAGGACGATCAGTGGGGTGTGTAAAACATAGAGAGGTCAGACACATCCTCAAACCTTGCATATAACCATAAAGGCAAATGCCGTATAAAAGTAACAAATGCAGTTGTGTTGTGTTTATGCAGGGACCTATTCTGTAATGATGAAGCAACAACCATTCAGTCTAGGAGCAATTTATCACACGTTAGTTTGTCTTAAAATGCTGTACCGTAATAAAAACCCAAATTGTGTAAAATAGCAATTAAACTCAGATAAATTTTTGCTTGTACTGTCCAGCAATGCTAGGAATATCCTAAAAGACCTGCTGCATTGGAGATGCACTGTCCCAGTCATGTAGCCAACAGGCCCTTGTCCAACCATCTAGGCTCTTAGCTAGTAATCTTCACTTTGTTTTAGGTTGTGCAAACAGAAAAGTATCACTTGAACAGTTTTGAGAATTATGTCTTGGCCTCCACAGTCTCCAGATCTTTCTCCCATGGAGCTAGAATGCGATGATTATATATATATATATGCAGTGGTTTAAATAATTATTTGGTCCCCGGCTGAATTTGTAAGTTTTGCTGACTTACAAAAAAATGAACAGTCTCTAAATTATGAAGTAGTTTCATTTTTATGGAGATACACAGAATATCAACCAAAAATCAAGAAAGATCATTAATAAGCTCCTCCTGTGTAGTTCTCACCTTTCTCATGATCGTCCTCATCCCATGAGGCAAGATACTGCATGGAGCTCCAGACTGAGGGCAACTGATGGTCATTTTATATTTTTTCCATTTCCGAGTTATCGCACCAACAGTTGTCACCTTCTCACCAAGCTTCTTGCTGATGGTCTTGTAACCCATTCCAGCCTCCCGCAGGTCTACAATCTTGTCCCTGGTGGTGGAGTGGTTGGAATGGAAGAAACTGATCCTGTGGACAGGTGTGCTTTATACACATAACAAGTTAAGATCAGAAGTGTCTGTAATTGATAGATTGATTGTAATCTGTATGCAACACGGGCACACAGCCAGTCTGTGGGAGCCAAAAGTCTGACTGGGTTGTAGGGGATCAACACTTATTTCACACAATGACATGCGAATCAATTCATAACTTTTATGTAACATGTTTTTTCTTGATTTTTGGTTGATATACTGTCTCTCTCCATAAAAATGAAACTACCTCATAAATTAGAGACTGTTCGGTTTTTTTTTGCAAGTCAGCAAACAAATTCAGCAGGGGATCGAATAATTATTTCCCCCCCTGTAGATTAGAGTACCGTGTATATAAGCCTGTTCCTCAAGACTGCATTAATACAAGAAAGTCTGGATCTTTGGAAGTAAAATATGAAATGAGATACATTCTACCATATTAGAAAAAATCCTGAACCACCCCCCTTCATTTTTTGTTATATATAATATATCCAATATAGGCTGAGTAAAATTCCCCTTTAAGCAAACTCCCAAGTTTGAGTTAAGTACAGGACAAATGGGTGAAACTAGTAATGAGAAAAGATGGATATAAATGTGGAGAAAATGTCTCCTCAGCGATGAGTGGAGCCAAATCCTCTAACAGGTAATCAAATCAGCACACCAACAATTAGACTCAGGCCATTTCAGACTATTATGGCAGGAGGTGAGTCACCGGCTGCTGGCTGACGTTGTCTGCCTGAGAGTTCAATAATCAAGCATCTTGTTCCTTTTCCATTGAGGACGAACAGCAAGTGGACACTTTGAAACTGAGACTCAATTTAATTCTTCCTTAATCTCATTCTGCCCCTCCAACTGCGAGACTGACTGTTTAAAGTTAAAACCGCGGAGTCTGTGGCTTCTGCACGTTTAGACCTCTAAAGCTCATGTGGCCACAGACTAATGAGGCAAAAAACATATCCTCCACAGCAACAGCATATTTGTAGCATGTGATTCATGTGTAGAATAAGGTCCAATGTCACCTTCAGAACAACAGCACATGCTTACACATCTCCCAAAGGAGGACCTATTGCCTTGAAGTGTAAATAAAAAAAACAGGATTAACTCTGTGGTGATTTTATAGTCTCATACATAACCTCCAGGAATGATGGCTTATCACCACATCCGTTCATGAATATACAGTATTGTGCAAAAGTCTGAAGATACCCCCCCATTTCTTCACATTTTGCTTCCAAAGAGCCGGACCTTTTTGTGCTTTAATGTAGTCTTGATGAACAGTTCTCCAGGCTTCCTGAAGGGCTTTCAAAATCTCCCATTTTCACTCCAGTCCCTGAACCTGACCAGTTAACCAGTTTTTATTTGTTAAGCCACAAAGTGACCAATGGCTGAATTGTGCAAGCATAACAACTTGTGGCCTGAACCAGTGAAGAAACAGGTGCAGATGATTCTAGATGATCAGGCGGTTATCAGTATACTGGTGGTGCCAGAGGCGGACTGAGACAAAAAAAACGGCCCTGGCATTTTGGGGTAGAACGGCCCACCACATACAATTACGCACACCACCCACCTTTGGGCTCCCATGAATGTGTATACCAACAAAAGTAGTATTCGATAAAATCAGAATCCGAAAACTTTATTTATCCCGGAGAAAACCCAGTCAAAAATGATGTAGCTGAATTTTTCAATGAATATTTGGATCAGCATGAATAAACGGTCCCAAATAGCACGTCGGCCCACCGGGAAAATGCCCGATGCGCCAGATGGTCAGTCCGACCCTGGGTGGTGCTGAATACCGAGTGGTTAGATCACCTTTATCTAGGCATCTTTAGGCACTTTGCAGCCTGTCACAGTAAAACATTTGTTTCCATTTCTTTCATTTAATCTCCTCAATATCCCAAAGATAAGATGGTGTGACAGGCATTAAATAATATTTTTCCATCAACAAGGTGATTTAAAGCAAAATATAAAGAAATGAGGGGTGGCTCAAGAGTTTTGGAGAGTACTGTATATTTGTGTTGACCAAAGTAATAAGGTTACAAAGCAGCGTGTTTTTTTTTCTTTTCTTTTTTTTTTCTTTTTTTTTCGGTAGGCCTTAATAATATGATTGAGACTGCATATTCATTACCTCAGTGGTAACAGAGCTTCACTCTGAAGTCATGCGGTGGCTTAAGAAGAACAGAAAATAGAAAGAGAGGAAGAAGAGATGCAGCCAGAGTGCAATTAGGAGACTTCTCAGCAACACAAGGAGAACAAATGTGGAGTAAGACACAGCAAAATCCACTGAGGCTGGGTGATTAGGCTGGGCTTGGACGTCCCCTATGCACCCTTTTCTTACACACACACACACACACACACACACACACACACACACACACGTACACACACTTCTGCCACTTTCTCTCCTCTCCCCTCCCCTCCCAAAAGACAATGGAGACAGTCACTAGCATGGATCGAAGCCCACCGTGGTTGGGATTATGTGTCAATTTGCCACCCAGCTGCAGCTGTAGCAGCTCTCGGACGAACATGACTAGCTCTAATTAGGCCGTGCTACCAATTACTGCTGATCCGGAGTCAGAGGAGAAGAGTGGCTGAAGAGACTGAGACAGAAGAACTACATTGTGTTCAGCAGAAGATATTTCTTAATGTAAATCTGAACGTGTGAAGCCGTATTCCTTTTTGTGTGTGGTTTTCTACATTGCAAGTGCTTCAATACATTTCTCAAACTTGAAAGAACATGAACAGCAACGAAAAACATTTCAGCGGTTTATGGATTTAAAAAAAGAGTAGATATCTCATGAAAAGCAGCAAAACGTAGAAGATCTCTTGTGGATACAAACAAGAAATATAGAAGATCTCTCAGGAATAGCAACCAAAAAACCCAGAAGATCTCCCATAGAGGGAAAGAAGAAACCCAAAAATCTGTCATGAAATCTAAAGAAAGCTAAATGGTCTTTCATGGAAAGCAACCAAAAAAAGATCATCTCTCATGGAAAGCAACCCAAAAAATTTAGAAGATCTTGCATGGACATCAAGCAACCTAGAAGACCTATTATAGGTAGCAACCAAAAAAACTAAACAGTCATGGATAACAACAAGAAATCTAGAAGATCTTTCAGAAATAACAATCAAAAATGTGTTACAGATTCATTTGTTTGGAGTTTGATGTACGGTGAATGAAAGAATCGTGTGTCTGAATCATCATTCAGATGAAATGAGCTGAAGGAAACTTTAATCAAACACTCATGCTAATTTACCTTCTAGCTTACAGTTAAGAGCCCATACTAAAATAACCAGCTGTCAGTCAACGGCTAGGCTTGTTTTTTGGAAAAGACATTGTCTGTGTTTGGGATGCTTAAAAAACACCTTTCGGTTCTCATCTACTTGTTAACAAGGTGTTTTTGGTGACAAAATTAATTCGAAACACCAGCATCTGAAGAACATCCCTTGAGTCCCTTGAGAACACACTGCAGTGTGTTTATTTGGTTAAATATGGAAAAATATACACTTCACAAGCTCCAGACTCAAATTTCATGGAACCCAGTAGTTCTGGCAGCAAGGTTCACCTAATTAGCACACAAGGCCATTATAATCAATCACTAACATCCAAAAAATAAAGTCTTTTTTATTTTTGATAGAGCCAGCAGAGCTTAACTAGACAGAAAAATTGTTTGTGTGCTTGCTGCGTGAAGTTTCAAAGTAAGCAAGTTTATCCTACCGGTTTGGCCATGCAAATGAGGCGCACACCACATTATGGCTCATCTTTATGTATTTGGTCGTATTACAACTTGCCTATGGACATGGAAAATAGAAAACTGGCATAATAATGTTTCCTCCATGTATGAGCAAAGACACTTTTTGATGAGAACTGCCGCAGCTTGGAACTGATTGGTTGATGCAGTCCGGAGATGATATTCTTAGGAGATGTCATTCTGAGGTGCTGAGGCAGATTTCATGATATTATCATATATTGTCCATATTCCAGATTGTATAATACATTTTTGTTGCTGTGATTGGATGCATTGCTACTGCTCAGGGTGAGGGAAAAGTCAGCAGCCACCCAAATACTTGGATGATTCCAAATGCTGGACTGCTTTCCATTAGCATGGTATGGGTGTACATAGGACACATCTAATAAATAATGGCCATGATGGCATCGGCCAATCATTAATACTGCATTCATGGTACTGGAAAGTTTCTGACCTCATTCTGTCTGTCATTTAAGTCTATACGTCTTCCAGCAAACCAGCACACTGCACTTTACAGCACAGATATTCCTGTTCTGTTACATTTTACACACTGTACAGGTCTTGCTTCTGTTTCTGTTTGTAATATTTGTTTAGTCAGAATATACTTTTTTCTGTATATTTTTAATACCTTAGTATAGCATTACCACCTTTCTCTTGAATTGAATTTAAATTACTTTATAACTTTATTGCAGTCTTACAGGTCGACCGAGGGGCTCATTTCACTGTACTTGTATGAAAACTATGTTTGTGACAAAGGAAGAATCTTGATCTTAATATTGATTTTGAAAGAGGGAAAATCCATTTGAACATCCATCCAATTTGTGATTCTCACTTGAACTTACTCAAGAGTTGCTGTTAAACTTCGAAGAGTTGCTGTTGCATGACTTTATTCGGACACAAGCTCATGCAGAGAACACAAATTAATAATTTTAAAACTTTTAATTTTCCATTTGTGTATCATGTGCTATTGGTTTATTGGTTTAAGCACAATAGATATACTTGGATAACTGTAAGATTTAGTTGTTTTTTTATCAAATAAGATTTAATGAAAATTTTCGGTGCTAAACAGTGATAAATATTCCGTAGCCCATCTACTTTTAAAATAAATGAATCAATAACCAAACAACTTTATAATATAAACACTTTTCAAGAGCTGACCTCAAACAGCTGGAGCTGCATGAGCACATTTCAGAGTTCCCGGTTCTCATAAAGGCAGGATACATTTTTTACAGATGTATTTCTAGCCCTTTTATTTACCACGTATAATCTATTCATTGAGATTCTTTTCATAATCAGAATCAATCAGATGAAGGTACAATTTATCAGATTCAACCAGATTAAGGTGGCTGAGGTTTAATAATTTTGCCAAGCAAATTCTCCTGTATCCAGGTAACGTATTTGTTGGGTCTCTTTATTCACATTTGTGTAGTTGACAATCTAAACATGGACTCTGTTTTGCTGCAGTGAAGTATAAAACATGGGTAACACTTTATTTTAGAGGATAACATTTTAAAGCATTTAGATGCTGCTTAATCATTTGCATTACAATGTATTAACAACCTGTATATTGTGCATAATTCCAAGTATTGCAATTATTAGTGTTTTGTAAAAGCAGATTACAGTAAAAAAAAAAAAGCCTAAAAATGCCTATTTTCATAGTGTAAACCCTAAATATGCCCCCATACCTTAACACTTCATTTCCATTTTAAACTCATTAGCCTTAAAGAAAATGTAAAGAGAAACCCCTATCCTTACTGTACAGTTTACACTGAACTCCTGCAGTGCCAGAATGTAAATACCAATGTTACCCCTGTATAAACTGCACTGTAATTCGTGCACATGCGTTTTCTTTGGTGTGCACTGTCGTTTTCATTGGCATACGCAGTGGAATACAGTAATAATTTACAGTTATAAAAATACAGAGCTTTAAGAAGAACAAAACGAAAAACACGAGAACATTCGAGACGCTCCAAGGGGGACATTCTGGGCAATAGCCAATCAGCACCAAGGAAAAATCAATTACGTGCTCTGACAGGTTATTTTCAAACCTCCCGCCTCTGAGTATGGTGAGGGACGCGTCAAAGGGCAGTAGCCAATCAACAGGAAAGAGAAATAAATAGGGTGCTCGGATTGGCTATTTTCATAACTCCCCGCCTCTGAGTACAGCGGTATTTCACCGTCCCAAGACGCGCTTTCTTTGTGTTTCTCTCCACAGGACCAACACATTTATAGTTATTTTCATATGGAAATGTAGCTGAATTTACGTCAGTATTTATGTTACAAAATTATCAAATTATATTTTTGTCTAATTTAGCACAAATATATGAACATTTATATACTGCCACAAAAAAAGCTGTGACGTCAGTGCCTTGTCTGCCACATCCCCTCGTCCTCATGCAGGGTTTATGGTAGGGAGCAGTGTAACCCAGCACGAGGATGAGGGGGCGTGTTGGACGAGGCCCAGATGTCACAAAATAAGAAAAATAATGAGGAGGATATCTGCCTTTTCCGCTCAGGTGCGGGGGTTCCGCGAAAAATGAATCGTTCGGTTCTCAGAAAAAATCTGCGTGAGACTGAAATAAATGGGGGTTACTGTATATGCTAATACAGGTCGTCTAGAAATGTCTAAAAGGTGAACAAAGACCTTAACACCCAAAGCCATATGTTTTCTAAAATATGTTACATCAAATGCAATATCTGAATGATCTGGTTTTGGCCAAAAAATGAATCTAAAAGCCTCAGAATGACTGATACAATGACACTAAATGCTGTTCTTTAAAAACAATGTAGAACCCCGATATATGCAAGAGGTTTGAATGTAGAAATACACTGATACATTGTAAGGGTATGTATCATTGGGCAATATGATGATACTCATCATTATTGTGATATTTTACATGAAATTAAACTTTCAGGAAAGAAAATGTACCTTTCAGGGTACAAACACTGTCTCTGCCACTGTACTATTAGTATGGGAACATATTCCACTATGGGTACCATATTCCATTGCAGTTTTATAGAAAAGTTGAATTGACTGTAAGTCTCTCTCAACTCCAAGCATTTTATTTGCTTATTTAAAGTAGTTCAATTAGGAAAAGGTACTAATATGTTCACAAGAAGGGGAATATCAGGTATACAGTTGAACACAAGGGACCCTGTTTTGTATTTGGTGGTATGTTTACACTGTTTGTACCTTGAGGCTCATACCTGGAAAATGTATTTATGCCATTTGCTTTTCTGAGCATAATCATAAGTAATGACAGCACTTAAAGAACACTGAGCAACTGTGTGTTTAGTTAATGGGTGGAAATGGCTGTATTCATCGTTTTTGATGCTATTTTTTCTTTGTGGCATTACTGATATGAAATAAGATAAAGTATCGTGATGTTATATTCTTGCCTTGTCGTCCACTCCTAAGGGCATGTATCGCTTGCTCATCCTTAAGGGCTGGGATTGCATGACACCAAGACTGCAAAGTTGTGATGAACTTACTTCTAAGCGTATGAGTTGAATGTAAACAGTCTTTATCCAGTGATCTATGCATATTAGCTAAATTGTTTACTTTCATCCAAATTTAGTATCACTTTTAAATGCATCTGCAGAGATTCTGCAGGCAGTGCTGTGGCACTGTGGCACTGTGGCACGGGCTCGGCAGTAGAGCTGGCTGCCTGCTCTCTGGCTGCGCTTGGCTCCTTTCAGTGCTTTAGCCTGGAGCAGGACTTGCTAAGTACTTCACCTTCATCACCACGGGGAACATGGATGATGATAATTTGCTGGTTGTTCTAATTTGCTGAGATACATTTAACAGAGGATGCGAGAAGGATTATGGACTATAAAATGTAAGTTATTCGATGCAGAGTATGTCTGTTGTCAGTGTGGTTAATTTATCACCCCCCTCTCCCCACCCTCCTCTCTTGTTCCACTGCAGGCAGCCAGGGGCAGTTCCCTGTCACCCAGAATGTGACAGTAGTGGAGGGGAGCGCGGCCAACATGACCTGCCGTGTGGATTACAATGATAACACCTCCCTCCAGTGGTCAAACCCTGCACAACAGACACTCTTCTTCGGGGACAAGAAAGGTCAGTGTGACTAGATTATTTGGAAAGGATTTGTTCTATGGGCCTAATGGGGCTGGTGGATATATATAGACAGACATATACACCTACGTATATATATATATATATATATATATATATATATATACGTGTGT
>JBBJLS010000001.1:26807326-26827901 GCA_037577275.1 Bryconaethiops microstoma
CACACACACACACACACACACACACACACACACACACACACACACACACACACACACACACACACACACACGGCCTGTCAGCTCCTGGCTGCTGGTATTGACGCCCACAGCAGTGACAGCAAGGCAACGTGGCTACAATTAGCACGGCACTCTGACAACTACCCGATAAGGCTGAACACACACCACCTCCTACACACGCACACCCCGCACGCAGGCACGCACGCACATGCACACCTCCTCCACATGCCACTAACACCTTCAGGGCTCAAGAGTGCTGTCCCACTGAGCCAGCCAGGCCGTCCCGGGACACTGAAGCCCATGCTATGGCTTCACAACATGAATAAAACACTCGTATTGTAATTATATAGTTGCATATTACAATCTACCTGGATTTACCCAAAAAACATCAAAGGAACCAAGCAAGCACTTTGCAAAACCCATAATACTGCATTTGACATCCTAGAGGGATTGGGGTGGAGTAAGTGGGTGCATATTAAATAAATCTCTTCATATCCCCTGGCCTTGGATACCATAGCAACCATGTAGCAACATTCAAGCACCAGAAATTCCTTAGCAACCAGATAGCAACATCCTAGCAACCACCTGGGATACCACAGAAATCACAGAGCCACACGCTAGCGCTACCACCTGAAACGTTATGACAATGGCAAGCGCCTAGTAACACCCTAACCCCCAGGGCTGAATAACACTAATACTTACCATATATAATATTTATAATGTAATATTTACCATATTAGGATAAATTACAGCACAATTTCAAAGTTTCTAAGTGTGTCAGTCCTTAAGTCACACTAACTGAGTCTTATTACAAAAATAGTATAACTATCCAGCATAAATAAGCCTGGAGGGGTTGAAGTAACTGGGCAAAACTATAGCCTACATCTAAAACAGCATTAGTGGTCAATTTTATCTGTACTTTCTGCCATGTTTATAAAGAAAAGTATACCATACAATGTCAGAAAGGACATAATGAGTCTTTAGGAGATTTCTGTCTGATTTAGTCATGCACCAGGCTGGGGTTGGGCATTAGTGGTTGTGCACTACAGCATTGGGCATTAGTGGTTAGTGGTTGGGCATACAGGTTAGCTGCATTGAGCCTTGTAGCTCAAAAGAGAAGCCAAAAGACAATGAGGGGAAAAAATGTATAAATTAAATTTATGTATAAAATGACCAAATCAAATGTTGTACCTTCTGAGGGTTAAACTCGGGCAGCATGATGCAGGTGGCCCCCACCCACAGCGGACACAGGAGCTTATTCACAATGCCGTGTACATGGTGAAGAGGCAAAGTGTGGAGAATCACATCGTCTCGGCTCCAGGCCCATTCACTCACCAGACCCTGGACCTGAGAGAGAGGAGGAGTGTTTATATAAATCACTCTGATGTCTGCTATGTGTTATTTGAACACCATAATTTCTTCTAACCCTGCGTAGAAGCTTGTGACTGTCATACACATACAGTACTGTGTAAAAGTCTTGAGCCACTTCTCATTTCCTCATATTTTGTTTCCAAAGAGTCAGACTTTCTTGAACTTTCATTGTAGTCTTGAGGAACAGTTCTCCAGGCTTCCTGAAGGACTTTCAAAGACTCTCATATTCAGTCCAGTCGCTGAACCTGACCAGGTTCAGAGGAATGTTTTTGTTTTTTTAAGCCACACAGTGACCTACATACGAATCATTCAAGCAGAACAAAGCACATCTAACTTAAGTCCTGAACCAGTGAAGAAACAAGTGCAAATGATTCCAGATGATCAGGCGGTGATCAGTATACTGGTGGTGCTGAATGCTGAGTGGTTGGAACTCCTTTATCTAGACACCTTTTATCTTAACACACAGTAAACCATTTGTTCCCATTTCTTACATTTAATCTACTCAATATACCAAAGACTATTTTACAGGCATCAAATAGTATTTTTGCACCAACAAGGTGATTCAAAGCTAAATATAAAGAAATGAGGGGTGGCTCAAGACTTTTGCACAGAACCGTATGTGCAAAGACAAAGCAGTCCAAAGCTTTCTTCTTACACACTAAAAATAGTGCTAGCTTATAAGCCCCCTTCATTACTTATCATTACTTTCCCTCATTATTTATGTACGTTTATGTGCTCCAGATATATAATATGTTCCATACAGCTCAGGGCATCATTGTTAGTTCAGCGTTAGGATTTGTGCATCTGCGTGTGAGTCTGATAATCCATCTTCAACACACTCCAAAATAAGAAGACTGCATTGTTAAGAGACGCCGTGTAGGCAAACCGGAGGGACGCATGACTACTCCCTCTCCAGCTCCACCACTATAAATTCACAGGAAGCAATAATGAATGTCATCAATGGTATTTCTACCAAGGGATATGCAAAATTTCCCATTTCCAAGTAACAGCTAACTACAAAGCAGAAGAAAGAAAAGGGGAACAATGAGAAAGGATGAATAATAGCCAACTCTATAAGGGACCTGAAACAGGTTTGGATTCCTTCTTATTTACTGTAAATGGAAATGTAGGATAAGGATTCTCAATATCAGCTTCTTGCTGGAGGCTTTTCGCTATATCATGAGACAAATCAGCAAGCTGAATGGATGCATAAGGGCCTCACAGCACTGTAACTTGGCTTGTAAATGAGGAACAGCTGGAGATGTGAAACATATTTGTGGGTGACAGCGGCAACACTGTAGACCTTTTCGATAATGAAGGCTTAGGTGAGTGCTAGTACAAGCTTGATTTACAGCAGGAACATCAAATCTAGACTGAAATTTTGTGCATTAAACAATAACCTTCAAGAAGGTGTTCAGATGCTTGTTTTTCCAGTTTTTTGTTTCTTTGCGCATAATTTGAAAATGCCAGCTGCCATTTACTGTATCAAAAATTTGATTATGAATGGACTAATGTCCAAAATCTGTCCCAAAATCTATTTCCATTCATTTACATTAGGAATGTTTTTTCCTCCTTCTGCTACTTTTTTGGAGATACAAAGTAGTGTTTCGACAGCAAGTTCAATGTCAGTGATTAAAAATAAAAAAGAATGCCTTGCTAGTCTAGTTCTTTAGTTCCCTAAAGAACTAGACTAGTTCTATGTAAATTAGATCATATTATAAAGGTTTTTTGTTTTTTTTTACCAATTTAAGGAAATTTACATTATGGGAAGGTTCTTTAAACATTAATAAAGTTCTTCACACTCACATCCTTTTTACCAAAATGGTTCTTCTAACAATCATCCACTAAGAGTTTCCTTAGAGAGCCAAGAACAGTTCACTAGAACAAAGAACCCTTTCTGGCACCTGTATTCCTAAGAGTTGTACAGCATTCGTAATGGATATATTAATAAAATTAATGTCCATAATGACTCATATTTGAAAACCTTACTGGTGAAATAGCTGCTCATAGAAATCCTTTGACAATAAATGACTATAAATAGTAATAGATACTAATATATTTATAGTAATATAGTTTGTGACAAATAACATTTGCTATTTTAATGTCATTACATCTTGTTGTTCCTAAACTACTTTAAAACTATTGCTTTATGTTTTGGTGACAAATTAGACCATTTAATTATTCACTGTACAAGTTGTTTTTAAATTTATAAATTTATTTATCACAACAATTGATTAATGATCATGAATTAATTATAAAAATGATTCAAAACTTTGAACGTTAGGGCAAATTTTAATTAGAGTGTATTATGTAAAATATGGCACTATAATGAACTGTTATATTCTTTTTAGCAAACTAGTGGAACCTAAAAGAATTTCCAAGCCTAATTAGTGCTGGGCAGTTTATCATTAAAATGTGTAAAGTGATATTAGCATAACACAAAATAATTCCAATATTTGAATATTATTACAGTTATAACAATATTGCTAGATTACAAGCATTTTAAGCATAATAACATTATATTCTGTTGTTTTTAACTCCAGTCCTGCAGAACCAACATGCTTGATCCTGCTCATCAAGCTTATTATCAAACACTTCCTGAGCTGGAGCTGGTGTGTTGAGGGCAGAGAGGACTAAAATTAAATTCTATTGTGTTCTAATTACGTATTAAGTACTTTTGCATTAATTAGTGATTCCTTGTCAGTCAAATTATACTTTGTAAGTTTCCCTTTTGTGTTATGTTGCATTAAAGCAGGAGTCCTGGATGTGTAGTGGTGTAGTTTGGTCATTTTCTAGTTTAAACACTTTAAAACTTATCAGGTTTAGTGGATGTTCTTGAAAGACATTCTTTTGGAGTGCAGTACACAGGCAGCATGGGTTCATAATAAACATTCATATTTGATACTGTAATTTAAAGCTCTGTGCAAAAGTCTTGCGATAATTACTTTTAAAAGGTCATTTATCTATTTATTGTTGGGAGTAAATAAGTGTTTATTTAATCCCAACAAAAGTAATATTAGTATGAATGCAAATAACATTATTACAAATGTTTGCTTGTACTTATTCTAATATAGTGTTTTTATAAGCAAAACACACAGGTTAAAATTTGATTAGGTGTGCAAGACTTTTGCACAGCATGGTATTTGGAAATAGTAGGTTTATGCCCTGCATGATTCCTAATTATTCCAATAGTTACAAAAAGGTCACAAAATCATAACAATTACTTAAATGCGCTGTCCAGTCCAACTCATCTCGGGGCATTGTTAAATCTAAGCGCAGTGTTAATTGAAGCAAATGGGTTTATTTAGGTGTTAAAAATGCAGGAGGCGTTTTTCTGCTCATCTCTCAGGGTCACTTTGCCAAGCGCAGCAGCAGCAGAGCCCATTCATCATGATGAGCTAATGAGAGCACGCAAGCAATGCAATAAAGTCACATAGTTACAGTTTATGCGGCCATATAAGCCCTGAAACAGCACAGCCAGGGTCGCAGGGGGGAAAGCTGCAAGAGAGCCTCGATCCCCTCGTCAACAACGGCCCTCGTGCCACGCCCCAGCAGGGTGGGGGTTAAGCCAGATGTGACAGGCAGTCCAGCCGGCAGCCGTGTGCTGCTCCGGAGAAAGCTGCAGGGAGGGGAAAGTCATTATTGTAGGTGGCGATTACTCACCAGAGTTCCAGAGATGACCGAGTTCACCCTCATCTGCACCCGCTTGCTCAAAGTTAAACCCCAGAGACAAACAGGCCTGCTGCCACCTCAGACATTTTTAAAGCTGCTCATATTTTGTCAAGGGCTGAGTCACTTTGGTCCTTGTAGAGCCATGAAGTGTGATACAGTAACTGTGTTTTATTGTGTTCGGGGTGGCAGCAGGCTTTCTATGCTTTTACAAATATATATATATATATATATACATTTATTAGGGGTGTAACGGTACAGAAAGGTCACGGTTCGGTTCACACTATAGTTCTGACATCACGGTTCGGTCCGGTTCGGTTCACGATACAGCGAAGTTAAGCAACAAAAAGTTCTAAAGAATGAGGCTTGGTTTGTTTTCATTTATTTTAAATAAACAGCAGTGTATTAACCAGTAAACACACACTCTTGCTTATATTTTCATGTATGTGTAAGGCAGCAGAAGTGTTACGCCAGTAGGTGGCACTATTGCACCACACTACAACCCAGGTTTATGATTTACTTGCGCTTTTTGGTCCCTCTGTGATTCCGTATTACTTCAATCATGTCTACTTCGTCATACCGTGTATTCTCTGTACGACATCATGTACCGAACCGTGACCCATGTACCGTGACGGTTCAGTACGAATATATGTACCGTTACAGCCCTAATTGTAAGTTATGATTGTTTCTCCCTTCGCCGGTAAAGTTGTTGTTTTGTAGATGCAAGGTTTGATTCTGACATTATAAATGTCCCTGACAGAGTACCGGGTAGAGTGGCGTGAGATTCGTCCAATTCAGCTTGCTATGGCTCGAAAGCTTCTGTCCCATGTGTGTGCCATTGCTGACTCCAGCACTCACAATTTGGACCTGGGCTCTTTCGACAAGGTGGAGTTCCTGATCTGTGTACCTCCATCCGAAGTGACCTTCCAGCAAGTGGTCTTGCACCTGTGGAACTCAGGTAGAGGATTGGCCTTATCTTAGCTAATCTTAATTAATTCTTTGTTCTCTTAATTTAATAGTGCGAAAGACCATGAAATAGTTTCACCTGTTTATTTCCCTATTGAAAACCATCTTCATCGATTGGGTTGACCTTCTGTCTCTTCACTCATACATTTTTGTTTAATACTGTTAGATTTAGACCTTTTCTAAAGTGTCTTGTACATTTATAGGGGTTTTACAGGAGTTAGGCCTGCACCAGGACTGCCTGTCCTTAAAGGATGCTGAGCAGTATGTGGTAAAATTGGACCAGGCTGCAGTAGCAAAGATCAACAGCCTTATTCAGAAATCCAAGCTGAATCCCTACACCCTCTTCATACTGGTGCATGATCACGCACACTGGGACATTAACAGGTAACAGAGCTCTCCTCTCCAGCATCTGTCCAGATGTACCTGTTTGGCTGTTATTAAATCTGCCTTTCTTGTTGTGTCTTTTGCAGTGGACAGTACAGTAGGGTAGGAGGAGATTTCAGTTCAGGACTTGTGGACAACCTGCTGAACTGCAGGCAGATTCAAGAGGCGGCCAACATCCTGACACTCCAGGTGACCTCATTCCCCTTTGCCCTACAGACTCAGTACACACGCATCAGTCCATATAATGAGATCCACTGGCCATCAGCATTCAACAATGTAAGTATAAATTTCAGTTATTAAAAATTTGCCATCACTTAAATTCTGTAGTCATTGAGATCTCCAAATAATGCATTAAGACAGGAATGTATTGTGCCTTTGTACGAAGGATGTGGATCTGTACCACGAGAAAACGAAGTACTTTGGTTTATCTGAGCTGTTGGAGTCCACACGCTCTGGAAACAGCCTGCCTCTGCTGCGTTTTGACAGTTCATTTGAGAGCATGGTCACTGCTTTGGAGGAGAGGTACATCACTAACAATCCCTTAATCCCTTAATACTCATTTGAATTAGAATTACCCTGTAAGTACAACAATGCTCATTTGTCCAAATCTTGTTTTGTACATAGGCTTTAAAGTACTGATTATGAGAAGAGCAGGTAGAGAAAATGCAAGTGTTATTTAATGCTATCGTTCTCTTCGTGGGGTCCGAGGACCCCCAGGCATTTGTAAGGCATAGCTAAGGAGTCCCCGATTTTTATTTGTTGTTTTTTTGTTTTGAAATGGCATGTGAAGGGACCCATTACATGCAAAATAGTTATAGAGTGTGTTAATATATAGAACTCTTAAATTAAAAGTAAAAGTAAAACCCTAACCCAAACTGCATTGAAATAGGCAAAGTATGAATAAAAAAGAATAGAAACTAAATGTTTGTGAGAAATTATTATTTTTTGACATTCTAATGGTCTAATATAAAATATAAAAGTGGGTGACTAACCGTCTGAATTGAAATGACTTGAATAGTACTCTCAAAGAAATATACTTGTGTAGTACTATTAGCCTTTAAAAAACCTCCAAAAACTGAGTAAATATAACTAGTAACTACCCACCTCTGATTGTCTGCGAAATGTCAGAATATTCATGTCAGAATATTCATGTAAGTACATCCACATCAGTCCTTTATTCACTTATGCTTAATTTACTAAGCATGAACACTTAACAGTATGATAACTTTTTCACAAACTTAATTAACTTTACTCACACTGAGAGATATCTTTTCCTCCCTCAGGTTCCCCAAGCTGCACAGCGTGATTATCCGCACTCAGGTGCTGCTCCAACACTACTCTGTGGCTCTGATGGCAATGGTTAAAGGCCAGGCCCAGCTGCAGAAGCACACCTCTGTGGAGACCCTGGAGATGGTGCAGTGTCTGCTGGGCTCAGCACACCGCTGCCCCAGCCACCACGGGCATATGCTGCTGCTCCGAATTCCCTTCCCGGCCCTAGCAACACTGGCACATCAGCGTCTCTGCCGCGTTCGAGACCATCTGGGGCTTCACGAACGATTTGAAGTTGTACTGGGGGACCCAAAATCTGGGATTGTACTGGGAAAGCACTTCCTCAACCAGCTGCGGGTAATTGCAACTTTTATTTATGTGTTAGCGGGTTTGTCTTAAAGGAATACTCCAGTGATTTTTAAACCTTTCTTTTTCAAACTTAACCACATCTGTTCCAGTTTTTCTTCTTTTTTTTTTTTAGCATTCTCAGCTTGTAAAGGCACTGAAAACTTTGAAACACAATGCAAGACAGTGGGTAAAAGCTGAAGAAAGATTCTGTCTCAATATATTTTATCATAAGGGGGCTTTTGAGTTATATTATTTGTCCACAGTATGATACACATGCAGCAGATTAGGTTGAAAAACACTGGAATATTCCATGCTGACAAACTTTCAATTTGAATTCTGATTTACATATTAATTATCTACAAAGATTTGATTGCATGCATAGGTCACTCACATGCTAATGCTCATTGTCTGTGGGTTGTATATGTATGTAGGTGTGGCTAAAGATCCAAGACCCAGAATGGACTCCTCACACATACCTAGAGCTGGAAGCTTTGCCCTGCATCCTCATTTTTACTGGCATGGATCCAATGGGGGAATCCCTGCCAAGGTACACACAGTTCATCAAACAGAGCCTCAAGCTTAGAGCAATATTTACAAGAAATTAATATATAGGACAAATCAGGGTTAACAAAGAGCTTAGTGTGAATAGATGCACTAATACAGTGAGATTTTCAAACTTACTGGACAAACAGCACATTTTAAGTAATATTATCTTGTGAATAAATCCTCAAACATTGTAATTTCCATCACAAAAATTTGTCTCTCCATGCACTCTTAATTTTTTTAACTGTTCTTCCGACATTTCTTTGGGATCATCAATGGGACTGTTTTTTAGCACTAATATCATATTGCTTATTTTAAGTTAAAAAAACTAATTACCTTCTTTTTGTTGGTGGTCTTCCTTGGCAGTTTTATCAAATTTATCAAATGTTCTGGCACACAAGCAGTTAAAAATAGACAGATTTGTAGATTTGATAGTCTTTGATAATCTTGATAATCTTGATAATTATATTTATTGCATATAGGATTGTTAAACTGGCAAAAATCAGTGGTCAGTCAGTCGACTGTGGTAGACTGTGGAGTTTTGGCCACGTATATTTTATGTGGACATAAGAACTCCATTGTCCACTGTGGGATGTTCCTGACATTTTATTACATTTATCATTGCATAAGATGCCAGTGTTTAATAATGGCACATTCACCTTGCAGATGACTTTTGTTGTTGTATATTCACTTTCTTATGGCAGCTCTACCTGATATTGATCTCGCAGCTGAAAAACTGGAAAATCTCAAATCTCTAACTTATTATGTACTGGAGTAAATTTGGCAATACAACCCAAGGCAGAATTAAATATTTTATCATTATAGCCAAAGGTTTTGGTTCAGTCTATTTTGTTCATATTTACTGCTCCTTCCTCCCATGACTGTATGGAAGTTCAGCCAGAAGTAATTTACTTTAGAAAAACTGTATGGTTTTAACAAGAGGATAAAACCCTTCCCTCTTCAGAGACTAAACTAAACTCCCCAGAGACTAAATTAGAATTTCCAAGTGTAGCTGATGAGTTTGATAGTTCCTTCAAATAATAAATGCATGCAGTGTCATTAGTGGCCGCAAGAGGTCAGGAAGACCTCCATGAAAATTGGGGGAAATAATTAGCTGAAGATACTTCATATCTTCTCTCTTTGTGGAAATGAGTCTTGGCAAGCAATTTGTTGCCAAGTAAGCCAGCATTTACTACTTCGGTCTCTGCACAGTATGAGTATATTAAGCATGGGCCTAGTTTCTTTTTGTGTAGTATATTTTATGCTACCTCAAACATTTCAGAAAAACCATTTGAAATATTTTAATAAATGAACATATTAAAGAGTAACCAGATATCTTTTAAGGACAATAATATTACATGTAGTATTTGTGACTAGCATTTAGCAATTTTTGCAGAGCTCCATTAATGAACAGATACATTTATTTACACTACATTTCACTGCTGAAAGGTTGTTTTTTCCAAAGGGCATTATTTGGCATGCCACTATATGTTGTATGTATCATTGTGGCAGGTCTCTGAAGTACTGTGACCAGAGGGTGATGAGCTGTTGTGCTCTGCAGCGGACAGCCCTGGAGCAAGAGCTGGGCCTGGCAGCTTACCTTGTGTCAACAGAGCTTCATAGCCAGCGAGGGGCTCGCACCTCCAGTGACCTCTCTGAGGGCGACCCTGACAAACTCAGCAGCACAGACAACGAGGAGGAAGAGCTGGTGGTGGATGGTCAGTTGGGCTTGCATGTCACTGAAACACAGCACATATATTGCAAATATCATGCAAAGTAGATCCATTCTACGTGTTTAAAAAAGAAATAATTGTATGTGGCTTATGAGTTTCCTGAGCGCATCATAGGCTAGAGTGTTGCGCAGCACAAAAAATGTGCATGCTTGTGAACTGATTTGCTAAGAGTCACTCAAAAAGAGTAATACGAAAAATCACTAATTGACAAACAGAGAATTGAAGAGCAAATTTCCAAAACTCAGTCCATTTTTTGTGATTTTTTAGGTAACACTACTATTGGCATATTTTGCATGACCCCTTTATGTGCAATAATACAATCCAGTGTTTCCCAACCTTTTTTCAGTTGCAGCACCCTTTACATGAATGAAAAATCTCAAGGCACCCCAAACTTTATTTTTTTAATGTAATGTAAATTATCATTAGAATACATGTCTCTGAAGACAAACAAATGTGTAACGCATGTACCATACTACTACTACTCATGCACACACACACACACACACACACACACACACACACACACACAGGAGTCTCTCAGTGGGCCTGGGAGGATCCACACAACTGCACTATTCTCGCAGGAATGGATGACAGACACACACGTAGCTCCTGGTCCACAGCTCTCAGGCACTCTCTGTACTTGTTCTTTGATGCAAGTTAAGGTCAAAAAGCTCAGTTCACACAAATATGTTGTGGCAAAGGGTAACAGTATGTCAACGGCACTACTTGACAATATTGGATATTCCTTTTCCAAAGATATCCAAAATTTATCCAAGGTCACATCTTGAAATTTCATCTTTAATGTGCGATCTTCTGTCATCTCTGCCAGTTGCTCTTGTGCCTGCATTGGCAGATCGGCTGCGCTCTTCAAAGAGCACGAATTCCAAGGGTCACGGACCCAGTCAAAACCAGCAAAGCTCTCAGCTGGAAAATACTGATTAAAACTCTCGTCAAGGGTTTGCAGATGTTGCGAGATAAGGCCAGAAAGTGCTTTGCTGTTTGAATGTTCACTGTACAGAGGAAACATCTCAACTCTTCCCCGTTTCACAAAAGAGCGCCAGAGAGTGAGTTTAGACTTGAAGCCACACAGTTTGTGTGATGAGCTCATAAGATTTTCATCTCTACCTTGCATTTTAGAATTAAGTTCACTGTGGTGCTTAAAGATATCAGCTAGGTATGCGAGTTTCGTGGGCCATTGTGGATCCGCAATTTACTCTGCATATGTGGAATTCTCTCCCGTTAGGAACACTCTGAGTTCTTCTCTTAACTCGTACAGTCAGTCCAAAACCTTTCTGCATGAGAGCCAGCGGACAGCTGTGTGCTGCAACAAGCTCTGATGCTCAGCTCCCATTTCCTCACACAGAATGGAAAAAAAAGGGACTTTAACGGCCGCGCCTTTATGGAATTAACAATGTCCACTGCCCTGTCCAGTACATCTGACAGATCTTTCGGCAAAGTCTTGGCAACTAGTGCCTCTCTGTGAAGGAAACAATGTGTTGTGCGAACATTTTAGTTTTTCGCTCTGGTTACTTTGGTTGGCATGTGATGGGTAATTGGTGATCAGGTGTCTTTTCAACTTGCTGGGTACCATTGCCTGGTTGGACAATTTCACACTACATAACAGGCACAAGGGAAGAGGGCATGACGGCTCGCCAGCGAAGATGAATCCGTATGTTAGGTAATTGTCATCATACTGTCGTTTCTTAGTCTTGCTGGAGGTTTCTACCTCCTTCACTGAATGACCACATGATAAATAATGATGATGTTGAGGGCTCAGATTCGGATTTATCAGACTCTGGAGCTTTTCTTTTCAAAAACCTGTCCATGTTGCTGGCTAATAACCACTACGAAACGTTACTATGACATCGATATCGTGCGCTGTAAATAAAAGTATATGCCTACATCATGCGTGCTACGTTCCAAACACTGATTGCATCTTTGGCGGTAGAAAAATCTTCTGAAATGTTTTCTCTGATGTGTGGCCTTGATTTACTTAACTGCGTGATGAAGCTAAAATAAAGTTAAAAAATGTTGCATTAATTTATATCAATTTCATTTTATTAGGCTGGGTCAGCCACGGCACCTCTGCGGCACCCAGATGGCACACCAGGGTGCCGCAGCACCCCGTTTGAGAAACACTGGTATAACCGACCAAAATTCACTCAGTCCTTGCATAATACATGGTACAAGATTAGGTGAAATTCCAAAACTCACTCAGTCCACTCGCACAGTCACGAGTGCTACTTACTTACCCAGGTCTCCCAGGCGGTACCACAAACATAGATGACTCTGTGCTGTGTCATGTAGTAGGATAGAAATATTAAACTTGTACTTTTATTCAACTTGTCATATTCAGTGTAATTTTGTGAAATTGAATATAACATTGATTTTACTTAAAAATTGTTTTCATTATATTTTTTAAACAAATTTGCCCATACTAAAATGTGCAGGAGTTGCACTTTAGAAAAAGCCATTGAAAAATGACAAGTAACTGTAAAATTTCAATTAAAAAAATATTTCCTGTAAGAACTGCTTTCCAATAGATAGAACAAATAAAACGCAATTTTTGGAAATTTGCTCTTCAATTGTGAGATGAGAGAAAGGGGTCTAATAGGATGAAAGCCGTGCTGTAAAGCACATTCTTCAGCAGTGCTTTAGGCAAAAAGAATGTGGATCCTGGAAATGATCCCCCCAGGGACACACACCACTTTTCTAAACTACATGGCCAAAGTCATGGGTGCCCCCTTCCTTTCTCCAAAAATCTGAAAATTAGATTACTCCTTTTATGTTCTGATCAATAGTCATAGTTGATATAAGGTTATAATTAATAATCTGCCAGTCAACTAATGATTGCATAGACAGAGTGATTGATTTTATGCTTACAAGATCTCAATCAGACCTCAGACATGGATAACTTTTTTTTTTTTTGATTGGTCAGTGAGGATGGAGTACATATTTGTGAAATTAGTTACTCTGTTTTTAGTCTGGATTGATGTTCCAAAAAACTTTATTTAATGTTGAAAGCTGTCTGTGTTTCTGCCTATCTATTTATTTGCCACTGTTTTGAAGTTTGTAAACACAGTTAAAGAATCACAGTTTTTGTTCATAAAAAAAGTGTTGATAATGAACTTCTATATGGAGCAGTAAACAAATCTGACTGATTAAACGGCCATTTATATTCAATTTTGATAGTAAGATGTCATAAGTTCTTGGTCCCAAAATGCTCTAAACTGACTAAAACTTGGGTTTATGTTGTGGTGTTTAATCTATAACATTTGATCTATACTGTAAATTATTACTGAGTTATTATTGAAGAACAACTATTTCAAGTGATTATAAACTTAACTTTTTTTCTGCAAGATGAAGTGTTGGTTAAATTCTTCAAGGAATGTGTTTTCAAGCACGATTATTTATCTTACTCTCTTTGTCTCCCTCTGGTGGCCTGCAGTGAATAACCCACTCCCTGGCCTGGATCATTCTCAGACTGACTTCTCCCCACACAAAGCAGACAAACTGCATTCCCTACATCCCACCCTGACAGGAGATAGTCCTCACAGCCAGAGACGGTCATCCAAGTCCACCTCCCCTGGCTCCTCATCCACACAGGCCTCCCCACTGCACCAGAGCTGCTCCTGGGCCCAAAACCTCAACCGACCCCCTGTAGTACTCCTTCCTAAAGCCCTCTACGATCTCATCACTACCATTGACACCAGTGGATTGCCCAAGCCTACATCCTTCCTCCCTCACGCATCAGTGGACTGGGCCAGCTCTTTTAGACCACTTCTCAGCAAAATGATGACCTGCACTGAGCAGTCTCTGTACTACAGACAGTGGACAATACCTAGGCCACATCACATGGACAGCAGTAACCGGGCTGAGGGTCGCACTGACAGCTTCCACCCACGCAGGCTGCTCCTCAGTGGGCCGCCACAGGTAAGCAGTCAGATTTTCTAGACAAAATATTTTCCCATAACTGTACTGCTATATTGCACTTCGCAGTACAAAAACATTGAAACAATTACACAAGCATTTCTACATTACATGTTGTGATTACAGATATACTCTTCATCAAAGGATTGGGGGTCCCTCTCCCTTGTTTAAAATTTTGTTTGATATTCACAACCTATTTTTTTATTTAGTTGATAACATTAAACAGCTATTTGACGCCAGTGTGTCAAATAGCTATGTCATCATGTGTCATCATTCATATAGTACATCCTGATGAAGAAAGCAAGCTGATTCATTTTAAAAGGGTAGGATTTCCCAAACTTTTGTTGGTAAATGTGCCGTATAAAATACAGGGAACACTTTTTTTTGTAGATGTACTAATTAGTTTTGGGCAGCAGGTGGCCTAGTGGTTAGGGTGTTTGCCCTGAAATCAGGAAGTTGTGGATTCTATTCCCAAGACTGCTAAGCACCTCTGAGGTACCCTGAGCAAGGTAACGTCACCACACACTGCTCCCTGGGCGCTGTGTTCCTGGCTGCTCACTGTTTCACTTGGTGAATGGGTTAAATGTAGAGGAAGAATTTCGTGCTGTTTCTGCTGTGGTGTGTTCATGTATGACAGGATGGTCACTTTCACTTATATCATTAAGCATCTGTATACAAAAGGTATATATTGTTTTATGTAAATCTAGGTTGGGAAGACTGGGGCATATCTGCAGTTTCTGGGCATTCTCTCCCGCATGCTGATCAGGCTTATGGAGGTGGACATCTATGATGAAGAGGACATTAACTGCAGTCAGTATATGTTAATTGCTGACCCTTTCAACTTTAACATATTGCACATTGTCACATGTAAAAGCAATGAGATTTTTGCAATGAGTCATATTGCAAAAATCTGTGGCTTTTCTCCAGATTCCCAGTCGGATTTAGTGCGGTATCATCAGGCCATTGCGTCATGGCCCAATGTTGACACTATGAGGGGAATGCCATTTGACTTCACAATCCATGATCCCAAATACAAAGACATCAGTGCTGTCTATTCCCCTGACTTCACTCCAGATGTAGAGAGTAAGCACAATGACAGAAAACAGCTAAATGATCTACATATTTACATATATTTGATGGTTGTTACAAATCCATTTTGAAATAATTGACAAATATAAATTCATATTCTTTTCTTTTTCATGTTTTTTTAAGAAACCCCCCGGCGCCAAGAGGATGTATACCTCCGTCGACGTACAGCACGGATAAAACTCTCCAAATATGCAGCATACAACACTTATCATCACTGTGAACAGTGCCATCAGTACATGGGCTTTAATCCTCGATATCAGGTAATCATATGCTAGACAATTACCAAAATTTTAGATATTTTATATAATTTAATAGTTATTGATATTAAGAAAGTCCTCAAGAGCAGTTTGACAAGAAATGCTCAGTTTTAGTTAAACTTGTAGAAAGTTAAACTTACAGAGACAAAATTGTTCACAGTCTTCTGAAGAATTAAACATCTCTACGAATTACGAATTACCCACCTGATGCCTGATACATTGTTTTATTATCATTTTCAAATGAGCTTTTGGTCTAAAATTGATATTTAAAACACAGGATGAGTTTTACCAACAACATTACATATAGAAATTTTAAAGACACATGTTGGTTCACTGGTCATAATGGATAATGAATAAAATGGCCACATTTCTAGTGTAGAATTACAATTCTCCATTTCACTCTGAAAGATTTATTTTACATCTCAATGATTCAGTTATGCATAAATGTAAAAAAAAATCAATGGAATTCTTCATTGTTCAGATTATTTTGCTATAACATTCTTTCACTATTCTGTTCTTTAACTCTTCAGCCCGGAGAATACAAATAGACCACGACAAAAATGTGAACTTTAAGCTGAATGTGTGTGTTTTCAGTTGTATGAGTCCACCCTGCATGCCTTCACCTTCTCTCACCTGTTGCTTGGGGAGGAAATCCAGCTCTATTTCATCATTCCCAAATCCAAAGAGCATCACTTTTCCTTTAGCCAGCCAGGAGGCCAGCTTGAGAGCATGAGACTGCCCCTCACCTCTGACTGGGTATGGACTATTATTCCTCAGCTTGAGGGAACCAGTAATAATAACACTCCAGATGGCCGTTAAAACCTTGACAAGTGGGTTTCAAAAGCTGAAAAAAAACATTGAAGAAAGTGCATCATTAAACGTCACAAGTTAGGAACATGTTTGCCACATGAAAAAGCAATCCCATAATAAAAAGTAGTCTTAAGTGTTGTCTGATCTCATACTTACAGAATCCAGACTGCATCAAAAGCCCAATTTTTACCCCCACCACGGGTCGTCATGAGCACGGTCTGTTCAACCTGTATCATGCCATGGATGGAGCCTCACACCTACATATCCTGGTCATCAAAGAATATGAGATGGCTGTCTACAAGAAATACTGGCCCAATCACATCATGCTGGTCTTACCTGCCGTCTTTAATGGAGCTGGAATAGGTAACAATTCCCTGTACAACCTTGAGAGCCAGCAGCAAAAAAAACTGCATTGAATTTACTTAATTGCTTGATTCAAATGCGTATTCAAAAGAGTATTCATGATTTTAGGGTGTATTCTGACACTCTGAGGATTTCCTGAATATAAAGGGTGGGTCAGGAGCCACCCAAATATATCTTAAAATGTTTAGATCAGATGTTTTGTTTTTTCCACTCCACACACCTGGCACTGGACACAAGGTGCCTGGTAATTAACTAATGAGAATCTGGTACGCTAGATAAAATAAAATATTTAACATGTGGAGTCGCAAAGACTGGAATTAGGAACACCTGTATTAAGATTGATTTTATCTTCATAATTATGTATTAAACCAGTGGATAACAAACATAATGCAATTCACAGGACTGGTACAATAACAGTAATGATCAATCTAATATTAGACGTCTAGAGCGGTTCCTGACTCTTACCTCCCTGCAGTTCTAAGATGGATATCAAACCTTCTCATCTATCTCTCACTCTCACGATACCACACAGGAGCAGCGCATTTCCTTATTAAGGAGTTGTCCTATCACAATCTGGAGTTGGAGCGTAATCGGAGGGTGGAGCATGGCAGTCGGCCACAGGATGTCTGGCCCTTCATTATCCTGGCAGATGATTCCTGTGTCATGTGGAACAGCATGGATGTTGACCCCAAAAGGTGCTTCTTAGTGTTAGACTTATTTCACATAAGGGCCCTCACCTGTTTTGAACTGCACTTCATTTACCTTCACCTATTTTGATCTGTTCTGCTTCTCATCTTTATTACCAAGTTTCCTCTAAAAATACTAATGTCACTGAAATGACTAAAATGTGATTGTTAATCTCCTCCTCCAGCATTAATTCACTATTAGCATGTTTTAATTGATTGTTCTTAGAACACAGCAAGGGTGGCAGTTTCCCCAGATGAGAAAATACTTTAGGGTAAGGCTGTCATGTATGTGCCCTGATCTAACTGTGTGTGTGTGTGTGTGTGTGTGTGTGTGCGCATGTCTATGTGTATATGTGCGTTTAGTGGTACTGCGGGAGCAGAGCGGAATGTCTCACTGAAGCAGGTTCTGCAGCATATGGAGTCGTCTCCAGATATCAGCCAATACGGTCTTTGTGGCCTAAGGAAGTGGTCGAGCCGGGGGTCCAGGACAGGCCAGCGAAGAGAACCCTTCTCCCGAGGACACCTGCATGACTTCCTGCTCCTTAACGTGGACCTCACACAGGATGTGCAGTACAACCAAAACCGGTGAGTTCAAATGACAGCAGTTCTTCGTCAGTGTCTCATCATGTTCAACATGATAAAAATGCATCATACTTTGTCTACACTAGATTTACATGCGATGATGTGGACTTTAACCTCCGCGTCCAGAGTGCTGGCCTTCTCATGTGCCGCTTTAACAACTTCAGTGTGATGAAAAAGCAGATAGCCATCGGCGGATACCGTACCTTTATCATCAAGACCAAGGTTGGCTCATCTTTCAAGTACAAACATTTTGGTTCTCTCCCTTTTTAACATACAGTATGTGTTAAAGGACAATATATAGTAGGAGGCCTACCAAAAACATGATTATACAAACAAAAATGTGGAACAATCCACACATTCTAGCACTACTATAATTAATTAATTCTGCTAGATCATTTGTTAGCATTATTCAGGTGTCATTGTGCTAATCCCCATTGGATGGCTAATCTCCATTTGAATTTCTGCATCACGAGTGGTTTAATAGGCCCTGGGTGCAAGTTTGCTGTTAGGCATTCCCAGTCCATTTTACAGTTGTTTTAACTACAACAGCATGGCACATTTGAGCCTTAAAACACTGTTGTTATTACTCAAATTCTCCTCAGATGACTGATGTACCAACAACAGTGCAGCCATCCCAGTACATATGCGCCCCAGACAGTAAGCACCTGTTCCTGGCCACACCAGCTCAGCTTCTGCTGGAGAAGTACCTGCAGCACACGAGCCAGAGGCTGTTCCCCCTCAGCGCCGGGAACTACAGCCACCCAGTGCTTTCTGTGGACTGCTATCTTAACCTGGGCCCTGAGGTACAAAATCTTCACTAAATAGAAGCTGAAAGACTGTAGAGAGCTGGAGACAATATGATATTGATGTATTGATGCAGGTAGTTCTAAGCCCCTGATTGCTATTATATCATTATATGTGTGTCCTTCAGGTGACAGTGTGTTTTGTAAGTTCAAGACCACACTCCATCAACATCAGCACTGCTGGCCTGCTCTTCAGCGGCCTCCTGCTCTATTTTTGCGACTCTTTTGTCACACCTGGCTTCCTCAAGAAGTTCCAGTTCCTGAAAGGTGGGAAAGAAGCTGTGCTTACACTTGATTTTCTATAATTATATCTATAATTATATATTATTAGTTATAACATTAGGTCTTCATGAAGTCTAAAGCTCACTCAAGCAGTCCAAAGCTCACTGACCCCACCAGTTCAGTTTACAGTCCTAGCCTCTCTATTATAACTGTTCCAGCTCCTCAGCATATTCCTGTCTCTACATTATTCAGCTTACATGATTTGAATTAAACCTTGGAATTTGCAGTTGCTACCAGTGATAACAAGAACTTTTCGCAATTTTATATTAATTTTATCTAGGGCAGGTAGCCATATTATTGATTAATGTCCACAAAATCAATAAGTAAAAGATTTTTCCCTTTTTTATAAGCATTATTTTAACACACTAAATCTTTTACTTCAAAAGTTGCCTTTGATGTGTTTGATAAAACTTTGTCATCATGCTCTGGCACAAATGGAACTGTCCTAAACATAAAAAAATGTTGTAATAAAATTCAAGTGATTATAGATGATGGAAATATTGATAGTGATCATTTTGTCCCGACTTATCATTTTTCTAAATTACTTATTACATAATTATTTTTTCACTTTCTTATAATTTGACTGTGACCAAGTTGTTCTTTTGCATAGTCATGTTAGATGAAGACAAAAAAAAGTCATCCACCATGATTTTTGCCGCCTTGTTATTTCTTGACATTAAAACAAATGGGTAAAAGTCAGAAGTACGAACTCAAACCTGTAAATGCTGCATGGAAATTGAAAGTAATTGTAATAATACATAAATGTCTATGTACTTACATTTAAATTGCTGTATTGTAAACAGCACCAGGCACCAAAAGTGCTCCATGATCTACAATTCTACTTAAAACACCGAGGCTGATTTCATGATTTTCCTTCATGGAAATAAATATTAGTTCACTCTGATTGAACCATCCCCAAATAACATCCTTCTGAATTCCATTAAGTGAAAGCAAACATTGCCCCTTAAAAATGATTTCCTATCCTGATTGCAAAAGTAAAAAGTAAAGAGGTATGCTTAGATGAGAAATCACTTACAGCAAGTGTATTATTTCTAACAATGACAATTCTGGTTTGTGAAGACACTGAGAAATTATCTTCTCTGCTTGCTCAGGGGCGACACTATGTGTGATCTGCCCCAACCGGAGTGCCCTCCGGCAGACCGTGGTACGTTTGGAGCTAGAGGATGAGTGGAGGTTCCGCCTGAGTGACGAGTTTCAGACAGCCAATGCTAAAGAGGACCAGCCGCTCTTCTTTCTGACAGGGAAACACATCTGACACTGAAAATCTACCACAACAAACTCCAGGACTGCATAACTGTGGCCTTACTTTTCTGTACATAATTGTCTGTGTATATAATGGATATGATATACTGTATTTTCCTTTTGTATGGTTTTGTTTTTTTGTGTGTGTTGTTTCTATTCTCAGACAAAATCAAATGTTACCTTCACAGCTTTTTCTTACATATTTCTTA
>JBBJLS010000001.1:26834853-26846008 GCA_037577275.1 Bryconaethiops microstoma
TATATAGTGTGTGTGTGTGTGTGTGTGTGTGTGAATACATGAGGCAAGACGTTTGTGCACACCAAAAAAAAAAAGATATACTAAACAATACTTAAAACAAATGTAACTGACTGGTTTTATAGTCTGTAGTAACATATTTATCCACAAAGACTCAAACTATTGGTTTTGAAGATACATATCAGGTCTGTCTTTTGTGACTGATATTCACGCCTGTGTTGATCATGATAAAAGAAAAGTAGCACTTAGTTCTTCAATATCCCATGATTCCTTCTGGATTAAGCATCACTGGATGATTCTTCAAAAGTTGCGCTAAAATTATATACAGACCAAAAAAAAAAAAAAAGCAAAAAGTATGGAGAACGATGTTTTGTCCTCTCCATTCTCTAGATCTTTCTCGAACTGAGCTGCAGGGACGAGCTGGACCCACAAATTCCGAATGAGCATCCAGTGAATGAGACAGAACTGCTTGCAGGCTTGAAAAGGTTTGGACACAAGTTATTTCCAAAAATTGCTGGAAAGAATGTGGTGAATCTGTGCTGCTGTGATAAAGGCAAGGAGTTTTTGTGTTGATGAAACTCGTAGGTAAGCTTTCACATCCCTTAACCTGCACTTACAGAGTATATTGTTACACTTTAAAACCAGTCAGTTACATTTAAGTGTTTCTAATGTTTTCTTTTAAAAACAAATCTGAAAGAGCGGCGTGTTATTGTTTGTGAGTGGGTCCAAATGAAATATTATTATCTGTAAGGTGGATCAACAGATTAGATGTGTTTGATAAAGTGAACAGTAATGATACACTCTGTCTCAACCACACACACCAACACACCACTATCATGTCTGTGTCCATGCTGAGAATAGTCCCCACTCCAATAATGAATGGAGTAGAAGGGATAAGAAACGATGCAGAGACGCTGAAAAATGGGACCATGAGCAGGACGTACAAGGTAAGTGATCTACCTACACCGATCGGCCTCGGTCATTAAAACCACGGACAGGTGAAGTGAATAACAGTGGCACCTGTTAAGGGGTACGAGATATTACACGATGAGTAAACAGTCAGTTCTTGGAGCTGATGTTTTGGATGCAGGAGGCCCAAACTGTAGTGGTTAGATGGCTGGGTCAGAACATCTTCTCCAAGGAAGGAGAACTGGAGCATCAGCAACAGGCTCACTGGTGCCCAAGGCTCACTGATGGTTGTGGGGAGCAAAGCCTGGCCCGTCTGATCCCACAGAAGATCTACTGTAGCACAAACTGCTGAAGAAAGTTAATGCTGATGTGATCAAAAAGGGGTCAGAACATGAAGGGCAGCGCCCCCTGCTGTGTGAGACTGCGTAACTGCAGAGTGGTCAGAATGGATCATTGTGATTGGCCCATTCACTCTAAAATATTCACATAATCACATTTGGTAGGTGCTGTTTCAAAATGACATTAAAAACAAAATACTGAGAAAAACGGGGCATCTCTGGTTCCCGTGCTCAGTTGGTCTTCTAAGGAGAAATAAATACAAATCCTCTATAGTTTTAGTTGACTGGCATACAACTGCATATTGCAGATTGCTAACAGGCCATATATATAATATATATATACAGTGTGTGTGTATATACATATATGTATGTATGTATATAGTAAAAACACAGCTGAATATTAGAATAAATGCAAAGAAACAAGAAAGCAGTAAAAAGTATCAAGACTTCTTTTTTCTAAAAAGTAGTCGATATTTTGTGAGCTGGTTAGAAGAACCCAGGTTTGGTTCCAGGTTTCTGCTCAGTGCCTCCAGTCATTGGGTGAATTAATAAAATACCATAAGCAACACACCTAATTTAATCTACTGAGATAGAAAGAGCCAAACCAGGTATTTGATGGAGCTGCAAGTAAAACTGGGTTTCCATGAGGAAAGAGGTCTAGAAATAGTTAAGTGAACACTTTGCCATAAATAAAACCACCATTTACTGTGTTAATATTGTTTGTATTTGTTTTAACACTAACTTAACACCACTGCCCAGTAGTAAACAGCTTTTAAGCTAGTGCCTAAGACTTATACAGTACTGTATATATATATACATACATACATACACGACCTGTTAACAATCTGAAATATGCAGTCATATGCAAGTTTGAATAGCCCTGTGAAATAACATAATGTACTGATGTTCTAAGTGGATTACAATAAGTACATATCCTCTACAGGGAATTCACTTTTTTCCATGCTGTTAGGAAAGCCTTCTGCCTCACTGTCAGACCACTCTCTGTAAACCTGATGCACAAAGAAAGAAGTGAAGTCCGTAATTACTTGTACCATTTCTCCTATTGAAAGAAATCATGCGAGATGGGAGGAAAGCATTGCAGGAGCCAGAAAAGCAGAAGGCAGCGGGGAAATCCCCATGTTCACCAGCCCTGCTCGGACTTCAATAACTAACTCAATTATTCTTACACACTCGAGTAGAATAAATTCACTTAGTGGAGACCCAGAAAACAGAAGGCACCACAAAGGTTCTGCTTTTCTGATTAAATTCAACTAAAGGTCAGAAATGCATTTCGCTGGAGTGGCCAGAGTGCTTGTACACGCACTGCCAATACAGAAAAATAAAAAATACAGAATTCTGCAGAATCTGAGCCGATTTAAAATGGACACTATATGTGTAGAAGACTGCAGTACTCTTGAGCCACCTCTTATCCACACAATGACCTATGTATTAATAATACAAGCATAACAAAGCACATCTAACTTAAATCCTGAACTAGTGAAGAAACAGGTTCAGATGATTCCAGATGATCAGGCAGTGATCAGTATACTGGTGGTGCTGAATGCTAAGTGGTTGGAACACCATCTCAACACCTTGTATCTTTAGGGACTTTGCAGACTGTCGCAGTAAAACATTTGTTCCCAGTTCTTTCATTTAATCTACTTAATATGTCAAAGATAAGAGTTTGGCAGGCAAAAAGTAGCATTTTTGCACCAATAAGGTGGTTCAAAATACAAAGAAATGAGAGACTCAAGTCTTTTATACAGTACTGCATGAAATCTTTTTTTATACTGTTGACAGAAAAAAGGTTTTATTCACATGTTCTGACTGACGAAGCAATAAAAAGTTACTTGAAGAATGCATTGTTCATATCAGTAACACTTGTTCTGAATGAGGGTAAGGTTCAAGGGCAGGCTAACTGAAGTCTCACTTTGTCTAAACTGAATAGATGGTCAATCTATCGTGTCTCATAAATGTGAACGTCCTTATGATCGTTATCAACAATTAATAACATTTGTTCATCTGAAGATTGGAGGGCCCGTGAATAATTACCGGCTAGGCATAAACACAAAGGTCTTTTATTTAAACACTTGTAAAAGCATTACTAATTAGAACGTGGATGCATGTTTGATTTATATGCAGACTCTGCTTCCATTCAAACTCGAGTTTGCAACCTTGTTTTGGTGCGATTTTGATATTGTGGATTTATGCTAATGTAAATGCAATACTATGCATTTGTTCTGCAGTGAGTTGCAATAACCTTAGATTCTAAAATTGAATTATTACTGAATATCCTTATAAAGCCAACAGCCAAATACAGCAAACCTAACTTTGTTACAGTATCATCCCTGTCTGTAAATATGAAATGCAAACACGTTAAATACAACCTGCATCGGTAGCACTGAAGCAACCGCGCCACTGGGAAAAAACAGACAAAAGGCCAGCATCTGGACGGAAAGTTTATTGTCTTTGAAAAGTGTTTAGAAAGACTTGCAGGCAGAGTATTAATTTTATACCAGTCATTATTTTTCAATCAGCAATAATCAACAGTAACTGTACAGTGTAACCTTTTTTTCCCCAAAACATTTAACTGGGGGAACCAGCACCCTAAAAATACTGAGAAACAAGTGTGTACACACACAGAGACACCGAGACACAGACAGACACACGTTTGTGCCAAAAGGAGCTTTCAGGTTCTGTTTAAATGACTGAACACAAAAAGCACAACCACATATGGCAGTTATACCAGAACCTGAATAAACTAATATGCATGAAAAATAAACCTGCTAAAATATTCCATTAAAAAAGGTATGCCTTTAGTGCCAAGTGTGTTGTGTTATGTTTTAATGAAGCTGCATATAGAAAATCCGTTACTATAGCAGAGAAACGTGATATACAGTACTGTGCAAAAATCTTGGGCCACCCCTCATTTCTTCATATTTTGTTTTCAATCACCTTGGTGCAAAAATGTTTGTCTGTCACATGGTCTTATCTTTGGCATATTGAGTAGATTAAATAACAGAAATGAGAACAAATCTTTTCCTGCCACAAGATGCAAAGTGCCTAAAGATACAAGGTGCCTAGATAAGATAAAGAGTTACAACCACTCAACATTCAGCACCACCAGTATACTGATCACTGCCTGATCATCTGGAATATCTGCACCTGTTTTTTCACCAGTTCAGGCTTTAAATTAAATGTACTTTGTTATGCTTGAATGATTCATTCATAGGTCACTATGTGGCTTAACAAACAAAAAACATTCCTTTGAAACTGGTCAGGTTCAGGAACTGAACTGAAAATGAGTTCATAAAAAACAGGAACCGTTTTGTAAAAAGTTGTGAAATTTGGCATACTGACTGGGGACAAACTTCACAAATAACTAAAAACTGTCTTCTCTGTGTGATCTGAGAGGGTTCTGGTGGTTCTTCTCTGTTTGATCTGGGAGGGTTCTGGTGGTTTCTCTCTGCGTGATCTGAGAGGGTTCTAGTGGATCTTCTCTGTGTGATCTGGGAGGGTTCTGCTTTTGAATTAACTACTCTTTTAGAATCTTACTAGCAGCTCTTAATTGTAAGTCTAGGTTTACTAGTATGAGGGGGTATAACAGGAACCTGGTCCCTGGTCAGGGACTGGACTGAAAATGAGTGTCTTTGAAAGCCCTTCAGGAAACATGGAGAACTGTTCCTCGAGATTACATTAAAACTACACAGCAAAATATGAAAAAATGAGGGGTGGCTCATGACTTTTGCACAGTACTGTTTGTCAAATTTAGAGTTGTGTAGGTTCTGTACAGACTGTACAGTGCATAAGGTGAACTCTCTAGATGGACAAGGACTTCCAAGCTGGCAAACAGACTCTTATATAATTAAGAATCCTCGCCGCTGAAATGTTTCGGTCGTGCACATCTTACAAAACATCAAACAAGATTTATGCAAATAGAGGTTGCTAAAGCCTACTTAAAAACGTCCGAATGAAATGTGCAGTAGTAGCAAATTTAGGTATATACATTCATTCATAAACATTATGAAAAGTGTTCTGAAGTAAAGAAAATGATACTCAGAATTACATATAACTGAAACAATTGCTCCCGGGTGAACATAACAGGGCACAGGCAGTATTGTCTTAAGTTTACATCACGGCATAAACTGAAATTTACACAGTGGCAGATCATCAGTATGCTTGTTTAAAGATACCATGGCCGGTCCAGAGGGGTATACCACAATGCAGAACTTATGGATTAGAGAGTAAACTGGGTAGTTAAGGACACTCTTTCAAAATTTTATTACAAGAAAACTGATAGTACAAATGTAACTGACTGGTTTTGAAGTGTAATAATATACACTGTAAGTACAATTGAATCTATGTGAATGTTAATGAACATGTTTAATCAAAATACCTTCCAAGTGGGGACACTTGCCTTCATCACAGCAGCACAGATTCACCACATCCTTTCCAGCTATTTTTGGAAATAAACAGTGCCCAAACCCTCAAGAGTTCCAGCTTTGTCCAATGGTACATAAACCAGAAGGAATTGTGTGATGTTGAGGAATAGAGTGGCACTTTTGACAAAGTGAATGTCTGTGCACTAAAGACAGACCTGATCTCTGCAAAACTAATAGTTCGAGCCTTTTTGGCTAAATAACATGTTACTACACACTATGAAACCTGTCAGTTACATCTGTTTTAAGTATTTCTAATGTTTTCTTGTAATAAAATTCTGAAAAAACAGTTTTTTTTTGTTTGTTTTTTTACATAAAATCTGAGGATTTGCCCAAACATTTGACCTGTGGTGTATGGATAGTTAGATATACTTTACAGTATAAAAAGCTGGCATAGTATCTGAAAAATCAACAGCCTGACTGTTCCATGGGAGGTTATGTTTTCCAATTTTATGCTTTAACAACAACCTGTTTCATGGCCAATTAAATGAGAGAGAAATGCCAAATAACTCAATTGAGCGTGAAAACAAGCCGTTTGTGCAAGAGGCTACAATCAAAATCTTATTGTTCACTTATTATCTGATGAATCATTTTCATAATTTATGAACAATTAAAGTTAAAACCATTGTAATTATCCAGGTGTTATTGTAACACTGTCACAGCCTAATGTAGCATAAAACAAATCAAAAAAATTTGATATTTGACATTCTGCAAACATTAGTCCTAATGGTAATGATGGATGGTTTAAGGCACTGAGTGCAGTTAAAGAAGCTCCAGTGCAACCTGAGCACCATATCCTGTTTTTATTGCCCTGGTATTACATTTTATTTGCTGCCGATACCTGAACTCTAAAGCTGAACTTGACTACTCAGCTTCATCAACTAGGAACATATGGTCAGTGTATCTCTATTTATTCAGAAATAAGCTTGCTTTCTGGTATACCTCTTAGGATAACACAGACAATGGCTAAATTTCAAGCACACAATAAAATTCTTCAATCCTTTGAAGTGCTAAAAACTCTTCTCTTCTTGTAGCTCTACAAATGTAAATGTGCAAATTCATTTTAAAAAAAAGATCATGCATAAGAAATGATGTTACCACTCTACTGTAACATGCAGGTAAGATCAGTTGCACTATATGGGACTAGACTAAATCTACGTTATTTTCATTTCATTTCTCAATTACACCCTGGTTAGGCAGCAAATGCGTGCAGCAGACACACCAGTTAGCCTTCTACAGCTGGCCCGCATGATGTTAGCCCAGCACTGATAGTACAATTTGCATAAAATAATGTTCCACTTACACAGATGACTGTACTACCATACATGTGCAAGGCTGCTACCAGCACACTAGTTCTTCCATGATACTCCCATGCGAATTCAAGACATACCTGCCTTTACGGTCATGTATTATGAGGTTCTGTAACAGCACCTTGCACAAGGGCAGGTATGGGTTCTAGAGCCACTTCATTGCCTTGGGAACAGTCACCTGGAGGGTTTCCAGTTACACTGGCCTCGAGGCAGGTCTCTGCAAGGTTGCCTTGGTCAGAGGCAGCCAAGCCAGGACAAGCCATTGGGGTGAGGGGCAGCAACGTGGAGCAGTCTGAGGAGAGGAACTTGGCTAAGATGGTGAGCTGCTCCAGCTGGACTGTAGCTTCAGGGGATGCACTCTGGCACAGCCCTGAGAGTGACTGTCGCGTCTCCTCCATACTCCACTTCAGATGGCTACGCTCCTGCAGCAGTTTCTCCTTCTGAGTTCTCTGTTTAGCAAAAAAATAATAAAAAGTCATACACTGCCACGACCGAAGAAGTCAACATGATTGTCATCTTTCCTCTAGGACAGCCCAATACTGGGCATTACACAAACAACTTACACTCCAGCTGCCTCTGTAAACAACCTGTGTTTATTATATAATTCATATTTTGTGTCCTGCTGCTATTATTTGCACAAGAGTTTATTGAGGTTTATATCTGTTCTGCAATTTTGCACACATAATGACACTGTTGCTAGAATACAGCATCTGTAATGATACTGTATTCACTCAGACTACCACAGTAGATGTCAACTGCACTAAATGTCTTGTCCTTTTGTTTTTGTTGATCTTGTGTTCTTCCTGCACTCTCTTTCTATTTTCACTCTGTGTATTTTGTCCTGTCTGCAATTATATAGTCTAGAGGTGTTTCTGGTTCTGATCTTGTATTGCACCATGGACCTGGAGGCAAGTTGTTTTATTTCACTGTGTACTGTGTATATGGCTATAATTACAAAAATGATGATAAACCTACTTGACCACACGACAAAGTGCTACATAAACATTTTTACGAAGCGCACACAGAAGCATACCAGTTTCTTGATGTCTCCCTCAAGCCTGTAGATACAGTCCAGTTTCTTCTTGCGGCATCGCTGGGCAGCCATGCGGTTTTTGCTGCGCCGCCTAACGTCCTGCACAAACTCCAGCTGCTCTGGGGTCAGTCGCTGCTCCTTCAGCATCCGCAGGAACGCCCGTCGGCTCATGTTGGAAATCTGCTCAACCGGGAAAGGTAAGTCCACCTGGGGCAACAGAGGAGCAGAGAAAGATGTTCTGAGGGCTTACACAGCAGTTATCATCACAATAATAACACAAAAATAATAGTAGTAATAATTAGGGCTGCACGATATACTGTCTGCTAATTGTTATTGCAATATTGGTTTCTGCGATACTGATACTGAAAAGGCTGCAATATGCAAGTGAGCCTCTAACCAATCACAGTGTTTGACAGGGTGACCGATCACAGCTCCAGGTGAGTAAGTCTAATTTTTAAAGGGGGCAAATTGGTGCATGAATGGGCAGCTAAACTGCTGTAACCAGAATAAGGAGATATATTAAAATGTGCTGGTTTTGTGAGATTACAAATACTGTGATTTGAATACAGGCTGTTTCTGTAGCTTATTTTCCACATATGGACTGTCTGGATGGGGGAGTAAACGCACCATTTGCAACAACATTTACAGATTTTAAGCCTTTTTAAATTACAGAAAAGTGATGATTATTTTGAAAGACATCATAATACGTAAAAATAAAATTGCAATACTGATTGTGTCCATACTGTGCAGCTCTAGTAATAATAATAAGTAACTACTTATTACATATGTAATTAGGTGACTATACTCTGTTTTAATAAGATTAAATTAGTCCACGCTTGTGTGTAAACTACGTCTTTCAGTGAATACGTTTTATTTATATGTGTCTCATCCCAACAGATCCCAAACACAACCAACTCAGATGCTGCTGATCACGGTCAGCCTAAATGACCAACCATCTCAAATAAACTGTCATGAGGTCGATTATGTAATAGTTGTGATAGGCCTAGTTTTCATTATACCTTATTAATGTCAGCTGGCTGTTGGAACACTTTTGAAACATGCAGAATTGGGGTTTTGCAAATGCACAAACTGTGTGTGTTCTTTTTTGTAATAACGTGGTGAAGGACTGAATGAATTGGGGGACATATCTAATTGCAATACTGTGACTGTGATTAAAAATCAATGCATTTCAATAAATTAAGGTCCAGACATATTATTTTGGCTAAGAGGACCAGCATAACAGACGCCTGAATACTGAACGCAGGTTGCCAGATAGTCAGTTGGGGTTGGGTTGCCATGTGCCTCCAATTGGTCTAATTCATGTAAGTTTACAAGCTCCATATTGTTGAGTTAAATCATGCACTTTTATCTGTTTTATTTTATATTTTAGCTTATCTTAAATCCAATTTTTATTCCATATAAACTGTATGGTTATTTGATCTCTGTAATGATAATAGTGTATGATAATGTGCTATACAAACAAACTAATTTCCTTTATTTAAACATAGGTTATGATTAATATGGCAACTCTTGTGATTTGAGAAATACAGCCTAGGTGTGTTATTGCATTTTTTACCAGCATTTTCTCTAAGTATGCATTTTGAAACCACATCAGAACCTGAGCTGGAATGAACTTTGACTTCTGACACAGTTTGTTCTTCTACAATGCCAATTATTTGTGCTCACCTCACATGCTTGCTCACTGCTGGTCACACAGTCTGTCTCTGTGTCATATTCGGAATTTTCTCCAGAGTTTATGGGAGACACACATGAACTGTCTCTACTCTCTTCTTTGGAAAGAGCGTCACCTTGAGAAGGTTGGCTGTCTTTGGAGCTCAAGTCTCTGAGGAAAGGGCAGTCATCAGGGGCAGCACCTAAGTCAAGGTGCTTCAGCCAGTGGAAATCAGAGCCGTTTCCTACAGCGGCCTGGTCCAGAGGTTCTGTCAAAGAGGAGTTCAAGTCTGGCCAGAAACCTTTAGCCAGATGTTCTGCCACCTCCCTCTCCACCGTGCTCCGCTCTGTGGACCCATCGCCGGGTACTGGATCAGGAAATATTTGTTCAGCAGATTCAAAGGCCTGAGCCGCCTCTGTGTTAATGCTCTCCAGGTTACTCGCTGATGTAATGCTGTCTAAAACTTCGCTTGTTTCCGTGGAGCTCAGAGGACGTAACTGGCTGCAGTCTTCTGATGGTTCCAGAACCTGTACAGACTGGTCAAAGTGGGCCTCATTCATATTCGTAATGGTCAGAGACTCACAGGGAGATGTTTCTCCATGAGTATCCATTGGAAGCCCGTTCTGAAACGGTTCCCCCATCTCCAAAATGTCACCACCACAGCCAGCTGTGGGAGGAGGTGCATCTTCAACATCACGGGTGCATGGCATAGAAAGGAAGGGACAAACCTCCCCGGTTACTACAGAAGAAGATGGAACCAGCTGCGGCCCGCAGTTCTGCAAACACAGTTCTGTTCGGTCTTGGCCAGAACCCGTCTGGAACGAAACTGAAGGCATGTCTAGGTGCAGATCTTTATCCAATGGGACAGCAGAGGGATGTTCTTCAGGACACCGGACACTCGGCACAGTCGGAACACCACTCACCTCCTCACCCGCAGATACCTGCGGAATGCTGTCCGTTTCAGAGTTTACATGTTGCTCATCGGCAGCACAGCAGTCCCCCTTGGCAGTTGATGGTTTCTCACTGTGTATTTTGTTCTTGTTGCTGTTCTTGCTCTTCCTCGTGACTTCCTGAGTGGTTACGCTGCCATCTGAGAACTTGGGGATGAGGAACTCGAAGCAAGCTTTGTCCAAATTGTGAAATCTCAGCAGCTCGGCACATCTGTGGATCTCCAGGATGTTGTCTTTGGTGAAGAGGAGCTTTGCGGTGTAGGCAAACTGCAGCAAAGGCACAAATCCCTCTACAGTGACCTTGAGGTATGTAGGAATTTAACAAGTATTATTAGTTATATAGTCATTTTATAATCACGGTCACGATAAAATCATGTATCTCCATTTTCATTTTGTTTTATATATGTATGTATGTATGTATGTATGTATTTGTATATACAGTGGAGGAAATAATTATTTGACCCCTCGCTGATTTTGTAAGTTTGTCCAATGACAAAGAAATGGAAA
>JBBJLS010000001.1:26846108-26860103 GCA_037577275.1 Bryconaethiops microstoma
CATTGGACAAACTTACAAAATCAGCGAGGGGTCAAATAATTATTTCCTCCTGTGTGTGTGTGTGTGTGTGTGTGTGTGTGTGTGTGTGTGTGTGTGTTTTTATGACAGTTGCCATTTACAATGGGTTGAAATTTAATGATGAATAGATCAATGGAATCATTTTTTTCAGTGACAGACTTTTCTTGTAAAGTTACGTCTTTGGAGACATGAAGTTTTGTTCAGACAGTGCCGATATAGATAATAGTGTATCATTATCAAACTCAACTTGAAGTTGGTTATTAAAACCAATTAAATATTTAAGTAAACAATACATAGTACTATGCACAAGTTTTAAACCAACACTCATTTCTTTTTTTTTTTCCTAAATCACTTTGTTGGTACACTTTGTTGTTTGTCAAATTTTCTTATCTTTGGCACACTAAGATGATCAAATTAAAAAATGAGAACAAATGTTTTACAGCAAGAGGTTGCAAAGTGCCTAAAGATACAAGGTGCCTAGATAAATGTGTTCCAACCACTCAGCATTCAGCACCACCAGTATACTGATTACAGGCCTGATCATCTGGAATCATCTGCACCTGTTTCTTCACTGGTTCAGGTCTTAAGTTAGATGTGATTTCTTAGGCCTCTGTGTGGTTTAACAAACAAAACATGTTCCTGTGAAACTGGACTGAATATGAGAGAATTCAGGTAGCAAGGAGAACTGTTCCTCAAGACTGCATTAATATACAAGAAGGTCTGGCTCTTTAGAAGTAAAATGTAAAGAAATGAGGGGTGGTTTAAGGGTTCCTCTATAAGAACATACTTAAAATTCAAAATTCAAAATTGTAGCCAGAAAAATTTGAATGTAAATCAATTACTTCATCAGGCAAGGTGATGACAAAGTTCCATCCTGTGTGGTTTAGGAGTCTGGTGTAAAAATAGTCACTGCAGCAAGCCAGCACAGAGCAGTGCGCCCGAAAGCTCCGGGACCCCACTTCAACAGTCACATCGCAGAGGACATCCTTCTGTCTCTGCTCATCCAGGCATCGGAGGACGTGCACACTGTGTACGGCTGACTGGAAGGTGAACACTGACGTCCGGGGGCCATCCACAGACATGACGCTGAATTTTAGCTAGAAAACACCAAAAGAGGAACAGAAACACAGCTGAGCAGAAGTTAAAAAGATTTACGTAAAAGTAATCAGATTATGAAGTTATAATCAGATTATGAAGTTATAATCAGACGGAACCGTAAGAGTGTAAATGCAAATGCTGAGACTAAATAACAACCACAATAACGGTTCATTTATGTGAATGTCCTGTAATGAAGAAGCAGCTCAAACTCAGTCCAGAAGTTGTTTAGGAAGTGTATAAAGTGACGATTTGTCATACATGAACACACCCTAGCACACAGTGTGAACAACAGAAAATTCTTCCTTTGCATTTAACTGGTTCACCAATTGTACTTTTGCATCTTCATCCTCAGTTTGAATTTTAAGGTTGAAATTATACGATATGTACCGCAGCTGTTAAATATGGTAATTTGTAGTAAAACATAAAACTGCAGACTTACAAAAATGGGCTTACTGTCTTATTATTGGATTGTATTTGAAAAAAAAACCCACAATACTGTGATGTGTTAAACCCTCTGAAATTTTAATAAACATTTTTGCCGCCCACTACTAGTACATGAAATAATTCATGCACAGCTTGTATAATCTCCATAATGAAGTACTGAGGATGGAAAGAGTCACCCCGGCAAAACCTCACATGACTAAGTGTGCCACTCCCAATGCCAAGCGTCGGCTAAAAGGGTGTAACACCCTCCCTCCCCCGGGATATGGGGCAGTTTAACTGTGTTCCAGGGACTAATGGGGTCAATTCGCTATGGGATGAGTTGGAGTGGTCCAACTAATCATCCAACCTCACACATTATATCATTTAGGGCCACACAACATAACATATGTTAACTGTTATGATATCGGTACTCATAGTGATATCACAGAAGTCAGCAATATGCAAATGTTTCTGACAGGGCGTTCTGGGTGGTGGAAAACACTTTCAAAACGAAACTTCGGGATCACCTGGGAAATGTATGTGCCCTGCACACTGTCTTTATATAACTTGGGTCGTGTCATATGAACATTACGTGCTGTTCATCTTCCATTCTCCTACTTTTACACCAGAATATACATCTACTGGAGCTCACGAAGACCAGGATATCCAGCAGAACCCTGCAGAAGGTAAGGACAGTGAGGCCTCCACACCTGCCGTTAGCTTAGCAACGCCTACAACACCAAATACGAGTTAGTAGTGCTTTTTAACTTCTTGAACACCAAAAAATGAGCTTATTTGCACAAATATACCCCGTAAACCTAATATTTTTATTCTTATCCGTTAAATTTTCCCTCGTAATTCTTGTCTGTAGAGTGCTTCTCTGTAGCTTTCTAGAAGAACCTACGAACCGAAACCACGTTTAGTCAATGTAAACATGAACCAGGGAGTCCAAAACTGCAAATTAACATACTTAAAAGTTCGTTAAAACGGAACAAACAAAAGTAAACGAACATTTAAAGAACAGTATGTGGTTTTAGACCAAGGCACTCGTCAGTAAAAGTAGTTAGTGATGAGGTTTTAGCAATACGGATCATTTAGCTCAGCTCAGGAATAAGAGCCGACTCCCAAACGACTCTTCATTTTTTAAAACCCTCTTGCCCTTTATACTTCAGCCAAATTTCACTTACAGTGTATGTGCACACATACTAAGCATATGCACAAAAGTATTGGGACGCCCGACCATTACACTAACAGGGACTTTAATGCCACTGCATTCAGTACATAGGACTTTAATATGTAGTTGGTCTCCCTTTGCAGCTATAACAGCTTCCACTGTTCTTGGAACTTCTATCCAAACGTACTGCCTTGTACTTAGTGACAAAAACAGATCTGGAAAAGGAGACGACTCCCGTCGTTCACTTAAAAGAACCGACTCTCATCGTTCACTTTAAAAAGAAGCGACTCAAAGAGCCGACTCATCTCTAATAGCAGTATCGCCTCACTCTTCTATACAGAGCTCGGTATTATGCTTACTGTTTCTCCTATAACTGATGTTTTTAGAGCAGAAGTGTGAACAATCAGCCCCGTATTTAAAAGGTAGCCCCTTTAGTGCGTGGATAGATCTTGTTTGAGATGTTTTGCTTTGTAGGAAACTAATGATGTCAAAGCAGCTAAAGCGCTCTGTCAAAATAAACCTACGAAGTCAAAACAGTGAGAACTAACCTGACATATCACCTGAGCCGAGGTAGGAAAATCACATTAATCCTGGATTGTCCATCGTTTAGATCGTGTTTGAGGAGACTAGACGTCTTTAGCTGACCAGTGAAACAAGTTGCGACAGAAGCTCATGTGACTGAACAGCCGATAGCGCGCATGCGCAGTTCTACATCCAGACAGATCCCCCCCTCAGGACCAAACGTTTTAAGACCGCTGGAGGATCTCTTTTAATATGATGGTTTTAGTTTTAGGTAGGTTATTAAAACTAGTAAAAGAAAAAGCACATAAAGTTACACACACACACACACACACACACACACATATATATAGCTGCTTTGACATCATTAGTTTCCTACAAAGCAAAACATCTCAAACGGGGCTGATTGTTCACACTTCTGCTCTAAAAACATCAGTTATAGAAGAAACAGTAAGAATAATACCGAGCTCTATGTAGAAGAGTGAGGCGATACTGCTATTAGAGATGTCGGCTCTTTGATTTGCTTCTTTTTATATATATATATATATATATAATCGCTGTATGTTGGCAGCTGGTAGCCTAGTGGTTAGGGTGTTCACTTTGCAATCAGAAAGTTGTGGGTTCAAATCCCAAGACTGCTAGTCTCACTTCAGAGGTGCCCTTGAGCAAGGTACCATCCCCACACACTCCTCCCCAGGCGCTCTGTTCCTGGCTGCCCGCTGCTTCATTGCATTTGTCTGATGCAATAGGTTAAATGCATCAGACAAATCTTGTGCTGTTCACACTGTGCTGTGGTGTGTTCACGTATGACAGAATGGTCACTTTATGTATGGTACTGTTCTCATTCTATTATATTTTGTTTGAATCACCTTTTTAGTGCAAAAATAGTATTTCATGCATGGATTAAAGTTTTCCGTCGTTATGATGGATTTCCGTCAACTGAGTGCACTAAAGGTTGATAATGAGACTGATGCAGATCGGAAGGAAAAAATGGATTTAAAAAAAGTGTAAGAAAGGAACTGTAGTGTAAGGAGAGCACTGGTGCGTGCAAAGGACTGTGGATGCGTGTCGAGTGAGAGAGAAAGTTTGGGAGCTTGTAGTTATGTTCCAACTTACCCTGTTCACTTTAGATCCTCTGACAGTGTTGTATCAGCTCTTTACTGTATGTGTTTGCGTCATTACTGACTGTAAGTACCGAGTTCCTATGGCGCTGTTGTGTTTCTGTTTATTTTCAGAAAGACGATAGATTAGTCTGTACAGTACTAATAACAGCAGTAAGCTAAAGAGACAAAGAAAAGGGGCGAACTGTTCATGGCTGTGCTGTTTATTCAGGCACTTTGCTCTTGTTTGAGGATTGTATTCAGATGAAAAAACTTACATGAGTCCTGAACCTATTTTATAATTACAGTTTATTGTTCTAGATTTGCACTAAGCATATAGCCCATCTAGCATCTGTTTAATATAAGCACAGTAGTAATTTCTTCCTTTATTTGTTACAGAACCATACATCGTACATTCTGCTTACATGTGCAAGTTTAAATGGGCATTAAACACCATTTGAACACCATCCAGCCGGGCCTGAGTCGTGACTGACATCCCACAGCGAGTGTTGTCCTCCTGCCAGTGTTGTGTCGTTCGCGAACGATTCGTTCGAAAGAATAAATCTTTTAAGGGAACGTACTGAACCGAATCACTTCCTCAAGTGATTCGTTCGTTTCTCAGTTCAGTTGAGTGAACTACACTCTCCTGAATCATTTTCCTCTGAGGGATACACTTTCATGGCGACCGTTGTTTTAAAAGATTTAGTTTCCAGATAAACAACTTTAAAACGTTATGCTGGCAGTAATCAGAAGAGAGTGAGACTGTAGCAGGCACTAGGCAGGAGCGACGGAGGGAGATAGGGGTGTGTTGTGTTCAAGTGTACCTCGGAGAAAACGTAACTTTTTTTTAACTCTGCTAAATTGCCACCGCAACAACTCACGTACAGTAGGACACAGCATGTAACAAGTAGTGTATAAAACCCCCAGTTTGAGAAAATGCGTGACTCTTATTGCGACAATTTTTGAGGGAACGTTGCCTGTTCAGTGTGAATCCTTCACTGAATGTATTGTGGGCTATTTACCTGGGGTAGGGACACCTCACATGTTTAGTTAAGCTTGGGAGAGCAGGGAGTAGTGTCACACAATTTTAGTACACCGATCACCAACACTATTTACACTTCAGGTCGTCATTACGCCGATTACACATCCTGAAGCCTACCCAGTCTAGTCTGGCCTGTACCACATTTAGGTTGCTAAACAGAGGACAACCTGTTCATACAGCTTGAACATTGATGCTTTAGGCATTGGGTGTGGGGGACTCAGATCCTTTCCCACTCAGTCCTCCCAAGGCTTAGCACTTACTAACCCCTACAAGACAGCGGTAGAGCCCCAACTGCTACACATGGCCAAGGTGTTATGGGCCCGTGACATGGAGCATTTGGTTTAAAAAAATAAATAAATAAAAATTTCAGTCAGATGGGTTTTTTTTTGCTTTAACCCATGATTTCATGTCAGTCAAACTTGTCTTTGGCATACTGAGTAGATTAAATAACAGAAACCGGAGCAAATGTACAGGCTGCAAAGTGCCTAATGATACAAGGAGCCTAGATAAAGGAGTTCCAACCACTCAGCATTCAGCACCACCAGTATACTGATCACCGAATCGTCTACACCTGTTTATTCACTGATCGTGGCCTTAAGTTAGATGTGCTTTGTTATGCATGAAGGATTTGGTCGTAGGTCACTTAATAAACAAAAAACATTGCTCTGTAACTGGTCAAGTTCAGGGACTGACCTGAAAATGAGAGACTTTGAAATTCCTTTAGGAAATCTGGTGAACTGTTCCTCAGGACTACATAAAAAAAATTAAAAATGAAAAAAAACAGGAACCATTTTGTAAAAAGTTGCAAAAAATCGGCATACTGACTGGGGACAATCTTCACAAATTAAAACTAAATAAACTGTCTTCTCTCTGTGATCTGAGAAGGTTCTGGTGGTTCCTCTCTGTGTGATCTGGAAGGGTTCTGGTGGTTCCTCTCTGTGTGATCTGGTAGAGTTCTGGTTGAGGACTAACTTCTTCTTTGGTAGAATTTTACTAGCGGCTCTTAATTGTACGTCTAGGTTTACTAGTATGAGGGGGTATATTTTCTTGTGGACCATTTACGTCAGTCTAAATAAGAGCATTTGCCAAATACAGCAAATGTAAATGTGAATGTAAAGGTAAATGTAGTGGTTGGACAACAGGCTAAGTTTGCTAAATCACCCAGTGAGCAAATATTCACTTGCATTTGTCATTCCTTGGTGGCTATTCACAGTTCAAATGGACCAAATGATTTCAAATCAGTTAACAGGAGCTTGTTATTTTTTTTCTGTTTTTGAAGGGAGAAATAATGATGGATTAAGTGAAAAAGTATATACTGCACTGCAGTGTGGGTTCATTTTAGCACTGCCTTGCTTATATGTGACATAAACACCATGTTCAGAGGTGTGCCAGGGTGTCATGTAATATGTATACAGTTAATAATAACTAGATTATCTCTGAAGTAGGTGTCTGTTTGCTGAGGTAACTGGAAATACTGGTTGCTTTTGTTACCCAGTTTGTTTGGTCACCAAATATTTAACAGGGGTCAATTATGTCTACAGCGCGGTGACACATGCAAAATTGCATGACAGATTGAATTAAAATACACATTTACACACTGGGTGTACTCTCAGTTTTCAGTTGTTTGAATTTCAATCGTGACCGTGTGCTTTGTTCCAACCTACAAATGGAAAATCAGCAGGGTAATAATAATAATCATCATCATCAGATTAATTGATCCTGAAGGACGGAGACAAGAACAATATAAAATAATATAAAGTCAATAAAAACTCTCCAGAAAATACTCATAAAAACAAAATGCTGTGGACAGTAAGAGAGGTGGAAATAAATGCTACAGATTATTATTAGTAGTAGTTGTGGGAGTAGTATAGGTAGTATTGATGATAGCAATAATAATAATAATATATTAAAGTGTAAAGTGACCATTCTGTCATACTTGAATAAGTTTGCCAATGTGCCTTTGAGGGAGTAGCTGTGTAATTTCTGTGCTGACAGTTGTTTCCTTACCCCACCCAGTCTCTGAGAGAACAATTTGCTCTCCTGGTACGCCTAACTTGCTCTTCCAGAAAGGCTCAGGGCGAGGTAGTCAGGTGTTCCTCATCCACAGGTGAGTGCTTCAATGCTTCAAGCCTGCTTATATATTAATTACATTTAGGAATAAGATAATAGGGGGTACATTGCTAGTGCTAGTAGTAATAGCGTAAGAAACCTTTGTTAAATATGCAGTAGAGCTTAGGTAAAATAACTTTAGACACCCTTTCATCTGAAAAGAACAATAATACGATTCAAAATCTGTGTAAACACTCTTAAGACTTTGTTTCCTTCGTTCTTTGTGCAGTGCTACAACTTCAGAAGCTCAGAACCACTCTGAAAGGTCCAAGACCAGCTGTATTTACCTGACCAGATAAAAAAAAAATACCAGAACCACAATGGAAAGACAAACGGACTACTACACTCTCATGTGGGGGCATCAGGAGCTCGATTTCCGGGGCCGAGCGGTGCCCAGTGACCTTGTATTAATAGGTGACCACGCCTTTCCACTCTCTATGAATCCAAGAGGTCAAGTACTGATGGCTGCATCTCGCTACGGTCAAGGACGTATAGTGGTTTTGGGACACGAGGATTACTTAATGCGTTTCCCAGGCCTGATAGAGAATGCCTTGGCTTGGCTCATGCCTTCATGCAGTGAAAGCACCACAGTAGGCATTCAGAAGAGTCTTCAATCCCTTGCAGACAACCTTTGCTTCTCCTCCATGAAAACCAAGGTAGACGATTTCAAGAGTGGTTTCGCGGTCTATGTCTCTGATGCCTACAGTGTGGAAGCATGTGCTAAAGACTTAGTGGCCTTCCTGAAATCTGGAGGTGGCTTGCTGATCGCCGGTCAAGCCTGGAGCTGGGCTGCAGCCCACCCAGAGCAGAACACGATGCTCAGCTTTCCTGGGAATAAAGTGTGCAGCGTGGCAGGAATCTACTTCTCTGAACATCAAGGGGAACTCGGACAATTTTCAGTGCCAGCGCAAATTCCCTCAAGCTGGCTAGCAGTTTCGTAAGTACAGCAATGGTGTGATTTGTTTTGCTGCCATTATCTTGTGATTGTTTAACCCTTAGAACACAAGCGGCATGGATCCATGCCAAAGTGCAACAAATTGTCGTCATACAGGAAAATATCACCTTGTGTTGATGCTCAAGATGTGTTGATGTCAGGCATCATGCTGAGCTTTGTTCCTATGTCACGTAGAACCAAAGTTATAAAATATAAAAAACATATAATAATAGCCGCTACTAGGATTTTAAGAACAGTGTAAGTGCCCATAAAGAACAAAACACCCAAATTTATTTTATTTAAGTCTCAGAATCTTTGAACCTGGGAGAACTTTCAGGATAGTCTTCGCAAACAAGTGGGTCGGGAAAACCCGAGCGGTGGCATGCCGAGCGAAAGAGCAGCAGAAGACAAGCGTCTATGTAACTGACTTTTAAGGATTTAATGAAATAATGATTTTTTTTTCCAGGATTGGCAAGGACTTCAAAGATGACCTGCAGTTCTTGCTAGAAGGTGTTTCCAAGTTTGACATTTCAGGTGGGGCCATACCATCCGAATTGATGGCACATGGACCATTAGCTTTCCCAATTGGGCTCACCCATGATAATAGAGCCTTCTTTGCCGGGGCCTACTATGGACAGGGAAGAGTAATTGTGGTCACTCATGAAAGCTACCTGGCTCGTGAGTCACTGTCTCCCTTTATGATCAATGCGATCCGCTGGCTTGATGAAGGGCGTAAAGGAGTTATCGGTATCCTGCCCAGCCTTCAAGGAGCCCACAGTGTTCTGAGCAGGTCTGGACTAGACTGCCAGTTCTCAGGCTTAAGAGAAGACCTAAGTGTCTTTGTCACCACATGCTACAGTGACGCCCAAAGTCAGGAGATCCTGGAATTTGTTTGCGAAGGAGGAGGTCTTTTAATAGGAGGCCATGCCTGGTACTGGGCCCAGTGCAATCCTAACCAAAATGTGATGACAGAATGCCCTGCAAACCGTGTCCTAAGTAAGATGGGATTGTGTGTGATGGGCAACACCTTGACCTCAGGTGTATATCCAACCCGACGGGTGACAGAAGAAGGGGACGCTTCACAGACGTACCACTTTCGTGACTTGCTCAAACGCTTTGCCGGACACGTGACTCAAGGCCAGGAATTGACTGAGCATGAACATGAGTGTTTGAAGAAGCTCACACACGACTGCGAAAACTATCTCAGAATGCAGGCTCACGACTGCGCTTCCTACACATCAGTGGTGACGCTCCTCACTGACATGGTGAAAGAGGCAGGAGTGCCGCAGGTGTGTCACTCCTGTCCCATTGAAAACGCCAAGGATAAACTTCTCCTTCATGTGGGGAGTGAGGTGTACAAGGTTTGCCAAGACCCCGATGCACTTCTGCCGTACATAATCAAGGACATACCGAACCTTCCCTGCATGTCCAATGCGAGGGTCCGCGTCAGTGCAAACACAGCTGGTAGAGATTTTCTTTTCTAAATCCTACTCTTTACACACTTTTCTATTAGACTTTTTAAAAATATAACAGTGTTACCAGACAGGAATTTGGGAAAAGCTTGGCTTCTATAGTCGAGTTAAGTTTATTTCTATCTATTATCAAACACAAAGGTCCTTCAATGTGCTTTACAGAAATAGAATACAAATATTAATCATAAGTGGTAGGAGGTAAAAAAATAAATAAAGGAATACATCAGTAAAAGAAGATTCAAGACCCATGTTTAAAACATAAATGCCAAGCATTATATTTCACACGTCTTAACCTACTGTTCTACAGGTTGTTAACATTAAGATTTTAACATGTTTCTAAACACTGTGACAAATTAAGAAGTGCCTCAGGAAAGTGTTTAAGCAAGGATTTGCGGGATTGAGACTCAAATTATACAAAACTTTTACAGATGGTGAAGAATGGATAAGCACAGGTCTGTATCTTTCTCCTGGAATGAAGACTTATGTTGCCGTACCTGCTGAAATTATGGGCAAGGGGTGGCAGGTAAGAACACATTTGACTATATTTTGACTATATTTTTAATACAATAGTTGGTTCTTCAAGCTCATGCTTACACTACGTGTTTGCAGCTGCAGATCGGCTGTCAGACGGATCACTTGGACCATGCAGACACCCTGAAACGGGCTCCTGTGGTGCATGAACGATTCCCTTTGGACAAAGAGATGCCGCAGGTGTGGAATCTGTGGGGAGGACTCATCTATCTGATCGCTCCACCCAAAAGCAAAGTGGACGGGGCAGAGGTTGTCATACAGACAGCCATAAAAGCACCATACTACAAGTCTGGTAAATCAAGTTTTCTAAAACTTTGACCTACTGTGCAAAAGTCTTGAGCTACCCCTGATTTTTTCATATTTTGCTTCCAAAGAGCCAGACTTCAAGTCAAGTCAAGTAGGTTTTATTGTCATTGCTTCCATATAAACGCAGTAGACAGTAAAAACGAAACAACGTACCTCCTGGACCATGGTGCAACACAATAGCAGAACAGAACACAAAACCATAAGTGCAGACAGGACAAAGAACAAGAGCAACAATACAACTAGATGAGACAAGACAACGATCAGGGCAGTTGACAACATATACAGTGAGGATAATACAGTATTTTGACAGGTAATGTAGCAGCAGAGAGTTGTGTACAAAAATACACAACAGCAATACAGAACAGCAATACAAAATTGTAGCAGCAATACAGAACAGCAATAAATTTGATTGTGCAGTTGTAGCAGCAACATGACAGGTTATGTGCAGTATAAAAAACAGAAGAGTATTTTAACATGTAATTAAAGTCTGAGTTGTTCAGGTTCCGTAGGGTGAGAGAAGCGGGTGTTGGTGTTGGTGTTGGTGGGTGTGTGTGTGTGTGTGTGTGTTGTGTGTGTGTGTGGGGGGGGGGTACAGTTTTTATGCTTCCGTTCCGTTTGGGGGGGGTACAGTTTTTATGCTTCAGTTCAGGTTGAAGAGTCTGGCCTGAGGGAAGAAACTGTTCCCCATTCGGGCAGTGGAGGCCCATATGCTACGGAACCTTTTTCCGGATGGGAAAGAGGGCAAAGAGAGTGTGTGAGGGGTGAGTGGGGTCATTTACAATGCCAGTGTCCACAGTGCCGCTGCTGGGCCTTCTTGGTGATGGAGCTGGTGTTGACGGTCCACGTGAGGTTCTCCGTGATGTGAGCACCAACTTGATGCTTTGGACAATCTTCACAGAGGAGCTGCTGATGCTCAGTGGGGAGTGATCACATTGCGTCCTGCTGAAGTCAACAACCATCTCTTTTATTTGATCTACATTCAGGGACAGGTTTTTGACTCTGCACCAGTCTATCAGCTGTTTCACTTACTCTCTGTAAGCTCCCTCATCATTCCCGCTGATCAGACCCACCACAGTTGTGTCATGCACAGTCATGTGTCAGCAACGTGAACAGTAGAGGGCTGAGTACACAGCCCTTGGAGGTCCCTGTGTTCCGCGTGGTGATGCTGGAGATGTTCCTCCCAATACTGGTGGAATTTAGGGAGAACTGGCCTGAGATTTGCGAGATTAAAATCTCCGGCGACTACAAACAGTCCGTCAGGATGAGTGTTTTGGAGCTCACTGATGGCTCTATATCGTTCGGGTAACGCGTTGTTAGCGTTAGCTCTGGGTGGGATGTACACCGTGACTATAAGCACGGTGGTGAATAAAATGGCCTGCATCTACCGGTCATAAACTCCAGCAGCGGTGAGCAGTAGCTCGAAATCAGCACAGCGTTCAGTCCGTGTTGATGTAAACACACAGCCCACCACCCCTTGCTTTGTTGCTAAGGGTAGCATCACAGTCGCTACGGTACATTAGCATGTTGCTAATGTGCGTAGCCGTCTCTGGAATGCTGTTGCAGAGCCATGTCTCAGTAAAAACATAAGCATAACAGTCTCTGAACTCACGCTGGGTAGTTTGGTAGAGTCGGATGTAGTCCAGTTTATTGTCCAGGGAGCGAACATTTGGGAGGATTTCTTGTATTTTAATGTACTCATGAACACTTCTCCACTTCTTCCTTAGCGACTTTCAAAGTCTCTCATTTTCAATCCAGTCCCTTAGAACACCTTTATCTAGACACCTTGCATCTTAAGGCACTTTGGAGCCTGTCACAGTAAAACCCATTCTTTCCTTTAATCTACTCAATATGCCAAGGATAGGACAGTTTGACAGGCAGAAATAGGTTTTTTAAAGAATTTTTTTTTCAAGACTTTTGTACAGTAATGTATATTGTATTTTAAGGTGTAAATAATGAGGAAAAACATGCATGTAAAGATATTTACAAAACAGATTCCAGTAAACAAACATGTAGACATCATTTGGATCTTCAAATCCAATATAGTAAATTCAGTTTAGTACAACTTCTTTGGTGTAGTGTGAATAATTCGTTGACCCTCTCTTTCCCTTCAGGAGAAACGAGTGTATCAGAGTGGGTGAGCGAAATTCGGAACGCCCCGGCACCATGGGCTGAGCTGGAGTTTGAGAATCTTATCATCACCTTACACTCGGATGTGATTCGGCAGCTGGATCGGCCAGACGAGGTGGCGGCTCTGTGGGATTCGATCATGAGGGGCGTAGCCGACTTGGCCGTAAAGCCTGCCAAGTTTCCACGCAAGGAACGTTTCGTGGCTGACGTTCAGATCTCTTATGGTTTTTATATTATTTATATTTCTCTAGTATTTATATCCAGCATGACCACAGCATTTTGTGTAAATAAAATAGTGTCTGTAGTACAGAGTATTTTTTAGGAGAGTTTTAGTCTTAATCTTTAATCTTTAGACTTGTATTTTATATTTTTCTTGTTCTGATTCTGACGCACGTTACCACTCAAATAATGTATGTCATCCTTTTTGCCTTATCACCCATATTAATTATAAGAACTGTATCAAATTTAACACAAATTTATTCACAATTTGTATGATTAATTATCATGTCCCTATTTTGTTTTTCTTGTTTTGACAGGGTTCATGCATGCTGGCTACCCCATTATGATGCACGCCTGCTCTGCTCCAGAGCTGGTGAACCCAGATTCAGCACGTAAATTTGGTCTTTGGGGTGCCATCCATGAGTTAGGCCATAACCAGCAGTGCTGGTCCTGGGAGTTCCCACCACACACCACTGAGTGCACCTGTAACCTGTGGTCTGTGTATGTGCACGAAGAGGTGTTGGGTGTGAATAGAGCAAACGCTCATGAAAACATGACGCCCGAACGACGGCAGAGTCGTGCTCATAGTTACGCAATGGGGAGCAAACAGTTGGAGCAGTGGAGCGTCTGGACAGCACTGGAGACCTACATGCAGGTAAGTCTACAACATCAACAGTAAGTAAAGTAAAAAAGTAAAGTAAAGCTTTATTGTCATCTCAGTTATATACATAAAGTACACCGTGAGACGAAATATTGTCCTCCTGGACCAGAGGTGCAATATAGAACACAACAGAACAGCAGCACCTATATATCTATAAATATATCTACGTTTACAAATACTTCACCTAAAAAATGAAATACTATAGGGGACACACAGTAGGGAGCCAATAACAATACAGTATTGTATACAGAATTGTAGTATA
>JBBJLS010000001.1:26879049-26895891 GCA_037577275.1 Bryconaethiops microstoma
AGAAAGAAACCCACTGCTGATATAAACAGATTCAAACAATTTTCATAGATGCCTAAGACTTTTGCACAGTACTGTATATATACACACACACCATACAATTGGTCATTTAAGATCATTTTTATCCAGATTATCCAACTGCTTATTAAACTAATCCTTAGAATACTTGATTCCTAATACAGTTGTTAGTGACAGGCCCTCGAAATGTATCCCACCTCTGTCATAGTTGTAAGACATTACATAAGACAGTTTAAGGCTTACAGTTTAAAAATGTGTTAAAACACTTTAAAGCCGAGGGTCCAGCTGGGTGATAAGGGTTCTTATGCATCTGTCAAAGGCCGACTAAACCTGGCTGCCAACTCCTCCCTCACACGTGGCCAAAACCTTCAGAAGAAGCAGCTGCTCGCCCCGTAGCCCTCAGGAAGTCGCACTCCATCAAAAGAAGTTTAACTTTGCACCACGCTGCCTAAAGACATGGCGTTCCACTGTGTTACTCACTCACGGCTAAAATGAGACTCATTAGATCTGAGGCCTGCCAAAAACAGTATAACTTAACTGTTTATTTATTTATTAACAGCTACAGACGCACTAGTATTATAATTGTATTATATTTTAAAAAGTGATCAAGAACAGAAGACTGGAGCGGTTTGCCCCTGAAACTGCAGAGCTCACGCTTAAATATTAACTGACTCACATGACGAATAACACACAGCTCTTCTCCAACCAACGAATAGGTGTAAGATGTCAATGTGCAAACCCGAACTGAATTATTCAGCTTATAAACATGCACTAAAAAGTCCATTTGGAGAAAAAGAAGCAGTGCAGTCTCAGTCCTACTGTGATTATCAATCACACTGGCCGTCTTCAAATCAATTCTCCTGTGTGTCTTGGCATGAAACGAGGCATTTATTTGGTTATAAAATGTTGCTGGGCCAGCCAGTGAGAGGGAATGATAAGGGTATTCCCCTCATTCCATATAAAAATCATATTCTTGGTTTATGTTTTGGGACACTGCGACAACTGTTTCTCCAGTTGGACGAGTCAGACTTGGTCCAAAACAGCTGAAACATGAAACATTTATATTTTTTTCTTAATTCATAAGAGAGCACTTACAGTGAGGCTCATAAGGTGGTGGTGGATCTCCACATGGAATGCACTCCATGTCTTGGAATCCACTTAACTTCGTCTTTCTGTAAAACCTGCCAGGCAAAAGCAATAAAAGAGATTAAAAAAATCTACTCAAAGCAGATTTAATCTCTGCTGCCTTTTCTATTATTATAAGGTGTATTCAGAAACCACTGTTTATGCTGTACCTACTATGAATTTAATATGTAAGTTATGAAGACATGAACTGAACTGAATTGTGGTCCCACCTACAAACACTTGAGCTGAAAGGGGTTTAATAGCCTGAGAAATGCCGGGTAACATTAAGGCACTGAAAAAGTCATAGCATGATATCGAACCGCAAAGAACGCATACGTTTCTGGAGTAAGAAAAAAAAAAAAAGCATGTTCTGAACATTTGCCCAAAGCTGTGTCTAAGCGAGCGTGCCAAAGCACTTAATTAGGGGTAATCAAAAGTAATTAAGTGACTAACTGGTGAGAGTGAGTTGGTGCTTTGGGGCAACTGGTAACACTTGCACCAGGATGAACCGCTTATGGGAAAATCTGGTCTTCAAAGGCCAGACATGTTTCAGCACTGGTGGCATGTCAGGGCCTTTCCTGCAGTCTAGTGTCTGTTTCCCTGAGCCTTACGTTAATCTCAGCTTCATGAGAGCTTTTAAATAAGACCTCACTCTTAAAATAAGGTTCCTAAATTGGCTTGGACATATGGTTCTAAGAGAACATTCTCATTGGTATGTGGAATGTTCTATTAAAAAAAATAAATAAAGATTCGTCATGGTCACATCTCTCACAATAACAGTTCCTTGAAGCAATGGTCCCCAACTCTGGTCTTGGGGTCCCCCTTCTCTGAACATTTTAGTGTTTTACCTGATCCAACTAATGAATAAGAGAGTAGGAAAACACTAAAATGTGCAAGGCAGGTGGGGAAAAAGGACACTAGGAACCAATACTTTAACCCTTAGAACTCTGATTTCAACTAATAAAACAGTGTAAAACAGTTTAAAACCACACTCGCGATTCGCTGCGAAATTCATTCTATGCGGCGCGGCCGCTCTCCTGACGACGCCACCCCCACCCCCCCAAACTGCAGATTTTCCACACCCACTTGTGGGCGGAGACTATCCTGAAAGTTCTCCCGGGTTCAAAGATTGTGCGTTTATTCCGTGTGTTTCTACGACATAAAGTAAAAGAAATTTGGCCGTTTTTGTTCATTATGGGTTTTTGGCGTGCCAGCGTTTTTAAAACTGCAGTAGTATTTATTATTATAACATGTTTTTTAAATTACTAAAACTTTAAAACACCAAACAAAGAACAAAGCTCAGCATGACGTCGGACACCTCCAGTGTCAACGCAAACTGGGGGAACATCCATATTGTGTTAAGGGTTAAGGTTTTTAGACTGTTTTAGATCATTTTTATTTGTTGCAATCAGATTTTACAAATATGCCCTGAGTTCTAAGGGGTAAAGAACCCTTTTTGGCATTTTTATTCTTAAAGAGCCAGCTTGGTCGGACTCACCCCGGCAGGCAGTCGCCGCAGGCAGCGTTGCTGGTGCTGGAGCAGTTGGCCTTCTGGAAGCGGTTGAGGAGGGCGCAGTCCAGGCAGGGCTTGCACTTCTGCAGGCCACGGTCCTCTTTGAAGCGACTGGCCCTGCAGGGCACACACTGGGCATCCTCTCCATAGCCAAAGCCACATTCCTGCAGGGATTAACGGAAGAAATCCCACCAGTGAGGGAGGAAAAAAGGAGGTAGAGAAGAGGGAGAGTGGAGGGAGGGGGGCTGGGGGTTGGAGGGGAGTAGAACTAAAGGAAAGTGCCAATGTGGGCTAACAAGAGTCGGCAATGAAATAATGATCCCGGTGTGTGTGAGATCCCCCCAGCGAACAAAAGCCGGCTTTCTTTTCAGACTCCATCTTACACCGCCAATAATCTCCCTGACTCTCACAGGATCAATGGGCAGCCTTCCGCTCCGGGCCAATAAAGGGCCAGGCATTAGAATGAGAAAGGCCCACAGGGACGCCTATTGTTGGTTTATTGCGGGTTTATTGTGGAGGTCTTTTTTTGGGGGGTCTTGCCGAAGCCAAGTGTGTTTGAGAAGGAAGATTTAAGAAGCACAGGGCTGTTATTTAAAATCTAAGGTGATTTAATAAATATTTTCTGCAAATATGCAGCACTTCGTTCTGGACATGTGACTTACTTCTAATATTATTAACTCAGACATATGAGAAATTCCATTTTCTTGTTTGTAACGGTCAGTCCTCACAATGACATTCGTGAAGAAAACTTTTCCTATATCTGGATATACAGCACTGGTTCTAGAGTTTCAGAGCTCTTGACAGATGAATCTTTGGCTGTAAAACAGTTATACAGTTGTCAGCAGAGAATCCCCATTCGCCACTTATTGCTGTGTAGGAATGCATTGTGTCCAAAAGTTTGTAGACACTTGCTCACCTAAGGATATTAATGGGGGGTGGCCCCTTCTGCTTCAGCAGCAGCCTACTCTGGCTTTACACTAGATGTCGAACCACAGCCATGAGGATTTGATTGCATTCAGCCACACAAGTCTAGTGGCAGTGCTTTTCACAGCATTGTCTCATATGGAGTGAGTGAACAATAAAGGTTCTTAAATGGTTCATGGTTTGGATGTAAGGTTCTATGGAAAAAAAGCTGTAATTGGAACCATTACATTATATTGTGCACATCCATGTACAGAAAAGGTTCTTTAAAAAAGATTCCCACTAAACGGTCCTTTTCTGTTTTCATAGTTATAATAAGCAGATGGTTTAGCAAAGGTAAGGGTGGTGATATTTTATGGTTATGTTGTCATGTTTTATGATTTTCTGAGCATGTTGTGAAGAAGCTGTGTGTGCGTAACTGGATATCTGTGTCACCAAAGACTGCATTTTGAAGCAGCTGATTTCACTAATTAAAAGAGGCACGTCTGGATACTTTTGGCCACTTTAGAGTAAGCCTCAGCAATAACGAGATAAACATTTAGCACCAAACAATGAAAGCATTCTTGCACACATTCAGATCCAATAACAAGAAAAAAAGAGAGGCAGTCTAAATGTCAAGAGCAGACTTTGGGAGAGATCCCACCAGCTGCGAACAATAGGAGACAACACCCAAGGCTCTGTTCCACAACCAGTTTCCTTCTGCTATAGAGCATCCAGTGATTACAAGGGATCATTTACCCCGAACACAAACACACACAAAAGACGTGCATAATAGCTGCTAAGAGACAACAACAACAACATGCTTGCAAAATACCCATAACAAGCCCACGTAAACAGAACTCCCTTCAACAACAATCCCTGTCATCGTGATCCGCGTTTCAAATAAACCAGAATGAATTAGATTTGCAGAGCCTGCTTTCATAAATGTTCTCAACTTTGATGTTTCTCCGTTCCGGACCCACCATTAAGGAACTTAATGTAACTAAACCTCGCCAGACTGCAAAAATCCAAACAGACGTCTTAAGTGCCTCTTAATTGGGGTCACTCGAAACAGTTTGTATCCAGTCCACTTCACTAAACAATACATCAGGCTTTTCCATCTACTCCAAATCCCCGTCTGAACAGTCTCAGTGAGGGACGCCGTCTGAAAAGGTCATCCATTCCAGTGTATCTTACAATGACTTTGAATGTGATTCAGCCAATCAGAAGCCAGAACTGTTTTAAACATTTATTGTGCCAAATCATTTAAAATAAAAAATTTTTTATCAGGGACAACCTTTGTGATACTCAGTCCACAATTTGAGAACCATGGCTTTAGGAAACACAAGGTGGCTCTTCTGCAGCATTTCTCCACATTACTGTTTTAGGGACCTTCGTTTTTAGGCCGTATGTAAAAAGGGGAAAGAGAAAACGTTTCTATTCCTAGACAGAAAAGTTACAAGGGCACTATTAAACAATCTAATGAAGAAAAGCGTTTCATTTTGAACAGTTTCATCTGTCATGTGGTACTTTGACGTTACGGCCCAAATTACAGAACAATGATGATACTGTGCAGTATATGATGCAATCATATTTAATAATACCGTTAAATACCAATATTGCGGCATTCAGGAGCTCTGCACTGTTGCGTGGGGCTTCTGGGTTTGGCAGCACATCAGTGCATCTCGATTAAAGATCAGTCCTGTCTTCTTGCAGGCTGTCCTTAAGCATTCAAACCACAAACCTCAGTCTTTTCCTGTAACCTTTGAAATAATATCAGTTTTCTAAGGGCCGCATCAGAGGCGTTCGTGTTCCAGCAGACCTTCCTATCTGGGAGAAAAGCGAGAGGACATCTGTGGCATGACATCATTCGGTAGTATTGTATCATCCAGCTGCCCCCTTTTCTCCGGCGAGAGCGCACAGCATTCCCACCACACCGACTGGGCTCATATATCATTAACTTGAAGGTCAGCTTCAAACAGTGGCCTTCTCTCTACACCCAGATACTGTTTCCCTTTCTGGACACACACATGCTCACACTGGGCTCTGAATGTGGGCACAGAGATCAGGCCTGTCAATGGCAAGAGCCTGTGCCAGAACAACAGGAATCAGATGTTTGTTTCAGGCCGAGAAGCCCGTTCTGGCCTGGTCTTGGCTCGGACCAGCCTGAGAGCGCCCACAGTTTAGAGCAGGACGGCAGCTGCAGTCTGTCTGCCTGTCCCATATAAGGCCCTTCTCTTTAATGGGGATGGTGTCGTGCCTGAAGCTGTTATCACGGAAAAGAAGCGTTTTGAGACTTGGAAGCAGCTTTTTTGACATTTCTTTCATATGTCATGGTTTGAACACAAAACGCAGAGTATATTTATGAACATCAGCCTTTCCAGTAAGCAGGTTTCAAATTGAACGCCACAGGTTGACGGGAAATAGCCTTTTTAATGAGATCTTGCCTTGCAATAACACTGATTAATATCTACAAATGAAGTAACTGAAAACCTCAACACTGCACCGTGTCGTTTTCCAGCCAAAAACTTGTCTGGCACATACAGCACCCATCAACTCACAACAATCTCGCCTCTGAATGTGGGCACAGATATCAGGCCTGTCAATGGCAAGAGCTTGTGCCAGAACAACAGGATTCAGATGTTTTGTTTCAGCCTCCACAACCTCAGAGAAGCCTGATCTGGTCTGGTCTTGGCTCGGACCGACCTGTGAGAGCACGCGGCGTGGGAGGAGTTCACAGCAGTACAGCAGCTGCTGCTGCCTGCCTGTCCCATGCAAGTCCCTTCTCTCCAATAGGGCATAGCAGCCAACAGTGGAACCAGTGAGGGGGGATTTGGACAACAAAGAGAGAGGAAATAAAAGAAGCATGGCCTGGTTCTGTTTGTAGGCATGGTGCCATCGCTGGGGAGATAATCAGCAGTAGGGCTGGAGGGAGGATGAAACTCAAGTAAAGCTAAGGATTCATCATTAGCTTTTTAATGCAGCTGCGGGAAGAGATTCGGACACTTCGCTGGCCTCCGGACCGAGAGCCGAGTGAAGAATCCTTCACATGTGGCCATGCGGCCGCTCTCTGATCCATGTGGGTGCATTCGAATTGGAAAAACGTAACACAAAGCTTTGACGTGGGTGAAAAGATCGCCCGTTTAAGCTCAAAAATGACTATCTACACTTAAAATCCTCTATAATTTATTATACGACAGTGGTTTGCTTACATAAGCAGTTGATCACAGGTGAAATTCAATTTTTCAACATTTAAATGAATAGGATTTCAGGCATATATATAAAAAACAGATTCCATTCTGAGGCCCAGGCCAGCTAAAAGTGCAGGAAAACACCAAACTGTGTTGTGATTTCCTGCTTAAACGTATCCGAATCCATCGTGCCCGAAGCTGTTATTACGAAAAGGACCATTTTGAGACTTGGAAGCAGTTTTTTTGGACATTTCTTTGATAGGTCATATTATTTTAACATAAAACACAGTGTATACTTATGAATGTCGGGCTTTCCAGTAAGTAGGCTTCTAACTGAATACAACAGGCTGATGAGAAATAGTGTTTTTATGAGACCTAGCCTTGCAATAACGATCATTAATATCCACAAATGAAATAACTGAAAACATCAAAGCTGCCCCGTGTCGTTTTCCAGCCAAAAGCTTGTTGGGCACATACAGCACCTATCAACTCACAACAATCTTGTCTCAGAGTGCTCTCCAAACCAGCACCCACAAAAGACGTTTCGCTGCTATCTCCAGATCAGGTCTGAGAGAAGATGCCAAGCAAAACAGGGAGGAAGTGGGAGATAGTGGAGTAAATGGGTGAAGCGAAAGCATGTTCTGACACAGAGGTGCTTTAAAGGGCCCCAGAGAATTCCTGAACTCCTTCAAATTACTCTACACCCCAAAATGACCTTACACACCTTCACACACCTTCCCAAAGAGCCCCAGGGTGAACCCTGATGCAGATGGGATGCTTTTTACAGTACTATGCAAAATAGTGCTAAAGTGTTTTTCCATTAAAATTTTTTACATGGAAACAGTAAAAGAATCAAGATCTGTTTTGTTTGTAAAAAGTAGTCGATATTTTGAGAGCTAGTGAGGAGAACACAGGTTCGGTTCCAGATTCCTCCTCGGTTCCTCCAACCGTTGTTTGGATTTGTGAAACCCCATCAGCAGCTCCTGATTTAATTTAATGAAGGACCGATGAAGTCAAACCAGGTTTCTGATTGAAACTACAAGTAATACTGGACTTCCACAAGGAACACATTTATATACTGAACAAAAAATCATTTTTTACTGTATAATATCACCTGTATTTCTTCTTTTTGGTTTATTTAGTATATTTAGTAATATTAATGTGAAAAAAAACACATTAATCTTAACCATTTTTAAATATTATTTTCGTAGGTGCCTAAGACCTTTGCACAGTACTGGATGTCATTTAATTTTTGCTCCCAACCTGCAATAACAAGGCACCCAAAGTGGATGAAGGCAGAATTGAATTTTCAAGATTCGTCCTAACTGTAGATCTGCAAAAACTGCTCAAACTGCTCTACAGTGTTTCTCAGACGGGATGAGAAATGTTTATGAAGGCTTTAATGATGTAACATTTCTAATCAGAACATCTGAATAAGGGCGCATTTGATGAAATGCAGACGGAGAAGTTCATCCAAAGGTTAGTCCGGTTGGAACCTAAAACAGCTTTTTTTTTCCCGCAACCGGATGAGAATAATGCAACAAATGATGGAGAGAAAAAAATCTTTATTAAATAATCTCCCTCCCAATCTAATGTTATCAGGCAAAGGAATTTGGGACAAAAAGCACTGCAAGAGTTTTTAAATGGCCTAGAAAAGCTAAAATAGCATGAACTATTTAAGGAAAACATCGACATATGGACACCAATTCTCTTGAGCTTTTGATGTTTTTTCGTCCCAAAAATCCAAGATTATATTTTCTGTTTAACCGGGATTGAGGTGAATGAAGTAGGTTTCATCCAAAATCCTATCCTGTCTTTCGCACCAAACTTACACTCTGAATGAGTTTGTCTTTAATAGATCTCTAAAAATGTTTTATTTGAAAGAAATCTACATTTTAGGGCAATGAGATGACTCACTTTTTTAAGATAAAATACCAAAATCATTTATTTACAGTGGAACTGAGAATGATAAAGAGAAACTGCCAGCATTCCAGTGGAAAAAAGGAAGCCAATAATTGACTACGGCCTCGGGGCTTCTATTCATAATTGACCAAAATCAGATGCGCTGGGGCCATATAGCCAATAAGCACACTCTGTGTGCCCTCGATGAAAGACAATTTAAAAGATGTGAATTAAAAAAAAAAAAAAAAAGCACACAGGTCTTCTCAGATTTACATGCAGTGGTTTACTTGTGTTTACCTGAGTGTGTGTTAAGCTTATAAGCAATATGCTCCACACCTAAGCATCAGAAGCCCCTTCTTCATGCTCTTCTTCACAAATAAAAGAGGCGAACCCGAAAATAGCGGAAGAAAGGGTCCAGGCGAGGGTCAGGCACACGGGCGTGACTGCTTAAAACGTGGCCAACACTCCACAAAGGAGAGCCATGTTTTATCCTCTCTCTCTTCAAGGAGGAAGCAATAAATAATTGAGCAGGACAGGCTATTCAAAACATTGGCATCCCCTCTCTACGTGCCGACTCTGAAGCTGCGCTCTTCCAGGGGCCACGTTTGACAGGGAACTCTTTCATAAACCTTTTAGAAGTTTCCTAAACCTTCAGACATTAATGGGGAATTCACTAAATTCTCTCACTTTCTTTCTCTCTTTTTTTTTTTTTTTTTTAACGGCCAGTCCTCCTCAGACCTTCCCAGTTCCATGTTTATACTCGGTTTAAGCATTTCCCCAAACCTGTGAAGAATGATGTTTAGGTCGAGTGTATCACAAGTGGCATCGCAACATTTTTCAACGATCCGTAAGAGGCCCGACATGATTTTTTTTTAAATTACGCCTAATTATAATGGATCATTATAAGAGTATAAATTACAATTAGCCATTACATTTGGACTCTTACAATTAATGACTGATTGTAAGAGGACCAATGTGCTTTTTTCTTTTTAAATCAGGTGGCATTTAATTCTGGTCTTTGTTGGAGTAATAAAGCTCTTCTGTATCTTATTTCCAAAGCACTTGCGAAGAAAACCCTCAGTCAATCCAAAAAAGGAGCCCAATCATCTTTCACTGTTTGTACTTAATTAGTTCATATGAAAAATGAATGACAGGTCTGTTGATGTGGTTGGCCTTGATGATGATGATACCCTCACGCAAAGAAATTTGAAGAGAACAGCCCAAACCTTTGACAATTCCTGTCCGGCGTCACACTGCCTGCAGGCGATGCAGTTCCCAAACTGGTCCTTGTACTCCTGTTCCCTGCATTCCCTTCTCTCCTCTCCCATTATGGCAATCTGAGAGGGACATAAAACATGATCTCCCAAAGATAAGAATTCCAACATTTCATCCCAGCTTATGTTCACCAGAATACGTGCTCAGTCTCAACACTACACTGTAAGTCAGAGCCCTGGATTCTGAGGGCCAGACAAGGGTTTGTATCAGATACAATACATGGAGGAAATTGCTTATGTTACTGATGCACAAAAACACAGAGACACACAGACAGGAACAATATAGTTTATAAAGACCAAAGAAAGCACAATTGAAATTCTGCAGAAAATACTCAATATGAAATACACCGTGCTATATACACATATGCTGGGGGTATAAATACTATAGATACAGTTAAGTGAATTACTAGTAACACAAATGGCGGCTAGGTGCCTGTTATTGCGCGTACTAGAGAACAGTAGTACATCAGTAATCATGGCATAAATAATGATATTTCACATAGTAAGACTATTGCACATAAGACATTGCACCTTATGAAATGATTTAGGACCCACTAAGAAAACTGCACATGACAGACTATTGCACATAATAAGATAATACTGCACATAATGAAAAGAATTTAAATATAATATTTGTATGATAAGTTTGCACAGAACACATAATATGTCGTTTCCATAACACACAGATATGTCATCTCCCCTCGAAATGTAAATGGGACCTGGGCTGAAACGTACCTGTAATAGACTCAGTAAAAGTATCTTCAGGACCGGACTCCAGATGGGCCCTCGTACTGAAGCCATCCGGACAGTGTTCACTGTGAAAGACACCACACAAACGCCAAATCAGAATACTCAAACCTATAAAACCCTAACGGCTGCAGGAAGATTGCAGCAGGCCTATCATTATATAGGAAAAAATATTCTACAATTATAGACTGCAAATAAAGTATCACTCGTACCAAAACAGAGAGACAAGAGGTAGTTTATTACTTTGCTCTTGAATGCACTGGCACTACATATATCACTACATGCAATAACAGACTTGGTATAGAGTTCAACTCATAACCACTACTTGTGTTTATTAGTAAACTATTTCAGCATTAATTATATTCATCTATAGTATTTATAGCCACTGACCACAGCTTTTTTTTTTATATATACTGCATATCGTATTTAGTATTTTCTGTAGAGATTTATTTGGACTTTGTTATATTTTAGATTGTTCTTGTCTTTGTGTGTGTCAAAAAATGGCACTACTATAATTACATGGAATAACAGACTTGGTATAGAGAGCAACTCCAAACCACTATTTGTGTTCACTAATAAATTACTTCAGCAGGAACTTCATTTACGTAGTTGTATTTATACATAAATGAATGGAAGTATTTATATCAATTGACCACTGCACTTTGTGTATATTGCATATTGTATGTCCAACAGAGTATTATCAGAGTATTTTTGGGACTTTATATTATATTTTATACCGTTCTTGTCTTTTGTGTTTCTGTGTCAAACAAATGCCAAAATTAAATTCACGTGCAATAACAGACTTGGTATAACTCCAAACCACTATTGGTGTTCATTAGTCCATTTCAGCAGTAATTTGATTAATTTATAGTACTTATATCCACGGACGACAGCTTTGGTGTATATGGCATAGTGTATTTAGTACAGACTTACACCACTGCACTAAAGTGTTGATTTGTATTTTGACTTTATATTATATTTAACATTGTTCTTGTCTCTTTCTGTGCCTGTGCAGTTGGAGCATTTTTGATTCTGAGTCTGACCTGAGCTGCTGGTGCTTTTAATGGTCTAATGATCTTCTGTCTTACCTGCTGTGTCTGGTTTGGTCCTGAAGTTGTCAGAAGAGGTCCAGGCTGCTCCAGCAGGTCTCTTCACTCTTTTCCTCCGTCCTGCATTACAGCTCCTCTTCTCTTTCCAGCCCGAGAGGGACTCAGAGATCAGACGGGACAGAGGCAGCGCTCAGGTCAAAAGCAGCTGTAATCTGATCTGAGATCAGCACATCAAAGCCAGGGTCTGGCCGAGCTGCAGCGGCGCGTCCCTCCGGATTAATCCAGCTAAACACACTTTATTTCATTTCTGCAGAGTCACAATCAGCGCGACTCGGTCTGGTGCGATTCAGAACCCCAACACACACATACACACCAGTTACATACACTCATACACCCACTTGGTTCTTGACGGTACAGCTCATTTCAGCCCCTCACAAACACATGAAGAGTTCTCCCTACCCGTATTCAGACAAGCCCCGCCTCTGGGCTCTGATTGGCTCTTATTCCGACATAGGCAGTCCTCTCTGCACTCTGATTGGTGCGTAGTGTCTCGACTGTTTCTCGATTAGCTAATTGTTCACACTTGCAGAAGGGAGGGGAGAGAGAAAAAGAGAGAGGGAAAGAGAGAGAGAGAGTCAGAGAGAGAAAGGTAGAGAGAGAGAGAGAGAGATGAATACGGGTGAGAGCCGAGCAGGTTGTGTGACGTCACACACACGGGGATCTCGGATTGGCCTCGCCGTTCGTATGCAAATGAGGCCACGGAAAATCCTGAAAATCGTCAAGAAAAACAAAAAAAGTGCGAAAAGAAAGAAAAAGTACGTAACTCAAATAAAGAACCTGCATGACAATGTTATACTTTCAAAAACATATCATTAATTATAAATCACTGTGCAATTCAAACACAAGGGTCTACACTACACATCAGGACAGCACCTTCAATACGGTGTGTACAGGACCGAGAAAAAGTCTTGAGGCCTGCCTCTGATTTTATACTTTGCTTCCAAAGAGCCAAACCTTCTTGTATTTTTAATCTAGTCTTGAGCAACAGTTCTCCAAGCTTCCTCATTTTCAGTCCAGTCCCCGAACCCGAACCGGTTTCAGAGGAATATTTTTTGTTTGCACGTATTAATCATTCAAACATAACAAAGCATATTTAACTGAGATCCTGAACCCGTGAAGAAGCAGGTGCAGATGATTCCAGATGATCAGGTGGTGATCAGTATACTGGTGGTGCTGAATGCTGAGTGGTTGGAACACCTTTATCTAGACACCTTGTACCTCTACACAATGTGACAAAGATAAGTATTTTTGCACCAACAAGGTGATTTTAAAAATACATTAAGAAACGAGAGGGGCTCAAGACTTCTGCAGAGTGTGTTCACACTTTTCTCGTACTTAATCATTTAAACGGTGGTTAGAACACAAATAGGGTGATGTAAGAACTTGCAAACATCAGAGCTTTAATGGAGTTTCATTCAAAAGCTACACAGTGGATCAAAAATTAATATATATAATAACAAAAGTAAATCCATCTGTATTTTCCTCTTAAACTGTTTGTGTTAGGCAAACTGTTTTGTACTGAGGTCTCTCAGCAACATTGTCAGGACAGCCGTGGTCCAAGGAGAAAATCAGCAAAGCTCTAATTACATCATGCTTAGTTAATGCAGACCAGTCTGACCATTTCCCAGTGCAGCGACCTGATGGGTCGTGTGGGCCTGGACTGGGGGACAGAGGCCCCACTGGCACGCTGCCACTGATCAGGACGGCTGTGTCTCCAACACTCCCGGTGGGCCTGCTTGGCGAAGGAGTGACTTTGAATGGCGTTTTAGTGTTCAGAGCAGAGGGTTGTCTCCTCTTGTTACATTTTATCTACATTATAAATCAGATTTTGTAGTCCATACCTCACATGCATCCACAACAAGCCTAAAACCAGAGGCCACCACAACAAAATCTAATTCAACACCTTTCAATAACCTGTTTTACTTCACATTTTTATTGTGGAGGCCAAGTTTGCCCTACTTCAGTATGGATACATTATAACTGAATGCATGAGTTTCATATTTAATACACATGAGATCATCTCAAAGGAGAGAAATTAATAAAGTATACATCAATTAATAGCCCAAAAGTAGATCAAGTAGTTAAAAGAGCCACAAGGCATTTTTCTGTATCAAATTGTTTATTACTTTATTTTACTGTTACCACTACTAACAAAATAATAATGTTGTAATATAGTAATATAATTAATACTGTAATTGTATAATATAATGGTAGTCATGGGAGAGAAATGAATAAAGTAGAAATACACTAATAACCTAAATGTAGAGCAAGTAGGGATTAGAGCAACAAGGCTAAATCACAGTAATTATCAGAATTATTCTGTATCAAATAGTTTATTAGTTTGCCAATAGTTTATAGTTCATTGCCACTAGTAATATAATATTAATATTGCAATATTGAAACATTACAATGTAAATAATACTAGAATATTCCTTTAATATTGTTTTGTTGCTCTTGTGTTTTTCTTGCACTCTCTCTTGTTCTCTTTGTGCTCTGTGTAGACCGGTGTGGTCTTGTGATGTTTCTGTTTCTTGTTCTTGTTCACGAGAAACGTTGTCCTTTCACTGTGTACTGTATATAGCCTATGGCTGAAGTGACAATAAACCAGTCTGACTACTACTACTACTACTACTACTACTACTACTGCTACGTTTACGGCATTCAGAAGACACTCTTATCCAGAGCGACATACATCAATGCTACTACTACTGCTACTACTACTACAACCACTACTACTACTGCTACTACTACTGCTACTACTACTGCTACGTTTACGGCATTCAGCAGACGCTCTTCTCCAGAGTGACGTACATCAATGCTACTACTACTACTACTACTACTACTACTATTACTACTGCCACTACTGCTACTGCTACTACTACTGCTACTACTACGGCTATGTTTACGGCATTCAGCAGACGCTCTTATCCAGAGCGACGTACATCAGTGCTACTACTACTGCTGCTACTACTGCTACTGCTACTACTACTACTACAGCTACTGCTACTTCTACTATTACAGCTACTGCTACTACTACTACTACTACTACTACTACTACTGCTACTACTACTACTACTACTACTACTACTACTACTACTACTGCTAATAATAAATTACTACAGCTAGTACTACTACTACTAATAATAAATCACTACTACTACTACTACTGCTGCTACTACTACCACTAATAGTAATAAAAAATAATAATATTACATCACTACAACTAGTACTACCAATAAGAACAATACCAATTATTATTATTATTATTATTATTATTATTATTATTATTATTATTAATCTGACTAATAGTTAATTAGATTTTTTACTTTTTATTTTATTTCATTTGTCTTTTAATTTGCTTTTTGGTACTAGTACTAATCAAGACAAATCTTACTTAAGATATCTTTACTAATTCTGAATGTGCTGTGTCCTTTTGACCCTGACCCTAAACATCACATTAATCATCTTTTCTCCATCAGTACGAGTTTAAGTACTCCTATCTTATATCGTTTTTCAGTATAAAACTGAGTGTGGCGGCCTCAGGCTGCTGTCTGTGTTTTTGACCTGGACCAGCGTGTCCAGCTCTGTGTCTCTGTAGCCCCGCCCCTTCCCGTTCAGTGCAGCAGTGGCTTTGCTGTGAGGAACCTAGTATTTTTTTCCCACCCTTATTCCGGTAGGTCCCGCCCTCCTTTGGTGCGATTGGTTAGTAGTCTACACGCAATCTCAATCTGACCCTATCTGTGTGGTTCTATGTTAATAAATGACTAACTTTAACCAATCATAATACAAGAGGCACGATAGGCTCAGCCAATCAGAGCACGAGGAGGGCGCGGCATGCCTAAATACGGGTGGGAAAAGCCCTTAACGCTGCCTGGAGAGAGAGAGTCAGGCAGTGCGGATTCTGCTGCTCGGCCAGGTTTCTCTCGCTTGCTTGCTGTATCGCGGTGAAGTTCATTGCTTATTCTTCGATTGGTAAGTGCAAATAAATTCACTTGCGTCCTGCATTAGGGCATCAGTTGTCAGGGATGGGCCAGTGTTACTGCATAGGAAATAAAATGCTTCATAATGGTAAAAACAGAGATGAGACCATTTGTTATGAGATCAATGAGATCAATGCAACTCCATACAGTGATTCACCTGTTTTAACAGCTGTTTATTGTCCATTATTCCCAGCCTTGGGTTGGTTATGAGGACTGGTTCTGTGAATATGATGTCTTTTGGTGAGCAGTCCTGAGCTCTGGCCTGATGGCTGTGCTCTAACGGTGCAGGAGAGAATGGATGCAAACAGGCGTGGTCGGATACTGGTGCTGCTGTGGTTGTTATTGAGAGGTCGTAATGTCTCCTTCTTACGAAAGCATGGACTGTATGACTTTTGTCCTGCAAATTCTGAATACAATTTCATTATTTTGCATCGTATAGTGCTCATTAGGAAAACCATCACTGCCACCTTATATATGGGTAACCTGTTTGTCTCCTATTTGTGTTTTTTTCTTTAAGAAAAAAGGCGATTCCCCCCCCCTAGAGATGTTGCAGTCTAGCACTGCCGTGTAACAGTTTAACAAACTGTGCCACACCTTCACTGGATTTAATTTTAATTTTATTTTCTGTCAGACTTTCCCCCATAAATTAAAAAAAGCCTTCCAGCCCTCCAGCCTCATCCAGAGAAGCCCCTTCTACACCCACTGACTACCTTAACTAACTGGAACCAGTGGGGACGGTGACGTCACGCCGCCACGCGCAGGCGGGTTCGGTTCGACACTGAATGCAAAGTTCGAGTTTGTTTCCCCCGAACCGATTCTTTCGAAGCGAACCGCATCCGAGTCGGCGATTCATGCGTTCAATCTCTTTTCTCTGTTCAGGTTCAGCAGGTGGCTCTGATGTTCAGTATCAGAGTCAGGCTGGACCTCCTACCCTCTTTATGTACTAAAGTATTGGGACGCCTGACCATTACACTAACAGGGACCTTAATGACATTGCGTTCAAATATATAGACTTTAAAATGGAGTTGGTCCCCCTTTGCAGCTCTAACAGCTTCCACTCTTCTTGGAAGGCTTTCCACAAGATTT
>JBBJLS010000001.1:26898035-26933622 GCA_037577275.1 Bryconaethiops microstoma
CAGAACCGGGAGGTAAGATGGGCGTGAGAGCGCCCCGAGACACCGGCACCTCCACTCCACCGTCACAAACCTGAGTGTACTGATCACGGCCTGATCATCTGGAATCATCCGCTCCTGTTTCTTCACTGGTTCAGGCCTTAAGTTAGATGTGCTTTGTTACGCTTGAATGATTCATACGTACGTCACTGTGTGGCTTAACAAACAAAGTTTCTCAGTTTCCTGAAACTGGACAAAAAATGAGAGGCTTTGAACGTCCTTCAAGAAGCCTGGAGAACTGTTCCTCAAGACTACATTAAAAATACAGGAAAGTCTGACTCTTTGGAAGCTAAATATGAAGAAATGAGAGGTGTCTTGAGACTTTTGCACAATACTATATGTAGCTACATAAATGATTAGACAAAACATTAATTAATTGAAGTTGCTTCATTCAGTGGTGTACTTTATTTTCACACAAATAAAAATCAACAGTATTATTGCCCAAGCAGAAATATTATGTTGATGTATTATGTTGTATTTATGTGGAAAAGATGGACATCTTTGAATCATATAAATACAGTGTATCGCTTTGTTATTCTGGGTTTTTTCTATATGAACTGATACTTGATTATGCTGCATATTGTATGCATACTAACCACATTGATTCTGGTCTACACCATGACTAATCAAGTCAGAATTGATCTATTGCAGATTTTAATGAGAATACAATTGACTTTGGAATTATTGCTGTGAATGCTGTACAATTTTAGGGCACAGACCGTTAATGGCTCATGTGCCCCATTTCATGGCTGCGGAATCAGCGTTTAGATGTAAGTGATGTGTGCGGTAATCACTTAGTGGACGGCCTGATCGTGTGCACTGATTGGCTGGCTGGTTTTAACAGGCTGCAGCTGCGTGTGCCAGAATATGCTGAGTGCAGAGTGTGAGTTAGCAGATGCGGTGACTTTTATCTTGGACGGTCAAAGACAGCGAGATCTGAGCTGGCCCACTTTCAAGATTGTGCCTGGATCTCTAGAGAAAAATCTCTATGACTCAGTGGATAGTTGGAGATTTGTCAAAGGGGTTTAAAGATCATAATCAGAATCAGAACTCTTTACTGATCCCAGAGCAAATTTCTTACATTACAACTGTACATTGCACAAAATATCAATTCTAAATAGATCCAATAAAAACGATGAAATAGAGTATGCTATATACAGAAATGCTGGGGGGTATAAATACTATAGGTAAGTAACTTACATTTACTAATAACACAAATAGTGGTTAGAAGTACGTTATTGCATGGAATAGAGTTCAGTAGTAGATCAGTAATATTGACATAAGTAGTGATATTTCACATGTTAAGACTATTGCACATAATAATAAAATATTGCACATAATGATTTAGCACCTGATAACAAAATTGCACATAATTTTGTACATGGCAAGACTATTACATGTAATAATAAGATAATAATGCGCGTAATGGTAATGATTTAAACCCAAGAAGAACAAAAAAAGTAACATCAGGTTACTGCACAGATTATTGTGTGGATGTGTGACAGAGAGAGGAGTTATAGAGTCTGATGGAAGTGGGAAGGAAGGATTTTCTGTGTGAATCAGTGGACCACTTTATGTTGGTGAGCCTGAGTATTATAAAGAAAGATGTGCATTATAAAGAAAGATCCTGATGATGGGGAAGAAAGAGAAAAGTAAAAGTAAAGTGAGGTGTGAGGAGTGAGGAGATCCTCAGCTCTGCATCGCCTGCACTTTTGACCCTGGACCTTGTCACAGCTGCATCTGCTGGAGGATGGGTCTGCACAGAGATGTTTAAATGGCCTGTGGGTGGCTTCCTAACTGTCAAATAAAACAAGTTTAGGGGAGCTGAGATTGACTGTAATCATAAAGCACTGCAGACACCGACTGTTAGTGCTGCACAATATATCCTCTGATAATTATTGTTGCAATATCAGTCTTGAATTGGGGTCTTCGTGTAATCCACCAAAGGTCTAATTTTTAACCATTATGGGTGAATTGGTACATGAATAAGTGGAGCTAAACTGCTGCAGGAGATTTAATATTTAAATGTGTTGGTTCTGTGTCATCATACGATGATTCGGAAACAGGTCATATTAGTAGCTTAATTTCCTTATTAGGAATGTATGGCTGGGGGAAGTAAACATACCATTTGAAACAATATTTACTGACTAATCCTTTTTTATTCCAGAAAAGTGATGATATGGATCTCGAGAGGCATAACAGTCGCAATATATAGCAGTAAAATCACAATACTGTGTTGTCCATTTTGTGCAGCTCTACTGACTGTCAGAGAATCCTTTGTTACTTGTAATCCAAATCCAATTATTCATAATCTTAATAATCTCCTGATAAAAGATCAGTCTCCTAATCTACATATAAGCATTCATAATCCGAATCTAAGCATTCAGAATATTGCTGTGCTTCTAAAGGAATGCTTATAGATTGGTTTACTTTAAATACATTTAGTACTGATGTATAAGAATAACAGCTTTTGTTCATTGTTCCTATAGATTAATGACAGAGTTGAGGTTGGAACATTGGTACCACAAGGGAGCCGTGAAATATTCATGACGCTACATGGACGAGGCCTGAGAGGTGGAGGTGAGATTAGTAAGGGTGGACAATAAAAAAAAAAACAGTGGACAGATTTACTCATATTTGAAGAATAAAAAGATATAGAATTAATTTATCCTGTGAAATTTCATTTAAATGTATATTTTCTATAGTATTTCCTATATCGTGTATGTTTTATTGGTAAGAGTGTTGTTATCTCTTACAGGAAGGTTTGGACAAACCACTCCTCCTTTGGTAGAGTTCCTGAAAGATATTTTACGGAGGTATCCAGAGGGTGGACAGATATTGAAAGTAAGTGTCATGATCAACGTTAAATGAGTTGAAAGATAGTCCATAGCTATGTGGGCATGTGTGTGTTTGTACATACATACATACACACATGTACAGTACTGTGTAGAAGTCTTGAGCTAAATTCTTTTATTTAATCTACTCAATATGCCACAGATAAGACAGTTTGACAGGCATCGAATAATATTTTTGTACCAATAAGTTGCAAAGTGAAATATAAAGAAATGAGCGATGGCTCAAGACTTTTGCACAGTACTCTGTATGTCATTTTCTGGTTTTTGATGTTTTATATACACAAATAAGTTTGCATCCTGTTTCTGGGACCTGAGCTTGAACTGGCCGTGGTCTCACTGGGTTGTGTCATGTGGGACACAGGGAAGGAGGACACAGAAGCAGGAGTACTGGAAGAACACAAACAGTTTTAATCAGAAATGAGGTGTAAACAGTTCTTTGACAACACAAGTGCATAGGGAACTTTAACAGAGGTCAGTATAGGTGAACCCGATGCTTTTTACTCCTAACCAGCCATGATGAGTCAGACCAGCCTGAGGTCTATCTGCCTCGCTGGTCAGCGCTAGAAGAAAAAAGGGAAGAGAGAGGGCAGAATCAAAGTCCACTGGTCAGTACCTGCAAGAGAAAAAGAGGTCAGTACAAGAGCGAGAGCAAGATCCCACGCTTCCCTCTCAGTAAACTGGTCAGCGGGAACGTTGGACATGGGGCACAGGTGGCGCGGACATGACACGTTGAAAGAATGACCAAGATCTTAGATCTTATTTTAGAGTAAAAACCTACAAAACCCTGTGGTTTTTTTTGTTTTTTGTCTTTTGTTCTGAACAGCATTTCTGGAGACTGTTGTTGTGATGAGGGTGTGTATGAGGGAGATCGCACACCAGACTGCTGGAAACGGCTGGTACATATACTGGGGGAAGACACGCACAGACCAATGAGAACTCACAACCAATTCAACTAAACAGGGACCTAAACTCAAACTAATTAACGCAAAGGGAGAGACAGCTGAACTAATGAGTGGGTGCCTAGCAACGCTATTAGAGCGGAGCGCGGAGGCTCACTCTGAGCGGGTGGGTTGCAAAGCACCACGCCCAAACATAAACAAACCAACACGAGGACGAGGGGGGCGCTTTCCTCTCATTAGACTGGTGAGCGGGAACGTTGGACATCGGGCACAGGTGGCGCGGACATGACAGGTTGAAAGAATGGCCAAGAACTTAGATCTTATTTTAGAGTGAAAACCTACAAAAACCTGTTTTTTTTGTTTTTTTAAATTTTGTTCTGAACACTGTTTCTGGACACTGTTGTTGTAACAAAACATAATCATGTTTACTGTCAATGACAGAAAAGTCCAAGAGCAACTGTAAATGTAACAGTTAATTTCTAGAACACTGTAGAAATGCTTTGCTGACAGTATATGCTTGTTATGCAGCAAGGTCATTTTACTTTAAAAAGTAATGTTAAATGTACAAATGAACAAAAGGTACATGATTCAACATAAGGAGCGAGAGATCCTTGCCTCTGAACAGATGGACTCATTCATCTTGGTGATGACTAAAAGATGTTTATGTTCCATATTTATCCTAATGAACAAGGTCTACGGCGTCAGACATTGTACAGCAGATTGGCCAATTATCATATGTCTGCCTTTTATAGGAGCTGATTCAGAATGCAGAGGATGCAGGAGCGACAGAGGTTAGGTTTTTGTATGATGAGACTGAATATGGAGTGGAGTCACTGTGGTCACCTGATATGGCCCAGTATCAAGGTATATATTTTTAATCTTAACCACTTCTCAATTCTTTATATTTTGCTTTCTAAGGACTTTCTTTTTTATATTTAGTCTTGAGGAACAGTTCTCCAGGCTTCCTGAAAGACTTTCAAAGGCTCTCACCTTCAGTTCAGTTCAATTCAGAACCTGACCAGTTTCTGAGGAGTGTTTTTTGTTTGTTAAGCCGCACAGTGACCTACGTATGAATCATTGCAGAACGAATCATATCTAACTTAAGGCCTGAACCAGTGAAGAATCAGGAGCAGATGATTCCAGATGATCAGGCGGTGATTAGTATACTTATGGTGCTAGAACACATTTATCTGGACACCTTCACTCTCTCTCTCTCTCTCTCTCTATCTCTCTGTGTATATATATATATATATCGTAAAAGCCATCCCAAAAGTACTATTTAATGCCTGTCAAATATATATTTAGGAAATGTGTCTTTATAAAGATACACGTATGGTCTGTTATAGTATTGACTCTACAAAGTACGAAGCACATCATAAAACTAAACTATGTCTTTGTCAGGAACGGCTTTGTATGTCTACAACAATGCCGTTTTCACTGCAGAAGATTGGAATGGGATTCAAGAGATTGCGAGGAGCAGGAAAAGGGAGGACCCTTTGAAAGTTGGACGATTTGGTATTGGATTCAGCTCTGTTTACCACATTACAGGTAATGGGAAAGACTGTATTGTGTATGATTGCGTTCATTATTATAAGGCAGCAATATCCTACTTACAAATAAAAGATAACAATGTGTAGTTCAAATTTTGAACTGGAGCTTGCGGTTTTGAGAACCAGATTTAGCAGATACTCTAATCTTAGTTTTGTGTTTCACTAAAAGCCATGTATTTGTCTCATCTGCACTTTATTCTCCACCATCTTATTTCCAGATGTCCCAAGCATATTTAGTGGGGATCAAATAGGAATGCTGGACCCTCATCAGATGCTGTTTGGAGTTCATGAGTCTGGTCAGTGCTGGAACTTGAAGTCAGACATGAAGGAAATAACAGAGCTCAGTGACCAGTTTGCGCCGTTCTTTGGCCTGTTTGGCAGCTCAGAGAAGACCATGAAAGACGGGCACTTTCCAGGAACGCTTTTCCGCTTCCCCCTCCGCATGAAACCCTCCCAGCTGAGCAGCAACATCTACAACAAAGAGAAAGTTCTGGAGCTGTTTGAGTCCTTCAAGGCTGATGCAGACACTGTGCTGCTTTTCCTTAAGAGCGTGCAGAAGGTCTCTCTGCATGTGCGTGAGTCGGATGGGACCGAACGGATGCTGTTCCAGGTCACGGCAGGTGAGAACTCAGAACAGAAGCTTGAGCGGCCCAACTCTCTGAAAACTCTGGACTTTGCCATTGACAGCTACAGCAATGGCAGGACAAGCGATTCGGTCACCTGTGCCACATACCAGCTGACCATTGAGGTTCAGGATGAAACTGCTAAGGAGAGCCAGAAGACCACGTGGCTGGTTTGTAATGGTGTTGGTGGGCGAGGCATGTGTGGAGAACTGGACTCCCTTGCAGATGATCTGAAGTTCATCCCAACTATTGGGATAGCTTTGCCACTGACTCTTCTTGACGGGGACAAAGGTGCGACTTCCAGCTTTTCAGGACGAGCATTCTGCTTCCTTCCACTTCCATTGGGCGAGGAAAGTATGACAGGGTTGCCGGTGCATGTCAGTGGCTTCTTTGGCCTGACTGACAACCGCAGAAGCATCAAATGGCGGGAAGTGGACCAGTGGAGGGACCCGGCAGCCCTTTGGAATGATCTCCTCATCGTCACAGTCATCCCGAAGGCCTATTATACTCTCATCATGGAGACGATTAACCGTTTTCAGACCAAGAAGGACCAAGATTTCCCCCTTTCACCCAGAGGCATTTATGGAGCTTGGCCTGATCCCGACAAGGTTCGTCCACGCTGGAGACCTATTCTCGAGCCCTTGTTCCATGACTTGCTCCAGCAGCCAGTCATCTACTCCCTCTGCAGCACTTGGGTCCAAGTGGATGACACTGTGTTTTCAGAGCTAGATTCCACGACGGACAGCACAGAGACAGTAATCAAATACCTCCAGAACTCAGGAATGATGCTGGCCCAAGTGCCAGCCACCAATGCTGCGGTCTTGAACACCTTTATCGCCAAACCAGACAGCCTAAAGAAAGTGACCCCTTCTTTTGTACGACACACACTAAGGAAAAATAGGCACAAAGGGCCCTCCCAGGAGAAACTGTTTCTGCTCGAGTTTATCCTCAGCGATGCCTGTTACAGCGACCTCATCGGACTGGAGCTGCTGCCTCTGCAAAATGAGACTTTTGTTGCGTTTTCCTCGTCTGTGAGTGACAAGGATGCTGTGTATATCGCCTCTGAAGAGTATCCAAGGTGTGCTGTTTTGAATGACTGTTACAGTTGTAGCATAGTGCACACCCGTGTATTCATTTACATTAGGGCTGCATGATATAGATAAAATGTAAGTGTTTGATTTTACTGCTGCATATTGCAATTGCAAGATGTTTAAGGGCCCATATCATCACATTTCTGCATGTTTTAAAACTTGAAATATGTAAATATTGTTTCAAAATGTACATTCACTACCCCATCCATACAGTTCATAAATGGAAACTAAGCCACAAAAACAGCTCATATCATAGTTTTTGCGATGTCACATTTACGTATATCTTCTTATTTAGCCTACAGCTGTTCAGCCCCATCCATTCACGCTGAAGTTCTGCCTATTGTGCAGCCCTAATTCAAATCACAGCAGACCAAACAAAATTGTGATGACCTACTTAGTATATACTTATATAGCAACATAATTAAAGCATTTAAATACAATAACAGTTGCATTACAATATGTTATTTCATTGGGATTTATAAGACCAATATATCGAATTTCTTCATTAGGTCCCTTTATCCAGGTTTGGAAGGAAGATTCATACTAGAAAGCATTTCCCCACAAGTCATGAACAGCCTGAAAGAAGCAGCCAAAAGCAGAGGTAAGTAGAGAAATGTGAGAACACGAATTGTTCCATCGTTGCAGTGAATTAACTTATGTGTGTCCTTCCGCAAGCTAAGGCCTACGAGCCCACTGTTAATATAAAGTGCTTGCAGGGACTTTGACAGTGTATTCACTACGTCCAGACTCACTGTTTCAGGCCTGAACCTGACTATGTCAAAAGAAAGAGTGGAATGTTGGTGAAATACAGTACTGGGCAAAAGTCCTGAACCAGTCCTCATTTCTTTATATTTTGCGTTGAATCAAGTTGTTGCTGCAAAAATATATATGCCTGTCAAACTGTTTTATCTTTGGCATACTGAGTAGATTAAATGAAAGAAATGGGATCAAATGTTTTACTGTGACAGGCTGCAAAGTGCCTAAAAATAAAAGGTGGCTAGATAAAGGAGTTCCAACCAGTCAGCATTCAGCACCACCAGTATACTGATCACAGCCTGATCATCTGGAATCATCTTCACTGATTCAGGCCTTAAATGAGATGAGATTAGATTAAGTTTATTGGGCTTGAATGATTCATACATAGGTCGCTGTGTGACTTAATCGAAAAACATTCCTCTGAAACTGGTCTGGTCTGAAACTTTGAAAGTCCTTCGGGAAGCCTGGAGAATTGTTTCTTAAGACTACTTTAAAAATACAATAAAGTCTGGATTTTTGGAAGTAAAATATGAAGAAATGAGGAGGTGCTCAGGACTTTTATATAGTACTGTGTGTCATAAACAAAGAGTGGAATACAGAATATAGTCTCATGTCTCTGTGCGCTTCTATTCTTATAAACATAATCATGTGATCATAATCCATAGATGTGGCTTTACAATATGTCTGGCCAGACTACTGCTGACATGGCTAAAAAATGAGGGGCAGGCATTTTTTTTCAGTCCCTGAATCAATAATTATATTATTATTAGCAGAGTTGGGTGAGCCTAAATCCATATACACACAGTAAACCTTAGGACTGGCCTGTTAATTAGTTATTGCTTCATGTATGCTGGAAGAAGGGGAAGCTCTAAAATGCACTGGCTAAGTGGATATTTGATACAGGGATTGAGAGCCAGCATCTACCAGCATAGAGCTGACAATTGTTAGGTGCTACTCATTTTGGTGTTTTTTTTAGATTATAATAAAGTGAAAAACCAAAAGCCAAAAGGTGTGACTGGTTGCAGAGTAGTACAGAAGCTACAGTCTCTGTTGAATTCGAGGTCGTTTCTGTATGTCTCAGATTTTGTTCATTCTTTGTGTGTGTGGGCGGGAGCTGCTAACAGTTTTCAATGACATATGGTAGTTTAAGCACAAACTTTTATCTGTGTTGGTTAAAGTGGTGTTTGTAAATACTTTTAGGGCTGCACGATATGAACAGCATATTGGTATTGCGATTTTACTTTGTGATATCATGATAACCAACTCATTTAAATATATCTCTTTATTATGGCCACAACAGTTTGGCCCCACCCCTTCATGCACCAACTCCCTAACACCTTTAATGGTTAAAGATTTGACTTTTGTTAGATTGCATGAAGACAGAACAACCAGTAACTCATCTGGAGCTGTGATTGGTCACCCTGTCAGAAACACTGTGATGGCTCGTTTGTATATTGCAGCCTTTAAATGCCAATTTTTGTAGTCTAAACCCTAAATATGCCCCCAAATATGCTCCCAAAACACTTTAATTTCATATTAAACTCTTAATACATCATCCTTAAAAAAATGTAAAGGGCCACAAGCAAAAAATAAATAAATCTGAGACATGCAGCAACACACCTGATTTGACATGGAACAACAAGTAATAAAATTAAACATATGAACTAAACATTAAGGTCTAAAATGTAAATGTACAAAAGACATTTCTATCCTCACACATGGACCAGTGTAGAAATCATATTTTATCATTTGACAGTACTAATGAAAACCAAAAATTTTAATTTCATTTTGTACTTGAATAAGTGTAACTATACTACCAGTCAAATGTTTTTGCACACACTGAGATTTTCTACATTTGCATGTTACTTGTGTTATATTAAAAAAAAAAAAAGCAATCGATATTCTTTGTTAACAGATAGATATACGGTATGTTCACCATTTGAGTTCCTTTATTAACCAGAAAATGTCATTTAAAGTTAAAGGACAGTCTAGAATTTGACTCTGTATCACCACACAACCAATTAATAGGATGTCAGACACGCACTGTTACACATTATTTCATCGTATAAAGGAAACTTGTTTTATTTTACATATTTTCATTCATAGTTGTTCACTCAACAAGTTTCCAGGGTTTAATAAGAACAAAAATCTGCTGTTCATGAAATAAATGTATATGTGGTAAAAACCTGTGGTGTGCAAAAAATTTTGATTGATAGTGTTTTTACTTTATATTGGTAGTAGTTTTACTTTAATTTGATCATTGAAGAGTACGTAATGTATTAGAAAAATCCATCTGTTTTTTTACCTCTTTTGTTTCATGTGTTATTGTCATGTCAGTACTTTTAGTACTTTTTTATGTAATTAATTGTTTTTCACCCTGATCCTGGTTTTGAATTTGAATCCCAGTTCAGCAGTATCTTTGGGGTTGCTCAGGTAAGTACTCTGTGTGTCGTGTCTTGCCTGTAGAGGTGAAGAAGGCATTTTCTTTCAATAATCAATATTTGCAATGCTGAATATTATAACAAACCCACTCGAAACATAGCACAGTTCTGATTTTGATGGATTGTAATGACAAAACACTAACTGAATTTGCAATGTAGTATCTCACAATCATGAATAAATGTCCAACCAGCCAGTATTGATGACATCTGGTCAACAAAAATACATCTGCACTAAAAGCTACTGCTCAGCTCACTGTACAACTCCAGCATTTCTGATTTGAACAATACTGGCAGACATAACACAGAACATAACATACTGAAGCAGTCTTAACTTACCTGAGACCATTTTTTGTGTTTACAGCATGTAAAGCATGTCAGCAAAGTTCATTGTTTGAATTGTCGTTCCTCATGCTGTGGATGTTGCATATATCCACAATCTTCTGCATTGACTTTTTGTGCTGTGATTGTATTTTTATACATGGAGTGTACTTTTATATATGATTTTATGATTTTCTGTTACCTGTCTCTCTCTTTAAAGTGAAGGAAGCATTGCATTTCAGCTACATTTGTAAGTTTTATTATGTTTGCCAGAATTATTTGTGTTTAATAACTGTGTCAAGTGTTGCTCGCTAGTTGTTAACAAAACACAGCTGAGAAACAGCTGCTCAGATGTCAGAACTTTGCATTATGGATGTACTGTGTTATCAATAGCTGCATTTTGGCTGCGAAATCTGAAAGAGTAACTAATTGAGTCCAAATAAGACTATTCTGGTTTTGTATTCGCCTTTTGGGTGTCCCTAAAGACTGAATTAGGAAACATTTTTCTAGATCCAATATTGTCACATGCTTCCTTTACTTTTAAACATCCTTACACTTTGTGTGCTGAAATTATATTAAAACCTGCTTGTTTACAGGAATCATAATGTATTTAGTATGCCTAACATACAGCACTCTGCAAAAGTCTGTTTTGCAAGCCATTTTAGTAGTGAGGGACTGCAAATACACAAGTTAACATTCAAATAAATATATACAAACAAGAAAGCATTAAATAATATTAAGATTTTTGTTTTTACAAAGTATTTGAGGTTTTGTAAGTGGGTAGAAGAACACAGGTTCCTTTACAGATTCCTTTAGCCTTTGCTTGGAATTGTAAAACTCAATCAGTAGCTCCTGATTTAATTTAATGAAGTATTGACTGAGCAAATACCTCAATTTGAGGTCATTGATGAGAACTACAGTGTAATAGTGGGCTTGATTTGGGAATAATTAAGCAAACACATAGACATACATAAAATCACAATTTTTTTGTAATAATATTATTTATATACATTCTAATGTTAGCGTTTTAAACATATACTGTTCAGCTAAACAGATTTCAAATATAATTTTCTCAGGTGTCTAAGACCCTTGCACTGTACTGTATATTTGGAACAGTAATTTATGGATAATGAAAAACTAGTACCCTATAAGAATGAACTCAAACCGTTTAAATGTGTAAATAATCGGTTTCCTCTGGGATCGATAAAGTTTTCTGAATCTGATTCCGATTCTGATTCTGACATATAATTGATTGATAAGTGAGTCAGTAAATGTTGGTTGTCTGTGAAAATTGGGTAGAGGGATGTGATTAATTTCCTCTGCTTTATAAGATGAAAATTACACCAGCAATGCACAGAGAATAGGTCCAAGTATCAAATGAATCTTATTTTCTCTAGTGTTTTAAATGGGCGGAGAAGTACTAATTATACTTTTTCTTGATGTTTTTTTTTCCAGGAAGGCCCTGCACTCAGGTTCAAGTTCTAAACCCAGACAGGTCGGCCCGTCTTATAAAAGAAATTCTCACAAGAGCCTGGCCTTCCAGAGACTTTGCAGTACAGTGGAACCCTGGTGATCAAGAAAAGAAGCATCCCTCAGCATCTTGGATTCAAAAAGTATGGAAACATCTCTACATTCATTTTGCTGATGACCTTAGTACCTTCGAAGACATGCCATTGATTCCCAACGTGCCACTAAGTGACAGTATAGAATCGTTGGATCTCTTGCGTCTCAAGACTCCATCTCCCATCATTATTTTGAATGAAGAAGATGGCACTTTATCTGAGGTCCTAACAGAAGTCATCAAAAAGGTTGGAGGAGTAGTCCTGAAACAAATGGATCCATGTTTGCAACACCCACTGCTGAAAAATTACATCCATCAGCTGTCTCCGAGTATGCTAGTACAAATTATGGACCGGACCTCATCCCAGAGACTAGTTAGTCAGGTATCAGCCCTCTCCGTCAAACAAAAGCTTGTCCTTAGAGGTTTCTTGGCTGGTCTTACAGATGTCACTGAGAAGGAGAAATGCATCATTGAAGAGCTCCCCATATTTGTGAAAGTAGGGCAGTTTTCAGAGAAAGGCACCCCTTCCTTTTCTTCTCTGAAAGGAGCCAGAGCGTTGCACCATACTGCCAAGCATCCTGCAGATGTTAAGTTATCCATCAATGTCGTTGAAAGCAGTGATGAGGCAACTATTCGTCTCATTGGGCTGTTAAATGTGGATCAGATTAAAAGCACTGAATGTCTGAAGGTGATTGTTCAGGACATTGAGAAAGGGTTCTACACAAAAGAAGAAGTGAGACGGATCATGCTTTGGGCCCTTACTCATTTGTCATTTCTCAAGAATGAAAACAAAACAGTAATCACGTGGCTTTCCTCTCTGAAGTTCATATATTCCTCCTCAGCAAAACCACTTGCTGCAACAGACTTCTTTGATCCTGAGCTGGAAATACTGCAGAATCTCTTCTACATGGAAGAAAAGACAAGATATCCCACAAGCACATACACGTCATCTCCTGATGTTCTTCATTCTCTTAGGCAGTTAGGGCTCAAGAACGAGGTACAGCTCACTGAAAAAGATGTACTTCAGGTTGCCCAGAAAATTGAAGAGTTACAGGGAAGTCCTGCGCCAGAATGGGAGTGTCTTCTGAAGAAGGCAAAAACTCTTCTTACTATCCTAAACAAACAAACAAAATTGGTTAAGTCTCCAGAGGCTCAGACATCCTTGCAGAACTTGAAATGGGTACCTGTCTGCAAGGAGCGACCTTTAAATTACCCCAAATCTCTCGCCTGGAAGGGAGACTCATGTAACATTTCTTCTCTCTCTGAAATGTGTGATATATCTCATGCAGTGCTTGTTGGTTCTTCTGTTGCACTGGTGGAAAGAACATCTGCTGGCATGAAGAAAGCTCTAAAGTTGTCCTTGGATCCTCAAGTGGACCAAGTCCTCCAGCATTTAAAAGCAGTGAATGACTGGCATAGATCCCAAGCATTTACTACGGAAGATTGGTATCAGTTCCAGCAGATACTTTTTGAAATCTACGAATTCATGCAAGTTCACTTAGAGAATGCAAGAGAAGCAGTGAAGTCTTTGCCTTTTGACTGGGTTTGGACAGGCAAAACATTTGCATCTCCTGGCCAAACTGTCCTGAAACCTGTACCAGATCTGGATCTACAGCCCTACTTGTACTCATTGCCAAAGACCATTGCAAAGTTCCACAAACTTTTTAAATTCTGTGGTTCTATTGATGAAGTTCTTCCCAGTCACATGTTTGCTGTTGTTAAAACAATTCGAGAAAGGAGTGAACAGGAAATGTCAAAAGAAGAAAGCAAACATAATCTCCTACTATTGATAAACATCTTACGATGGCTATACAACAATCAAATAGCAGTGGACATTGACATGCATGTGCCAATTTTTTGCTACAAAGATCCAAGCAAGTTGGCCATGAAGCCAATTCATGAATGCACTTACTGCGATATCAAAGTTGATGATTTGAATGATTTGCTTGATGACACATCAGAACCCATCATTCTTGTACACGATGACATTCCCATGAAAACTGCAGAGTGGTTGAAAGTTCCCTGTTTGAGCACAAGGCTCATAAACCCAGAGAACCTTGGCTTTGAACAGTCTGGGCAGAGAGAACCGCTAACTGTGAGGATCAAGAACATTCTTGAGGAATATCCATCTGTAGCAGATATCTTCAAGGAGCTCTTGCAGAATGCTGATGATGCAAATGCCACAGAATGCAGTTTTCTGATTGACATGAGAAAGAATCTTGATTTACGAGAAAACCTACTGGACCCTGGAATGATTGTCTCCCATGGTCCTTCTTTGTGGTCATTCAACAATTCGGTTTTCTCTGACACAGACTTCCTCAATATCACCCGATTGGGTGGATCCATGAAAAGATGTGAAGCAGACAAAGTGGGCAAATTTGGGTTGGGGTTCAACTCGGTTTATCATGTGACTGACATACCCATTATCATGAGCAGAGAATTCATGATCATGTTTGATCCTAACATCAACCATATCAGCAAACACATCAGAGACAAATCAAACCCAGGCATCAAAATCAACTGGAGTAAACAGCAGAAACGGCTGAGGAAGTTTCCTAACCAGTTCAGACCCTTCATTAACATCTTCAACTGTCAGCTCCCTTTGTCCCAAGAGTCCCCTTACAGATACGATGGAACGCTCTTCAGGCTCCCATTCAGAACAGAGCAAGAAGCGGCAGTAAGTGAAATCAGCAGTATCTACTACAACACCACAGATATCTATTCTCTCGTTGATGAATTTAGCATCTGTGGGCACCGGCTGATCCTTTTCACCCAGCATGTTGGTACAATGGTCCTGAAGTATTTGAAGTCTGAGGAGTCAAATCCTGCTGCTGCACAGGATGTAGTCACAATTAACAAGAGTGTATGGTCCTCCAAAGCAGCTTATGGTCCTCTCAGTATTCTGAAATCTGCAGCCAAAGTCATGAAAAAGGTTGCATCCACGAACAGAGTACCAGCTGATACTCCTAAGTCTGGCTGTATCATCAGAATTGTTGTTGAAGAGTTCCACAATGTATTCAGACGAATTCTTGATCTACAGTCACCCCTTTTCAGAGGTTCAGAGGAGGATCCATCTTCATACTTTGAGATGGCAGCTAAAGGCTGTCAAACCAGGCGACTTACTGATGAAATGCCTCAGAAGGGTGTGGAAAACACAAACTGGCTCATTTGTTCATGCATGGATGTAACTGAAGCTCTGAAGTTCTCCCTGAGTGAAAGTGGAAAGCGCCTGGGACTGGTACCATGTGGGGGTGTAGCAGTTCTGCTCTCTGAGGAAGAAAATCGAACATGGACAGTGAAAACAAGTTCAGGCCCTATTGGTGAGGTGTTCTGTTACTTACCTCTCAGAATAAAAACTGGGCTACCTGTACACATAAATGGATGCTTTGCTGTCACCTCAAATCGTAAAGAAATTTGGAAAACAGACACAAAAGGAGAATGGAACTCAATTTTTATGAGGCATGTCATTGTCCAGGCATACTTGGCTGCACTTAGTATGCTACGAACTATGTCAGAAAATGGGGAACTCCTTGACTATCAGTATTACGCAGCCTGGCCGGATCCTGGTGTTGTACATGATGACTTTAATTTGATTTGCCAAGGAGTATATCAAGAAATTGCTAAAGGTGGAGATGACGACAATGCAAAAGTCTTCTCAGATGGCAAAACCTGGGTGTCAATCAAGTACGTCAGGTTTTTGGATGACTCCTTGCTCTGCAGACCTGATGTTGGACCTGCTGCCTTCAAAATATTTCTGAAATACCTCAAGAAGTGTGGCTCCCAAGACCTTTGTGCTGTTGAGTTGCCAGACTGGGTGAAAGAAGGCTTTGATGATGCTGGCTGTAAAGGGAAACTGATGGAGAACACGCTCACAGAGAGACAGTTCTTTTCAGATGTATTCTTCCCACATATACAAGACATTGACCAAGACCTTCGTGACCCACTTATGTACTATGTCCTCAATGAAAAACTGGAGGATTTTGCAGCTATACTGAGAGAGACTCCTTGCATCCCATGCTCAGGACCATCAAATAAACTTGTTCTGCCATCTCGACTCATTCATCCAGAAGGAAGAGTTGCCAAACTGTACAACAGCGATGACGGACGGTTTCCTGAAGGAAGTTTGAAAGACTATCTAAATCCAGTGTGCTTAGTGAAGTTGGTACAGTTGGGTATGGTGAAAGATGACCTCTCGTGGGAGGACTTGACTGAGAGGGCTGAGTCTGTTATGACACTTAATGAAACAGACCATGTAGCTGCATGTCACAGGAGCAGCATACTGCTTAGTCTCATTGATGAAAAACTAAAAATGAGGGACACAAGAGGAAATGAGTATGTTGAAAAATTACAAGACATCAAGTTCCTTCCATTTTTGACCAAACCTGCTGGCTTTTCACTCCCTTGGCATGGAAATAATTTCCCCCAGTCAACAATGTTCTCTGCAACAGAACTTTACACTACAGATCATCAGGACACTGTGTGCTTGATGAAGCCGATCCTGAATGAAAACTCTCCATCTTTTAAAGGGTGCGGCCCCATTTCTCTAGCTGTGAAAGACTTTCTCGGCCTGATAAAAAAGCCAGCTGTCGGGTTAGTCATTAGCCAGCTCAAAGAACTCTCAAAATCCTTTGATGGTGTCACGCTGTATCAAGAAAACATAACTAATGCTTGTTACAAATACTTACATGAGGAGATGATGCAGTCCAAAGCTGTACAGGAAGAAATTATGCATGATCTGAAAACTTTCTGCTCAGTTCTAGTTGAAAACACTTACGTTACTCCATCAAAAGTGGCATTTCATTTGAACTTTGATGCAGCTCCGTATCTTTACCAACTTCCCAACAAGTACAGAAACAGTTGCCGTGAGCTCTTTGAAAATGTGGGAGTTCTGCCAAGCTTCACAGTTGAAAATTTCTCAGCTGTTCTAGAATTGATCAGGAACGAATGTGGGAGAAGACCTCTCTCTGAAGAAAACTTCCAGCTATGTCGTAGAATCATCAGCGAAGGAATATGGAGTTTGATTAGAGACAAATCTCAGGAGTTCTGTCAGAGCAATTATGGACAGATACTCTTGCCTGACAGCAATCTCACTTTGCAACAATCTAAATCATTGTGCTACAATGACTGCCCTTGGATTAAGGTAAGAGATACAACTGTGAAGTATTGTCATGGAGATATTCCGAGAGAGGTAGCAGTGAAATTAGGCGCAATTCCAAAACGTCACAAAGCCCTGGAAAGATATGCTTCCAATATTTGTTTCACCACTCTTGGAAGTGAGTTTGGCCAAAAGGAGAAACTCACCAGCAGAATCAAGAGCATACTCAATGCTTACCCATCAGAGAAGGAGATGCTGAAAGAGCTTCTTCAGAATGCAGATGATGCCAAAGCAACAGAGATATACTTTGTTTTTGATCCCAGAACCCATCCAACTGACAGAATATTTGATGACAAATGGGTGCCCATGCAAGGTCCATCACTCTGTGTGTACAACAATCAGCCATTTACAGAGGATGATGTCAGAGGGATCCAAAATCTTGGTCGAGGGACAAAAGAGGCGAACCCCGGCAAAACTGGGCAGTATGGAATTGGATTCAATTCAGTATATCACATTACTGACTGTCCATCTTTCATCTCAAATAATGACATTCTTTGTATCTTTGATCCACATGCACGTTATGCACCTGGGGCAACGTCTGTTAGTCCAGGACGAATGTTCAGAGATTTAGATTCAGATTTTAGGTCCCAATTTTCAGACGTCCTAAACTTGTATTTGGGAAATTATTTCAAGCTAGAACGCTGCACAATGTTCCGGTTTCCCATACGCTCTGTAGAAATGGCAAATGTTTCAGAGATCAGCTCAGTACCTGCTTCAGACAGAATGATACAAAATCTCCTGGATAAGTTACGTACAGATGGTGCGGAGCTACTTATGTTCTTGAACCACATGGAAAAAATTTCAATATGTGAAATTGAAAATGGGACAGGAGAACTGAAAACATTGTATTCTGTGACTGCAAAAATCACAGATGGTGATCGTCTCAAACGCAAGCAGTTTCATGCTTCTGTAGTGGACAGTGTGACCAAGAAGAAGCATCTGACTCAAATCCCAGTACAACAAATTACATACACTATGGATATTGAGGATTCGGATGGGAACTCAACAACCTGGATGGTGTGCAACAGATCTGGCTTCTCTGACATGGAAAAGGTGTCCAAGAGCGTAATTTCAGCTCACAAAAATGAAGACATAACACTTTTCCCTCGAGGTGGGGTGGCAGCATGCACTAGCCACAACTACAAAAAAGCCCATCGAGCGTTCTGCTTTCTCCCTCTTTCTCTGGAGACTGGCCTGCCTTTTCATGTGAATGGGCATTTTGCCTTAGATTCAGCCAGACGAAACCTATGGAGGGATGACAATGGAGTGGGAGTGAGGAGTGACTGGAACAATAGTCTAATGACAGCACTAATAGCTCCTGCTTATGTGGAGCTGCTGATTCAGCTGAAACGTAGGCTTTTTCCTGGGCCTGATCCCACCATGACAGTTCTTCATGGGACATCAATCCATGTTGTCAAAGACCTTTTGAGAAAGTTTTTGTTTTTCTTCCCTGTGAACAGGATTGACATTCAGCCAGACTGGTACTGTTTGGTAAAGGCAATATATCAGTCCATTAATGTAGACCTAAAAAGACTTCTCCCTGTCGTCAGAGCTCCACACATGGACAACACCGACATGCACGCAGCTGTATACATTTCCTGGGTAAATACGTTCGCTTCACCTAAATGTCGAGCATTCTTCGACAACTTGTTGCAGGATGAGTTGCAGCATCTGAAAAACACAGAATACAACATTACCACACGGAAGTCCGTGGCAGAAAATGTCTACAGGCTGAAGGCCATGCTCCTGGATGTTGGCTTTAACTTAGTCCACAGTTGCGATGAAACAGCTAGCCTGTATTTCTGCCTGGAAGATGCAGGTATTCCAGTCAGCTATGTGACACCAGAAGATGTCAGAGTCTTCCTGCTGACATTCTCATCTCCAGACACATCATGTCAAGTTGGTAAGCTGCCTTGCCGACTGCAGCAGTCTAACTTCAAACTCTTCCACAGTCTGAAGCTTCTGGTGGACTATTGCTTTAAAGATATAGAGGAGGATGATATCAGAATAGAGGGGCTTCCACTGCTTTTGACAATGGACAACATTTTGCAAGTGTTTGACTCTAAACGACCAAAATTCCTGACCAATCATCATGAACTAATCTCCTCAAGAAAAGAGCTGTTCATGCACACGTTGTACATGAGATACAGCAACATTCTTTTCAAAGCAGGTGTAGCGAAGGTGTTTGACATAAGCAGCTTTGGAGATTTATTGGGGTCTGTCCTACCTCGAGAGTACAGAACAAGAATCTCTGTGAAGTGGAGAGAAAACTATGCAAGTGAATCTTGGCTGAAAAGTGTGTGGCACTTCATCAGTGAGAGTATTGCTATCAAAGATGACCAGGCAGAGATTAAACCAAAGTTTGAGATGGTTCTAGACATCCTTAAAGACTGGGCTCTACTACCAGGAATCAAGTTCATGGTGTCCAGCAACAAGTTAGTTGTGCCAGAATATGACGTTTTATTACCCCTGAGTCTGATGCATGCTGCAATTTTCCCCAATGGACAGAATGACAAAGTCTTCCACACCCTGATGAAAGCAGGATGCTTTCAGGTGGCTGTAAACAAAATTTGTGCCAAAGAGAATCCTATCTTGCCTCTGCTGGCCCAGAACACAGCAAATATAGACAGTCCTTCAAGCATTCTGAGAGCCCTTGAGTACATGATACAGACATCTGCTTTCAAAGCAGGACACTTGGGAGACAAAGACTTTGAAGCACTCTTGTTATATTTTAACTCCAATTTGGTCAGTTTGTGCCAAGATGATGTACAAAGGCTAAAATTGCTCCCATGTTACAGGACTGTCAATGGCCGGCATATTAGCATTGCGAACTTTGGAGCTTGCTATATTCTGACCAAAAGCATTCCCTCCATTGACATGGAAAAATGGGCAAATACTACATCTTCAACTTTTCTAGTTGACAATCCACAGCTGAAGGAGCTCTACGCCTTCCTTGGGTGCAGTCCAATCGATGACCTCGAAGTCTACCTGAAACATCTCCTCCCAAAATTTGACATTTTGGCACATGATGCCAAAATCCAACATCTCATTAATCTGAAGGAGAGGTTATTGGCAATGGAGGAGTCTTGTGACATAAAGGATCAACTCTATGAAAAACTGGAAACTCTGTCATTTATTTATGACTCATCAAGCAGACTAAAACCTGCTAAGGCCTTCTTTGACCAAACTGAAAAAGTATTTGAAGTGATGCTTCCACCAAAATATTTTATCCCTCCTGATTTCTTCAGGAAAATTGAGCAAATGTCAAAACCAAAAAATGGAACCTTGTTCTTACCTTCTTGGATTACATTCCTACGCAAGATAGGTTTAAAATATATTGTGTCTCAGCAGCAAGTTCTGCAGTTTGCAAAAGAGATCAGCATCAAATCTCAAACAGAGAGCTGGTCCAATGAAAAAGTCCAGACAATTGTTGATGTTCTTCTGAATCACATTTTCAATGAGAGGACAGATCTGTTTGAGGGAGGATTCCTTAAAGAACTCTCCATGATACCATTCCTGTGTCCAGAGCGTGCACCACCAGAACTTGTCAAACTTCATCCTCAGCATCAAGAAATAAATGGCTCACTCCCTCTAATTCGTTTCAGCGGATCTCAAGTTAATCCAAAATTCAAACAAACAGATATTATGCAATTACTCTGGACATCTTGTTCTATTCTACCAGAAAAAGCCACACCAGGAAGCATACAAGACCAACAGGGAACCACACTTACAGGACAAGAGCAGCTTGACCAAATTTTGACAATGCTAAATGTCAATTTAGATCCTCCTTTGGAAAAGGTCATTAGCAACTGCAAAAACGTCTGTAGCATTACAAATCTGGAAGACGACACAGTCAAAACAAGAAACAAAGTCTTGAGGAGCACTTACGAATACCTTAATGCAGATAAACGGGAGTTTCGTTATCAGTTACGGGGGGTAGCATTTGTCATGGTTGAGGAGGGTTGGAAACTTTTAAAACCAGAGGAGGTTGTAATAAATCTGGACAATGAATCAGATTACAAGCCGTATCTGTACAAGCTTCCTCTTGAACTTGGCACCTTTCACCAGCTGTTCAAGGTACTGGGAACTGAGGACATCGTTTCAACCAAACAATATGTTGAAGTGTTGTGTCGCATTTATAGAAGTTCAGAAGGCAAACAGCTTGACCCAAATGAAATGAGGACAGTAAAAAGAGCAGTATCCGGGCTCTTCAAAAGTCTACAGAATGACCCAGTACAAATTCGCAAAGACCTGGAAATGCTCAGAGATTTCACCTTTTACCTGCCAAGTCATGATGGTCGCCTTGCCAAGTCAAACAGTTTGGTCTTTGATGATGCACCACATTACAAGAGCAGAATCCAGGGTAATGTTGGAGTCCAAATGCTTGTTGATATGAGCCAGTGTTATTTAGGCAAAGACCATGCCTTTCACACTAAGCTCATTATGTTACTTCCACAGAAATTGAGGCCCAGACTTTTGAGTAGTATCTTGGAGGAGCAACTTGATGAAGAGTCTCAGAAAATGTGTCAGTTTGGAGCCCTTTGCTCCCTTCAGGGCCGGCTTCAGCTGTTACTTTCATCTGAACAGTTCATCACGGGACTAATACGCATCATGAAGCATGAGAATGACAATGCATACATGGTCAATGAGGAGAAAGCAATACGGCTGTGCAAGGCTTTATGTGAGGGTTTGAAGGTGTCCTGTTTTGAGAAGTTACAGACCACATTGCGAGTGAAAGGCTGCAATCCTATTCCGCATAGCCGGAGTGAAACTCTAGCCTTTCTGAAAAGATATGGTACATCATTGATCCACCTTTACATTCAGCATTCAGACAGTAAGGATATCAACTTTCTTCTTGCTCTAGCAATGACTCTCAAGTCTGCAACAGACAATCTGATTTCTGACACCTCTTATCTAATCGCCATGCTGGGCTGCAATGACATATACAGAATCACAGAAAAGCTGGACAATCTTGGAGTCAAGTATGACTCAACTGAGCCTTCAAAACTTGAACTTCCCCTTCCTGGGACACCCATACCTGCAGAGATACATCATATTCTTCTGATGGACCCTATGAATGTGTTCTATCCCGGGGAATATGTTGGCTACCTGGTTGACTCAGAGGGAGGAGATTTCCTAGGGTCTTATCAGCCAACCTATACCTATGCCATCATTGTTCAAGAAGTTGAGAGAGAAGAGGAGGACAATCCAAGCTTTCTTGGTAAATACTTCCAAATTGACATTGGATACAGTGAATACAAAATTGTCAGTTCCCTTGATCTGTATAAATTCTCTAGACAAGATGAGAGCACCCATATTCGAGACGGTGTCCCAACACCTACAAGCCCTTCAGAGAATCCCTGCCCCGGTCCCAGAATGGTACCACCAGTTTTTCCTGGCAAGGAAAATCACATCACTCCTCCAACCAAGTTGTCTCCGAAAAAGATCAAGCTCAATTCGTTACCAGAAATTCTGAAAGAAGTGACTTTGGTCGTAGAGCAAGCTTGGAAACTCCCTGAAACTGAAAGAAAGAAGATAATACGACGTCTGTATCTCAAATGGCACCCAGATAAAAATGCAGAAAACCTTGATATTGCCACAGAGGTCTTTAAACACTTACAGAATGAGATCAGCAGGATGGAGAAGCAAGCACAGGCAGAGCAGACCACAGACAGGGCATCAAGGAGAACTTTTTCTACATCATCCTCTCGCTTCCAGTCAGAGAAGTTCTCCTTTCAAAGATTTTACACATCGTGGAACCAAGAAGCAACAAGCCATAAATCCGAGAGGCAACAGTTCCGAGAGCAGTTCACCAGCTATGCAGGAACACAGTCCAGTCGTTTCTTCGTTCCACCCTCATTTAAGTCTGTTGGCAATCCTATGGAAGCTCGAAGGTGGCTAAGGCAGGCAAGAGCCAACTTCTCAGCTGCGAGAAATGACCTTCACAAAAATGCCAATGAGTGGGTGTGCTTCAAGTGCTACCTGGCCACCAAATTAGCACTGATTGCCGCAGACTATGCAGTCAGAGGGAAATCTGACAAAGATGTGAAACCGACAGCACTGGCTCAGAAGGTGGAAGAATACAGCACTCAGCTCTCTGGTCTGTCTAAAGATGTTCACATCTTGGAAGGCTATGGTGTTGACAGCCTGAGAACCCGGTATCCTGACCTGTTGCCTTTTCCACAGATTCCTAACGATAGATACACCTCTGAAGTGGCAATGAGAGTGATGGAATGTACAGCTCGGATTATCATCAAATTAGAGACATTTGTGCAGCAGAAAATCTGAAAATAAAATAAAAAACATGTGATGGATTAAGATCTTTGCAAGGTCTTTGCATAACAAAAACATGCGTGGCCAAGTGCAATATGAAGAAATAGATCTAATACAGGAGTAATTTGGTGCAAAAGTATGCAGGCAGCTTATGCACGGTATCATTAATGGTGCTGAAGCCCATGCTTATGCATACATGTTTGCTCATAAATGTCCGAAGAAATGCTGCCTGAGCCTGGAAATATTTCTGTGTAACCTTTTACTTTAGCAAAAAAAAAGGTATTTGACATGCGAGTGTACATAGTGCTAAAAAAGGTATAGCAATATTTTTCTTTTTAAACCAAAGTTTGTTTGTTTCTCCCTGTACAAAATGTATGAAAATAATGTGCTGCTTTTTTACTTCATCTTTTATAGGAAAGTATTTTTTTCTTCACACAGTCAGCAAGGTGACTGTATTGTAACTGATTAGCATGCATTTGCACTGTACCATGGAGTAGGGAGCGTGTGTGTGACTGCTGAAATTTGGTAGAGTGAAGACTTTTACACGTGTATTGTGGGGTAGACCACGCTACACTGAAAATGAAAAAGTGGCATCTGGGACTTCATTCGGACATGTTTTGTGGTGTCAGGATGTCAATTTTAATGAATTACACTGTATTATATATATGTGTATATTAGGGCATTAACGACTTCAGATTGACTTATCCATCAACAAAGTCATCTCACGGACACAGCGGAGGAACACAGGTGTCCAACAATGAGCAACTTTTATTAACATTACAGTCAGTATGACAATTAAACAAAACAAAACAAAGGCTAATACCTTGAATTTTCTGGTAAATTTAAGTGCACAACAGAAAGTGGGAACAGCTTAAGCTGCGGCAGCCACTCGGTGTCCTCCGGACTGGACGACTCCCTGCAGTTCTAGCGCCACCCATGTTAGCTAGCGGATGCCATTTCAGATGCTGTGCAGAACGCCGGTACTGTTATTGTTCTTTAACATCGACTTGCAGATTGTGCAGGTCACCCTGCTGTTTGTGTGGTCTAGAGTGAATTATTTCCATATATGCGATGTGCATCTGTCACCTACTGCCTCTGCTGCCACGTCTTGTTGTGGTCTTGTGTTTAGATTCCCCTTGCACCAACGTTACCGCCCTTTTTATGAAGTGACTATAATAATTGGTTAAGTCAAGGAACGCATGTCAGTGTCAGCCAATCAGAGGCGGAGACTGCACTGTGTACACAAGCGCACACACAGAGAGAGGAAAAAAACACACAACTTGTCGACTTCTCTCAGGGGTCGTCAACTTGTGTCTCTGACGTCGACGCGTCGACAAATCGGCTTTTTTGTTAATGCCCTAGTATCAGGTCCATTCAATTACCTTGTGGCATTTTCAAATGTTGTTAAAGAGAGAAAATCTGATCAAGCTTAATCATGTTTTTCTCTTTGATCCCCTTGACACCGGACGGTCAGTCACAGTCCAATCTAAAATTTGTAATTTTGCTCCTAATGCAGCCATTGAGGGCTAGCAAAGCCTATTCGGTTTAGGAAGGACTTGTTAGAGTAATACCATGAAATAACTTTATAAGACAAACCAGTCCTATGCCAAAACCGAAAAGAACCTACTACTGGGTGGACAATGTTGCATTGATGTGTCAGGATTTTGTAGGGTTTTGTAGGATCCCCCAAAAATATTCAATTATATATAGAACAAGTGAGAGTGTGTAGGCAATCGGGCCGTTCAGAGGAGACAGACATTTCTTCAGACTTCTTCAGACCAAAAATATATAACCTTATTCAATTGGGTACATTTTATATTACAGCCTTAAGATTGGACCAAAACTGACAGAGTCTGTTCTGTTTGTGTTCACCACTACGTAAAATGGGCTGCCTTTGCCGAATGGATGTGGGTTATTCATTGGAAAGTACAGCCAAGCTTTCTGTTTACAGACATTCTGAGTTGGTCTATATGCCAACAGTCAAAAGTAATCTAAAAAATGACAGTCACTCCACAGAACTTATGTGACTATGGTCAATGGTACTCACCAATAGCTGTGGTTAGGAAGGACACTTGCTCCATCTCCTTCCCATCATTGTATACTGCCAAGTGCCAGATGCCTGAGTCCATATACTGAATGAAACCTGTGTCATGGCTGCTGAGGAGCATGAGACTCCGCGGCTGGGTCTGCGCCGGAGGTCCCTCTAGACCCTGAACCCCCTGAGCCAGGAGCCGCCGGCCATCCAGCAGCTCAACAAAGTCAAACTGGAGACATAGCAGAGACAGTTCACGCTTCAGTCCATAATAGAAGCAAAACTGGGCTTTTGCTTACCATGAATAATTGGAGTAAGATAATGAGCAATTATCACGTTCTAATATTTAGTGTTTAGAATGTAATCATCCCCAAAATACAATATCCTTTCTATATTGCAATATATTGTAATATTGATCTAGGCCTTGGAGAAATTTCTAGTAATATAATAACACGGCTACTTTGATACAAATCAATAAAGCGAGGTTGAGAAGCTCAGCGTTCGATACAGAAATTAGGTGTCTGTTTGTACCAAACTCTTTAGTCTTTGTGTGGGGATAATAGTCTACGCCACAAGATACAATGGAATCCAGTGAACGCCATCATACATTGCAGGTACAGCCTTTCATCTGCTTATTTCTTCACATATAAAAATAGACAATTAACAATCATTGATTTGCATGGACATAAAAAGACAAACATCTCAAATAATACATTAATCCATATCTTTGGGCCTAATTTAAGACTGTGCATTGGTTTTAGCCGGTAGTCAATCTGGATTAGATATAATTTGTGATTTGAATTCAGTATAGATCTATTTAAAGGTGAACAGTAAAAAAAATCAGAGCTAATTGCTTTCAGTTATTCGCCTGAACTTGACACTCAGTAAAAGTAGTTGTTTACCTGGTAAGCATAACATAATAACAAAACCTGCTAATAAACACAGCCATGCATCCTGTTTGTTTTAAAAACCCACCTGTGTGTGTGAAGGAGGAAGTCCTCTTCTTCCATAGATCCCCACCAAGGCATCTTTACTAAGGGACACGTTAAACTTGAGGTACATTGGGTGGTCAATGAAGACCTGCAACCTCCAGAAGATTCCGGGCGGTATCTGCTGCGAGACCTTGCGACCCACGTCTATCTCGCCCATGTCTATGAAGCTGTCATCCGGGAACAGGCCGTCCAATTTGCCTGGGTTGCAAAGAAAGAAAACTCCATTGGCACGGTGACACATTAATTGCCACTGTCAATTTGCCAGTTTGTCCAACATTGTCCAACTGTAGCTACAAAAGAAAGCATTTGTGGTCAGAGCATGAATAGCAATATTCAGTAATGGAATCACAGTTTAATACACTGCCTATATTGTTCAGCCCTGAGGTTGAGCAGTGGAGCGACACCCGCTGGACTTTCAATCATGCTGGTCACATGCAAGAAATATAATCCCACCGACCATAAAGCTGTGCTCAGCTAATAAAGTGCAAGGTCGGTCTCATTCTCGAAAGAACAGCCCATTACATACAGGTAGAAAGCCTGCTTGAGCCACAGCACACAATTCTTCATCAGACCCCATGGAAATGGCAACATCTGTTCGCCCGTGTACACGGGCCAATTTCCGCAGTGATGGCGACGAAAACAGACATCCCTGCAAACAGAGCCCCGAGGACTTCCAGGCAGTCAGAATCATGGGCGGCTCTGCACGCCACGGCAGATGGTGGTCCCTCAAAAAAGTCCATCATTTGCAATGCGTTAGATCTGGAGAGACAAGGCACGCTCTCCTGCCTTCCAATTTACCGCCTTGGATAACGCGTCAACACATCAGCCCCAATTACACGTCGAATGATGTTTCGCTGGGAGGCTCAACATTCATTTTTAGCCAGAAGGTCTCAAAAGTACAGTAGTGACAAAATGTCCAATAGGGGTCTGGATGCAGCAAACATTTATACCTTGTACGGTCACTGAGATCGAATGGGATGAGCGTGTCTTCTGAAAGTAAGTAAGTATGCATAGCACTGGGATGACACTGGATCTATTGGCTGTGTTTCTAGTGACAACCGTGCTCTGTGAGGCAGAATTAAAAACCCCACTCTATTGATTTCCCTTCAGCAACAGCTGTCACTCAGACAGGGACAGGCTAGCAGTGGCTGGGTCGGTGTCACTCTCTCTCTGCTGTCTGCTAAATGAAAAAGGATGACTCTGTGACTCATCTATATGGTAATAGCTGCGATCTCCCACCTTCCTTCAAAGGCCTGATGGCAAATCAAACAGCTAAATCTGAACTCTGTTTTGTTTTGAGAGCTGGTGAGAGCAAACTTTCCCTGCAGCACAGCTCATTGCTGCTACCACAGGGGATAACGTACGCTGCCAAGAAAACTCCAGACTCGTTTGGGAGATGAAAGGAAGGCATGCCTTCTTTGGATGGAGAACAAGTTCTAATCCTTCTCGAGCCCCTGGATACCCACTCCCTAAAGCTGTACCATCCCTTCCTCCAGGAACAAATAATGCCCTTCCACTTCCCCAGCAACTTTCATTGGATTACAATGCAGATCTCCCAGCAAGCCGCCAAGACTGGTCCCAGCATGAAGCTGGATGACAAATAATCCTGGATCTGGTTAAGTCTTTGAAAAATCAAAACTAAGACGTTATAACACTGGCCAGTGATGAGCCGCCTCAGTGGGAATCCAGGAAGAAAAAAGAAAAAACAGTTTTGGAATGTGTGACCAGATTTAGGCCCAATGAAGGACAGTTCAAAGGGTTGTGAAGAAAGTTTTGGGTGGGAGGTTAAATACTTCTTCTTTAAACTTTCCAGTCTTTGCAAGTTTTTGAATGCAGACTGTTTCAAAAGATGTTTTATTACAGGAAAGATCTCAAACGACATGTAAGTAGGTTAAATAATAAATGACAAATAATGATACACATATGACCAGTCATTTATCTAGGAATCAAAAGTGCCCCTTATCTTACTTTACTTAAAAATATTTGTGATATCTCATCTCTAAAACTTCAACTTCAAAACTAGGTAACAATACGGAGGCCTTTTACTGTACTGTTTACTTCACCTTGCCTTGTACTATTTACTACTGTTCAAGTTACTCTGGATGAGAGAACCTGCCACGAATCTGTCTAACTACAACTTAAAGACTTAAACTCGCTTTCAGCCTAACATGACACTGATTAAACATATAGCAAATGTGATCGCCGAATACAAGAATCAGAAAACAGAAACAGCAAGTGCATAGTTTTTAACTTGATTTAGGATAGTGTGACATCTAGTAATAGTTCTTTGTTTTTAAGAACAAGTGTTTTTAGAGATGTTTTAGAATTGGATGGAATAGAAAAGGACAAGGTTGTACAAGGGTGCACAATTTATTTTACGATTTTTCAAGTATGATGCTTTGCACCAGTCAGTTAAATGAAATATATTAATTATTACACAACTAGCTAGGGTTAAAAACATCCTGAGCTCTATCAACCCTGGAAGGCACTTAACAGCGATATTAATCGAATAAATGAAAAACAAGGCCTAAGTCCCAAGGTAAAATGAACACTTATGTCAAAGATGGACAGTTTATCTTTTATCTTATCTCATCATTGGCACAGTATATGAGTCATATGATTCAGTCAACTGTACTGTCAACTTATTTTCAATATTATTTATAATATCGTTTATTTTTTGAAACCCATAATCTATTGCTAGTACATAATAGTTGTGTTTACCATCATCTTTGCCCCTCCGGTCTGGAAGCTCCAGGCCAGTGTTGCCTAGCGGGGGAAGGCCCAGGTCTGTAGGTATAGACATGCCACTGGTGTTGTCCTCTGCCAGCTGGTACATCTGTCTCTGCATGGGCTGCAGGTGCCAGTTCAACCCAAAGAGGTGCATGGCTGCAAAAGAAGAAGACATCTATGGGTGAGTACCAAGTCCAAACATCAAAGATTTGTTAACCCTTAGAATGTGAGCAGCACAGCTCAGTGCCGGAAGCGCAACAAAATGGTAAATCCTCGTTATACGGCCAAAGAACTCCTTATATGGAAGTTACACTGGTTTGTGTTGATGGTCAATGTATCAGACGTCATGCTGAGCTATGTTTGGTGTTCCTATATCAGAAAGAACCAAAGTTATTGTAGTTTAAAAACATTTAAAAACGGCTTCACACGCATAAGCCCAAAAGAACAACAGTGTACAAATTTATTTTATTTCAGTTCATTGCAACAAATGAAAAAAAAAAAACAAGATCTTTGAATCCTGGAGAACTTTTAGGATTTGGGTGGGGAAAACCCACAGAGGGAGGGGGTCCTAAGAGCGTCTGAGCGAAAGGGCACCGAAGCATGTAGGAGAGCAAACACTGGTTTTAGACCGTTTTCATTTGTTGAAATCAGATTTTACTTATAGTTCTAGGGGGCAAACAATGAGTGAAAGATGCTGATGCCACTTAGCATCACATCATTACGAACATAATTAGCTTTTACTCTTTGTTAACCACTACAGCACCATCGCTCGATTAGGTTAGTGTGAATCCTGTGCAATGACCATGAACTCATTTAGCTCTGCTACACACATTAGATTGAAAGTGAGCAACACTGCAGCTTTATGGCACACAGTAATGATACAGACGTGCACACACCATGGACTACATTCACCATAACGATGCCATTGTCTTCTGCACATTGTTATGCTCTTGCAGTGATGTCTGTGCACTGAGAGTCTGGGTAAATATGCGTTGTCGCTAACAAAACACAAGCACGTATTTCCCAAATGGTAGAAGAAGGAAAACTATTTTTAAAGTAATGAGATTTTTATTCAAAGTAATTGGTCCCGCAGTTAAGAAAGTTTCACCTAGACAAGGAAAGCTTGTGTTTTGAAATGATGTAAAAAAATTGTAATTTATCAATGAAGTTCTGCATCATTATTATACAATGTAATAAGGTCGGATCTTGTTCAACTTTGCTGAGTATCTCTGACAGTCTGTTTTTCCGTCTTTGCAAGTTAAGAGGTGAAGTTTTTGAATACCAAGCAAAACGAGGAGTGAATTTTACAAACTTTAAAAGAAACAAAAAACAAAAACAAAGAAGTTTAATGGTTAATAGAGTTTAGATGCTGACAGAGCACTGGCAGAAAATCAAAAGAGCTGTAAACCCCCACAACCCACAACCTTCTGGGGCAAAAAAGTGTTGTTACTACCAGAAGGCAGAAGAGCCAAAGCCCCTGGGGTGGCTCTATTCTTCTCATCCCAATTACCTTACTAATAACCGCCCCTCCACACCCACCCTGAAACGGCAGAGACAAGGAAACGATCAAGTCAGCAGGAAGAGAACACAGGCATGGATGAATGTGTGCGTGCAACCAGAAGCCATGCCGATATTTCACAAGGTCAACAAAAGGCGCAACCTTTGGGATCAACAGCAAAGGAGCTGGAGACTGAGGAGGAGGGGCCCACCATGATGGATCACCAGAAAGAGAATAGACACAGCCAGCTTAGCCCGGCAAAGCCTGTCCCAGAACCCTTTGGTCAGCAACAAAAAAACAAGCCAAGAACATTAGGGTCTTTCTTATTGGATTCTGTTGGCACCTCTAAGCTCTTGATATAAATAACCATTATAAAGTGTGAAATTAGAAGCCAGTTTGGAAGAACAGCTAAGAGTGCGGACTTATGGCTACTATCTGGATTGAGTCAACACATGTCCTTGTGCTTTCCTTTACCCGGCTCACACTTCATCATTCTGATTTTCATTCATCAGTGCACAATTGGCTTCAAGTTACCTAGGCACCTTCCTCGACTGCACCCTCTTGACAACCTGTAGTGACAATTCTGAGGCAAAATTAGTTTTCCGCTCCACTCAGTTTCACAGCAAAGAGAGAATGTATTTGTTTTGCTCGGCGGCAAATATCTTGTCTTGACAAAGGTGAAAGAGGGTCTAAATGAATGATTTATTCTGGTGCCACAGCATTTGAGGGAAAAGAAAGGGTAGACCTGCTATAATTCTGAAATACCGAAATCAATCTCGATTTGCATGTGACAGGGCACTCAAATGATTAAATTCTGCATTTTTTAAGATGAAAGAGCTCAGGGAACAAAAAGGCAGTGAAAAGAGTACATGCCTACGGCAAAACACTTCAAGGGCAAAAAAAATGTTTAAAGTGCTTAGTTTTGAGGCACGAGGCTCATGATATACATGGATGTATAAACAGCATTCAAAAATTGTATGTAAAAATGTTTACAAACTACTGCCGCTGTTAAAAATGAGTTAGAATAGTGATCTGTGTAGAGATATGGATCTATTTCAGGAAGGTCATCATTCTACATTCTGATCTATAGTGCTATAATTTGTAACCAACGACTCAGTGCATCCTTTTCGCAGCGTAAAGATAAAACATCATGCAACTGCATAAATAATGACTATAAAAGCAAGCAGAATCCAACTGGAGCAGTACACATATAGGAGAATCTTTCAAGCTGGCTTTCTTTAGTCCTCCATTAATGTGCAGAAGGCAGGCAGGCGCTGGTAGTAACATGGTGTCGTTAATAATGAATCCAAATGAAAGACGCTTCACTGAGCTGAGACTGATTGGTCGGCCGCGTTGTTTACTGAAGGGGAACTTTCCCACAGTTCCCTTTCATCGGCAAAGAAAAACAAAGAATTTGCGTAATTCGCCTCATCGAGCCCTTGCTATCATATCCACTCGTCCCTTCTTTAGATGCTGTAAAATCAATGATCCCTAAGACTATGCAGAGATGTGCTTGCCTTGGCGTCAGCATTAGCCTCAAATTGGCAGTTTAAATGGGCCTAACGCTGAGCTGACAGACTGCAGATCAAACTAGTGGTGATAAATGGAAAAGCACAGCTTCGCTCCCCAGTGCACACTCGTCCATTAATTACAGTCATATTAGATAGCTACACCCTGCTTTAATTCTCCTCCATTCACAAGCTGCTAGAAAATCTGGCCCAAAAAATGATGAGGCCTTTGATAGAGGTTGCCATAGAGGCTGGAAGTGCTCCGCTCTGGATTACTGAATCAATAGCTATTTGGGAAATTGTTCAGTGCATTTTGCTGATTGCGTTCCACCAGATTTGGGCACTCCCGGCTGCCAAGCGTGGCTTTCTGTGCTGTTTTTTTGCTTTTTTCTGTAAGAAAGTAAATATGAGGTGAAGAGAAAAAAGTAAAGACCATCTTGCGAGACAATATAAATGCAAACGATCAGGTCGCTCCACACAACTGGAGCTGACTACGGCAGAGCATTTTGAGACAGATGGCAGGATTTGTCAAGCTTGGGTAGTGCATGCCTTCACTCAATCTTTCTCTCTCTTTTTGCTATTTCTCTCTCTCTCTCTCTCTCTCTCTCTCTCTCTCTCTCTCTTTCTCACTCCTGGTCCTTCTCTTTCTCTCCAGTTCTCATTCTCTATCCCATTGATTTGTGGCTCTCTGTCAATAGCAAAAGTTGAGTGCAGAGTAAAGCACAGTAGGATGGGGTGGGACAGCCACATCAAAAGGCATCAGGGGGGGTGTGTCACTCCAAACGTCAGAGTAATCACTTCTCTGGCCAGATGCACCATCTCGTCCCACTTACCGTTGATGGAAAATGACTTGCCAGGCCACTATTACCCCATGACTTCTCAACATAACACATTCAAGTTATCATTTCTGGCTGTGGTATCTGCACTATGCAGAATGTTTGGGGAGAGTCCATGAAAATGGCTTTTGAAAGTGGCCCCTCTTTCAGTTTCTTGAACTGATCGTGCTCCAGACTCCTCTGCTGGTATCTAGGCTCTCTAAAAGGGCTTCAAAGAATGGCTAGGCGAGAGAAACCTATACTAGCTAAGCTAGGTGGCTTTTTAATGAGGCTCCTCCTGGCACAGACCTGACGCGCCGGTGCTGAGGAGGCATGCGGTGACCTGCTGGAGCGACACAGCAGCCATTTTTAAGCTGCAGGTTGGACTCAGGCATTCTGCTTTCTGCTCCCTGTCTTGGCAAGGCATGCAGCAGAGCGGCACGCGCCAATTAGCAAGTGGAACATTGGAGCAAATGCTCCTGTAGTCCAGAGAGAGAGCAAGAGCCATTACCACACTGTCTGTGCCAGCAGTCCTGTATTCCAACCCTCTGTTCTCTTCTGACAGGAATCCCTGATCCTTTCGTCTTCCTCAGAAAGAAACATGCTCCAAATCAAAGAAAATCAAAGATGCTACCATTGGGTATATATATATATATATATATATGTATGTATATCAACTAACACGAGTCACCATAGTTTAAAAGCAGTTGTTACTGGTTAAAAGTTTCAGGACAAAACATAATAGAAGAAGCGGAGAGTTGCTAACTTTAACCCCATTATCCCTAACATAAACCTGAGAAAATGATTAAATAAAACAATATGAAATTGTTTTACTATTCATTATTTACTACAGGAGTTGACTACAGTTACTACAGGACAAAGAGAATGTTTTTAGCATCAAAGCATTTCAGCAGCTTAGTGGTGCATTTCACAATGAAACTGCTTTCATCTAGTATGTATAGTATATATAATAAATATTTCCAAAGCACATTTGCCTTTGTGTTTATCATAATAATTTCCATTTCTTCTGCTCTCGTCATATTTCATGACTAAAATTGGGCACTGTCCCTGATTAGTCAACTGCTCCCGGTGTCATCTAGTAGATAAACTGATCATCAGGATAAATCCAGCTGTAACCAGAAAGAATGACTGAGTAACAGATCTTTGACATGAAAAAGGAAATTTCGAAACAATATTCTGCAACTTGGCGGCACGGTGGCGCCGGGGTTAGCGCTGTTGTCACGCAGCAAGAAGGTCCTGGGTTCAACTCCTGGGTTGGGCGCAGTGTCTTTCTGTGTGGAGTTTGCATGTTGTGACCGTGTGAGTTTCCTCCCGCCTTCCAAAAACATGCATGAATTGGGAATAGGTCAACTGAGCACGCTAAATTGCCCCTCGGTGCGAGTGTGAATAGTTATCTGTCTCTGTATGTGGACCTGCGGCATGCTGGCGACTGTCCAGGGTGTACCCCGCCTTCGCCCATTGCAGCTGGGACATTCTCCAAGAACCTTTGAGCAAAGCCACAGAAGAACCATTTTGGTTCCATACAATATGTAATAAATGTGTAATATATGAGACATGCTAACATTGAAATAGCATCAGCATAATGCATATGTTGAAGAAATCCAGGAAGGACGATCTTTATTTATCGAAGTAAATATCAAAATACCAAAATTCTTTAAAAGGTTCTTCACGCTCTTCATTGCTCAAAGAACCTTTTGTGAGATTGGTGGCCTAAGGCTGAAAACTACATGCCCGAAAGGTTCTGACAAACTGTGATGACGTCATGACATTGTGCTTCTACAAATAAATAATATGGAGCTGGATGACCAGAATACGCTCCTAAATATGAGATAAGAGGTGCTGCCAGGACAGGAACGGAACTGGTGTGAGGCAACACCAGTGATCGGCTATCCATCAGACAATGGACAGCATTCACGTTAGTAAGCATATGGCTAATTAATTCCTTTTAGACACTTGAATGGTTGATGTGCTGAATGCAGGCGGTTCTCTGTCCTCTCATTAGCTGTCTAATTACTCTGACACCTTTCTCGCAGGGGGGAGAGGCCGGCGCTCAAAGCCTGTGCCACGCTTCTCTGGAGCCTTTTCATATCAGACCAGATTTCTATCACCACAATGGCGGCTGATATGAAAGAAAAAAGAGCCACGGAAATGGGCAGAGACCGGAAGGCATTTGTTTGTTCCATAAACTGATTGAAAACTAGAAGAAGACAGCATGGTCAAGGGATGGCCGTGCTCTTCCAGATAGCCAGTGTTAAGGTAGCCCTCAGTGGGTAATTAAATCCACTGAGTGGCTTGTGAAAAGATTTTCCCCTCTCACTAATTCATTGATCGCTAATGATAATGAGATTTGTAGAATCACATACACACACACACACATACACACACACACACACACACACACACACACACACACACACACACACACACACACAC
>JBBJLS010000001.1:26966046-27004315 GCA_037577275.1 Bryconaethiops microstoma
TTTAATTTCCCATGATTTGTATTTTGTCTCATGTTTTAATATGTGAGTGTGTGTGTATGTGTGTGTGTGTGTGTGTGTGTGTGTGTGTGTGTGTGTGTGTGTGTGTGTGGGTGTGTGTGTGTTTGTGTGTAGGCTCTCATACTGTGATATCTTCTGCTGCATGATCCAGTTACTGCCAATAAAATGACACACAACTGCCCTTTTCTGACTGTGTGTGTGTGTGCATGTGTGTGTGTGTGTTTGCAGGGGGGTACAGGTTGTGAGAGTGGGAGTGTTTGAGGGAGGAGTGACAGGAGTGACAGGAGGAGTGTACTGATGTGTAAGGCTGCATCAGAAGGATTTCACGCCTGTCAGAAAGACTTCTTCCAGCCAATACAGCTCTGAGAGAACAAGGTGTTTTTATATTCACCATAGAGTAACACTTTTATAGCCACATACCAAGTTAGTCTGATTAAATAGGTGTACAGCATAAAATGTTCTGTAGAACCTTTTTATTCAAGCATTTTACAAGGCAAACGAGCTTTCCAGACTAAATATATAAAAGAGTCATGCACAAAAATTGAGCGCCCATGGTCAAATCACATGTATTGTTGGTTTTCTAAGTGAAAATCAGCGCACATCCTTTACAGATTACACACATATTTTCTTTCAGTATAGTGAGGCTATGTTTAGATGCCTTCCTGATCATTCTGTATAGACAGTGTGTTTATTTAGTATTTTATTTATTTACCATCTTTTATGCCGACATATCAATAGGTTTAGTAGTTTATGGCAGTGCAACACTTTGGGTCAACCATTGTGGTTGACTGAAAAATGTGGACGAGATCAAAGGACGCGGCCACGAGGCCCCACGAGGATTCGTGCCAATGTCTGGAACAGGCTAAGAAGGCAATCTCATCCCCCTCCACAGTCCACCATTCTGCTCACAAACATTCAGTGTCTGGTCAACATGCTGGACAATCTGAGAGCAAGAGTGACTTTCCAACAGGACATGAGGAACTGCAACACTCTGTGTTTTCCTGAGACATGGCTGACTGCCCTTGTGCCAGATCAAGCACTGACTCTGACTCTTTCTCTGTGTTCCACACGGATGGAACATCGGAAGCTAACAAATCTAAAGGTGGGAATTCTATTTCATGGTAAACACCAAGTGGTGTGAGCGTTTCTGTTCTCTCTCATTCCTGCGTGCCTTATCTGGAATATCTGATCATCTACCTGCCTCATGAGTTCAGCTCATTTGTAACCATGGAAATCTACATCCCACCTCATGTGGACACAGGTATGGCTCTGTCTGAATTGCTCAATGTGCCTGTGTGACTCAAACCAAACACCCAGATGCTGCACTTCTTATGATGAGGGACTTTAACAAAGTGAACCTCTGACAAGTTATGTCGAACTTTTACCAACATGCCACGTGTCTTACAAGTAGAGCTAACAGACTGGATCACATTTACACAGCATTCAAACAGGGCTACAAAGCTATTTTGGGACATCAGACCATGACACTGTTTTCCTCTTGCCAGAATATAAACAAAAGTTTTGTTAGAAAGCTGTGGTCATGAGGAAGGTACAGTACTGCTATGCCCAGTTTGAAGTCACACTACAGGATACACTCAATGACCTAGATTGGGTCATGTTCAGCTCATGTGTAGAAGACATCGACAAGTTTGTGGATGTAGCGGTTAGCTTGCTTGCTAAGAACATAATTTACACAGCAATAGTAAAGACTTTTGGCAACCAAAAATCATGGGTTGATGGAACTATCCACGAAGCAGTGAACATCTGTACCGCCAAGTATAACACAGGACCCACCAGCGGCAATATGAATACAGATCAGCTCTACCATCTGTGCCAGACATTTATACCCGGAGATGCAGGATCAGAGCAACAAGGATCATTGAAGATTCACCCCAGTAACTGTTGTTTGAACTGCTGAAATCAGGGAGATGCTTCAGGAGTATTAGGACCAGAGCAGAGGCTCGGCCAAAAAGACTCCTTAAACATGACACGACACTGCAACTTTACACTGTTCATTATAACTGAACCATATGCCTCATTGTTTCTAACCTGCCATCTGTTATTTAAGTCTGTATACATCAGCAGCAACTAGCACACTGCACTTTACAGTACATACTCTATTTGGTTACAGCTGCACATTTAAAATCTTGTTTAGACTTGTAAATGTTTGTTTAGATATTTAATGTTTATTTGAACAATACATTGTGGCCAGTGAAAAAGTAGAATTTTAGATTTGATTTTTTCCAGTAAATCAGCAAAATAGAAATTTCCCTGTAGAATGTGTATACTTATTTTCACTTAGAAAATCAGTAAAGCCTTATTTGATTAGGGTGTCAAAAGCAGGAGGCATCATCAATACCTCAACCAGCTAAGACTCTGGTCCTACAAGTGCAGAGTTGGGCTTTACACCACTTGCCATCTGTTCTGGTGATCCAGAGAATACAACGGACTGTACTGCCATTGGGCAGCATGGGTGGCAGAATGTCTTTCTGTCAGGCATCATAGATGTGGTGACCAATCTTTTCGCTCATCTGTTAACTCATGCAGAGATGACTAATTAGTTGTCTTTTCCAAGAACATAGAATCTGTTTACTATATCCTATGAAAGGCATTAGGATATGTATACTAAGATAATATGACTGTAGTGGACAATTTAGTGGATGATAAACCTGTAATTTAATCAAATGTAAATTGTGGAATTAGTGTAACTTTTTTTATGAAAAAAAAATGATGCAATGTCTGCATCTTAATATTGTGTCTGGTATTATGTTTATTAACTGTATATTCAATGTATTTTCTCTCAGCTTCTCTCATGCTCTTTCTAATTCAAAAACAATGTTATTCCACAGGATATTTTATAATTTGCCATTCATGTTTGTGTCTCTCTCAAAGGAATCAAATGGAAAAAAATTAAGAAATAAATATTTAATGGCTGAATTTTGTAGAGAAAAAGAATCTGACTCGATTCCAGGAAATGTTGTGAATGTAACTGTGGTTTTGACCACTGGATGCAAAACAAAAACACTGGACATTCCTCATACACCCGCCTTGTGCACACCAGATAGTGTGCAAAAAAAATGAACCTGGAGTGTCCATTGTGTTTTCACCAGGTTTCTTGTCTGCTCCTTGTGAACTAGAGCTCAACGACATCAATTTCTGTCATATTGGATTTTCCACCATATTGGATTATATCAGCGTTTCTCAAACTTATTATACATATTATTATACATATTATTATTATTATTATTATTATTATTATTATTATTATTATTATTATTATTATATCACTATCACTACTGTTGTTATTACTGTTTGTATTCGTATTATTAGGGCTTATGCCTATATAAGAACAATATTAAACAAGACCGAACAGGAGTGCTTTGGCTAAATTTCAGAATATTGCCAAATAAATGCATTATTGCCAAGTAAATATACAGATATGTAGTAATTAGTTTGTTGTTGTTGTTGTTGTAGTTATTATTATTATTATTATTATTATTATTATTATTATTATTATTATTATTATGGGCCTATGCCTATATATAAGAATCAAGAAACTTCAGTTTGTGTTTTATGTTTTTTTGTTTTGTTTTTTTTTAACTGTACTTTTGAACACTGTCTTTTGACCTAAATTAAATTACAGGTCTAGTCACCCACGCGTCGAAACGAGGAAAACACATTGACAGAGCTGCTCGGAGCGAGTTTCTGAGTTTTTCTGTTTCTGTACTTTGTTTCGTGGCTGTTGAGTGAGAAAAAGCGGTCTCGCACAGATCCGTGGAAAAGCAAGATTGTTTTAACTGCATCTCACTCAGCTGGGGATTTTACTCACAGCATGACGGTCTGAACTGGGACAGAGACAGCCGGCCGAACCTCGACTGTAACCAAGTCACGCGAGCGGTCGCGGCGGCATTCGCTATGTGGAACGTTCGTTCTGTGAGGCGTTCGTTAAGCGGGGTACCGCGATATATAAATACATTATATCCATATATACGTCTATGGCGGCTACGCTGAACATTCTAGAATGCTGAAACAAGGGGCAGGGCCGTGAAGTCGAGGGGGCGGGGAGGGGCGCGCAGTGACAGAAGCGTTAAGAAGCGAGGGTCCACGGACCGGCAGGAACCCTCTCACGGACCGGCAGGAACCCTCTAACTGACCGGCGCCAGTCCATAGTTTGAGAAACACTATGATAAGTTTTCAAAGGCCACCAAGTTTGTCCAGTCTTCCTCGAAATTGGCACATATAAATTTTAGAGCAAGCATAACAAAAAGTCCCAGATGTCTTGTTTGATTTTCCCTAGTGTCTGTCAACTCTGATAGAAACCTGTGGCTAAGGTGCCAAATTGAAAGTGAAGGCATTTTTATTTACACCTAATTCTTTGACCAATTGAAAAAAAAGTTGCCATCAGGCTTATGGTCATGCCTTTAACGTGATCAGATCAAATTTCCATGACGACTCTGCCCTGCTCTGCTGCTTGGTCCACACATTGCTGCTTGCAGATTGTCATGCGTACAGGTCTGTATCTACTGATTAGTTATGATAATCAGGTAATCTTCTACTTATTTTGAGAATTATATAAATAATCTTTCATGGTTACAGTCGGCGACTGCTGGGGGTCGCTGTAGGACTGTGAATTGTTTTCCACCCACACCTGAGGATAGTTCCTCTGATAGATGATTAGACCCGGATGGGTTAATCATCTTATCCTCAGATGCGGTGTGGTGCATTTATGTTCTCAATTCGTCTTCTACTACCTTCTTCTCATCTCCTCTACTCTACCTTAGCCACTACTTATGTTTAATTCTAACCCGGCCCTCGTGCCTGTTGTTTTCCTGTAGTGATTTATGTTGTAAATAAAACTTCACCTTAAGTATGGAAGTCTGCATCTGTGCCTCATCTCCTTCTCGGTCCGGAACGGACCCCTCCTACGTGACAATCATTTTGTTTTGTTTAAAATTTAAGACCCCAGCGTAATTCTAGAACATTCTCTGGGATTCTGGACACTTTTCAGACGCTCTTTAGAGGCTAACTTACCACTGTTAAAAAGCGTTTAGTCATAAAACACAATAAAGATTTATGGTATTTTAGTTGAGTGCCAACTTTAATATAAAATCAACAAGGTACAGAAATCAACTGTAATGCCACCTAGTTCTTGGGATCAGACACAGGGACCGAGGTTTTGAGCTCAAACAGTGCAGAAATATGTGGGGGTGAGAGATGAAGGGGTGCTTGGGGTGAAGTGTCTTCACCCCAAGAAATACTACCTCATTACACAACTAACAATTACAATAATTAGTTCTTTTGTCTGCCCGTTTCTCACTTACTTACCTGTTTGATTAGTGTAGCTCAGGAGCTGAGATAAGTGAAGAACATAGAGATAATAGGTTAGCTAACTGCCTTAGCTGATGAATCTCGACTACAAAATATCCCTCAAAAAAGGGGAATGAACTAATGATGAAAACAAGTGTCTATCTGAGCTGAATGGTCTAGAGCAAAAATTATGGAATACAATTAGTACTTTGTTGCTCTTCCTTTGGTCTGACTCCTTTTTGGCACAGACTTCACTAATGAAAACCAATATTCAAGGTTCAAGGTAACTTTGTCATCAGCAGCTGTGTATACATACATAGTGTGATGACACAACATTTCTCCTCACACAGCAACATTCAACAAAGTGCGAGTTATGAGAGAAACAATACAAACACAGAAAAAGACACCACAGCAATGTTTAGTGATTCAGTGTAACAGTATTGTGTGGATGCTATGTCACTTAGCAGCATTGAACAAAGTGCAGGGAATGACAGGAATAATAGAAGAAATTGAAAGTACAGCAATGTAACTGTAGTGTGAATGGGATTTAAATCCAAGACAATGCAGCAGTGTAACATGTGAAACGGATGTAAACCTACCAGAATTAATAATATTGCACTTTGTGTATATTACTGCACAGAAGATAGTTAGACCATTGTGGCAGTAAACCTAAGGTAAAGTGCAGGTCCTATTGACAGTCCAGGGTGTAATACGAGAGGTATTTGAGGTATAAAGTTCACTGGAATGTACATGGCTAGGCAAGGACTAAACTTTTATGTTCATTCTGCACACAAACCAGCTTTAATTTTCTTGAATAGTGGTTGACAGCGTGGCTCTGCGGGCTGGATCATTGTCATGGACCATTTTTTAAAGTGCTGGTCATACATTTTCTTTTGGATGTTAATTGAGTTGATATGCCTTTCCACATTTAAAGCTTTAACACCCTTTTCTCTGTGGCAAGAGGCATTATCATCTTGAAAAATGACTTATTAATCATCACCAAACCCATTTTCTAACAATGGAATGAGAAACGTGTCCAAAATTTCAAAGTTCTCCTGTGCATTTACCTGCTGAGATGATCAGTGCAACCCCATATCACAAAAGAGTGGGAAACTTTTATTGTTTTCTTCAGGGGGTCATTGTCATATGTTAACACCACAGGACAAAATCCTGTATCATCTTCTTGGTGTATGCAGATTAGTGATTTATCAATAAATATCACTTTACGCTGTGCGTAATTGGCCTCTACCCAATTCACTTAAGAAGCTTCAGCGTTTTCTGGGGTTTGCAAACTTCTACCGGTTTAGTTCGGTCGCAACACCTCTTACTGCCCTCACCAGACCCACCGGAACATCATTTCACCTTACCCCCAAAGCCATTCATGAATTCCACCACCTCTGCAAGTTATTCACCTCGGCACCCATCCTTCTTCACCTGGACTCTGCCAAGCCATTCGTTGTGGAAGTGGACACCTCCCATGTGGGTGTAGGAGCCTTTCTCTCCCAACAAGGTCCAGTCCAGAAACTGCATCCATGCAGTTTCTTCTCCAGAAAATGTAATCCCACTCAACAGAAATACGGGGTAGGGGATAGCGAGCTGTTGGCCATCAAGTGGGCTCTGGAGGAATGCCGTCACTGGCTTCAGGGTGGCAGTGACCCATTCATCGTCTGGACCCATCACCAAAATCTTATCAGCATCCAACAGGTGAAACAACTGAACCCTCAACAGGCACAGTGGGCCCTGGTCTTTGAACAGTTTCACTTCACTCTCTCTTATCGTCCAGGGTCGGAAAAAAATCAAGGCTAATGCCCTTTCCCGTCAACATCAGGTAGAGTGCTCCTGGACTGACCTGTGTTGCCACCTGAGATAGTTGTTTTGCCTCTCCGGTGGGAGTTGGAAGATTGAATCCGCCAGGGGCAGACCTTGAAGCCCCCTCCGGCAGAGACACCACCCGGACAACTCTTTGTGCCTTCTAGACTCCATTTTGACACCCTCCAGTGGGCCCATTCGTCAGCCATCGCGGGTCACCGCAGAGTGCAAAGAACCCTCTCTGTCCTCCAGCAAGCCTTCTGGTGGCCCAAGATGGCTAGTGATGTGAATGAGTTCGTTCAGGCTTGCGCGGTGTGTGCCAGGGCTAAGCCCAGCTCAGGAGATTCTCAACCTCTTCCTGTTCCTCATCGCCCTTGGTCACACATCGTGCTGGATTTTGTAACCAGACTGCCGGAGTCTGATGGAAAAGACACCATACTCACCATCATGGATAGGTTCTCCAAGGCTGTGTACCTGGTGGCACTCCACAGGCTCCCCACTGCTAAAACTACAGCAGAACTTGTCATTGAGCACGTAGTCCATTTGCATGGGTTCCCCACGCACATCATTTCAGACAGTGGGCCCCAGTTCACTGCCAGGTTCTGGAAGGCCTTATGCCGTCTGATCGAGTCCACCTGCAGCCTCTCCTCAGGATACCATCCTCAGACTAACGGTCAGACAGAGTGGACCAATCAACAACTGGAGCGCTTTTTGAGATGTTTCGTTGCAGATCGTCAATGCTCCTGGGCCCGATACCTCATCTGGGCTGAGTTATCTCACAACCTGCTCACCTCCTCTGCTACCGACCTCAGTCCTTTTGAGGTATGCAATGGTTTCCAACCTCAGATATTTGACCACCAAGAACCGGAGGTTGATGAACCATCGGCCCAACAGTTGGTCCACAGGTGTTGGCGGCTCTGGCAGCAAGCCCGGGATGCCATCCAGAGAACCAACCATTGTATGTCCATCAGCATCGCCGCCGGTACCCTCCAGGACGATTGTTCCATGTTGGTGAAAGGGTCTAGCTTTCCACACGCAACTTGCACCTTCACAAGACGTCCAAGAAACTCTCCCCCCTTTTTATTTGATCTATTGGACCTTAAATGTAATATATTTTGTATATATTACAACCTCTGGTTCCATTAACTATTATAATCAAGTAATCTGAGTTTGTAGGAAACTACAATGCATCATTCCACATCATACCACTCTACATGACTGTTTACATGTCAATTATTAAATAATGCTGAAATTTGGAAAAATCAGTGGAATTTTCATTTAAAATGGTGTTATCGTTGTTCACCTCCAACTTGTTAGATATATTAGTTGTATGGACAGTTTCAAGTTTGTTTGCATGCATTTTTGCATTTAGCAAGTCTAGATTTCCCTGGTCATTAGAAACATTATTCGAACAAAATGCCTTTTAGAAATGCCTTAAGAAAGTGGTTATAGGAATCCACAGTTGAGGGCACGGCCCATTTTCTTTCTCACTGTAAATGTGCTCACAGATCTGAGTTTAAACGAATTTAAATGAACCTAAATAGAGATCTGGAGGCAGATCCAGCCTTTTTGAATTGGTTCATTTATCTAATGCTCTCTCTCTTCTAATAGAATACAGTGCGCTTCATGAAATTAGTGTTAATGAGTGGGCTGGACAACTGGGAGGCATTACTCGCATTTGGTTGACTATAAAGTCAACAGAATGATAGTTTGAATCAGAGTTTATTGCAGTTCATCTAAGTCTTTCTTCAGGACAGAGTGTGGATAGAGAACTGATAGAATCACAGATACACCACATGCACACACTTTCTCTCTCCGCTGGGATATAACCCCAGCACAAACACCTAGTTCATGCTGAGAAACACACACACACACACTTATTGAACAGTGGCTGAGCAGTAGGGAGAGTATTAAATGGGGTTTAATGAGTTGCATGGTGAGGAGTGTTAGCGAGGGCCTTGTAGGCTAATGGACTACTTTGGTGTGTGGACACACACTGATTTGCACATTCAGATGCACACACACTATCTGAACTGGCTGATTGGTTGTTTGTGGCGTGCAGCATGTGGTTAATTTTGCAAACGTTGAGTCGTTAAGCCTGGTGTTGTTCTTAGGTTGGTGGGTTTGCAAGAGCCAGTATCACACATACAGGCTAAGACACAGCTTTATACAGTTTTGTTCACTATGCACAAGCACCAGTCTACTAGTCATTCAGAAAAGTAGCAGTTCTCATGGTCCTATTATAAGCGAATTTGGTTTTGCTTGGTATAGGGTCCAGCAGCAGATACTGTGTTTTTGAAATGTGAGAAATGTACTGTACGCATTGTATTTTGGTTAGTTTTAGGCTCACACCCAGTTGAATCAGTTTTATTAGTCCACTGGGTAACAAATAATTGTGTAAAAATCAAAATTCCGGTATTTTAGGCCTTGGTCTTGACTAGTTGACCCACAGTGCTAACTTATGGATTTATCAGTCAACTAGACCCCTACAGTGCTCAGACTCAAACATGTACTTTACACCGTTTTCCTCAGCTGCTTTGTGAACGTCATCAAGCATCAAGATTGTCTGTAATTGTTCATTTAAGACAGATAAACCATTCCAACATTGTGCAGCCAGCTGGAACTATGACTCACCATGGTGAGATTAGCATGATGAACTGGCCATTTGATTGACAGCTGAACAGCTGGTGAACAGTAAGGACTTATCTCTATCTGAGCAGACAGACATGGGAGAAAACTTTCAAACAATAAAGCCTAAAAGACATAAGTCAAATACTTATAAATCATAAAGACCCACAATCTGCACATTAGTGTATAAGGCAGAGGTGAATGAATCTCAAATTGTGGCATTCATATGGACTTTTTTCCTTCTTTTCCACACCAGTGGAGAGAAGATGAGCACAGCGGGAGGTAATGAGGGTTTTGTCTATCTACACACACACATGCACTCTCAATCATCAGCAAGATTGTGCTGAGACTTTGTGAAGAGAGTAGATATGAGACATTGAGAATTTAACTCATTAGCTCAGGGGAAATAGTTCATGAATGTTCAGAAGGCATGACATGGAATCACTATGCACAGAAGGTATGTTAGAGGAGAGATTACTTGTGCATGTATGCAAATGCATGGCAGAAGTAAAACATATTATGAGGAATAGCAGGAAAGAAATTTGTTGCCAAGCTGGTGCTGTCTTAATGAAGAACTGGATGCGGTTTGGTTACATTGAGAGAAAATTTTATAACCACTTATTACTGAACAATGCAGAACACAGACACTTCAAAAGAGCTACATGAGTTTTTCTTTTTTAACATTTTTCTTTAACCCAAACTGAATTAAAACAAATGAACAAGTAAACCTTTAAATGCATATACATCTATTTTTGATAATACCACTGAGGATAGCAAGATTTAGGGTCTTGAGCATGAGACACCATTATGAGTTTCTTACTTTAATGCTGCACATTATGTAAGGTGGGGGTAACAATTATTCTGAAATGTAGCAATTTGTAATTGCCGGATGTAATTCTGATTGCATAACTAACAATTTTGCCAATATTTTAACACCAAAAATGTTACAGGTAGTTATGAGCCAAACATCTCTGCCAAGTTTCGACAAAAGGGTAACTGATGCTTTGGTGAAAGATTCTGGCAATTTACCTTGGGATAAGGAGTGGTTGAACATACCTAAAATAAGGGGGCTAATTTAACTATGAAAATCGGTAAGAAATATGCATAGCAGAAATGCTCCAATTTCTAATTTTGGACAGCTGAAATAGTGGGGATGTCTATTTTATTTAAAAATAAAAAATGTTTTGTCCCACCATGATTCTGAATTACATAAATTAAAATATTAACTTTTTAAATATGTAATATAGCATTAAAGGGTTTGTGGTCAGCTATTGATTTGTGGTATACGTTGTGAGGCTGACTTGGATTTAATTTAATGAGCTAGAGGCCGTCCAGCCTTTTCCCCATGCTTCTAAAATAAGCCACATGATTACATGGTAATTTGTTCTGTTTTGGAGGTTGAAATTAAGTTATACTGAGTTTGGAGAGCTATTCTCTCTATGTAAAGTGATGGGCTGGGTGGTAAAAATATTGGCGATCTAAGTTACATACAGAGTGAATCAGCTGTTGTCATTTTCTCTTTCCTTCTCTATTAAGGTGAGATGTTATCATTTCTCCCCTAAGAACAACTTTAAGTGTCTCCTTCAGCAAGGATGAAGAGGTAGAGTCTGTCTAAAAAGTTATTCTAAAAAGTTGTGATGGCCATTGAGATTTCATTGCAGAATGCTTCATCTGATAATAGTGTGATATTAAAACGGCATTGAGGGCAAGTAGTACAGTTATGGGTAAAAGAAAGATCCAAAAGCATAGGAGTGCAGTCAGATACTACAACGACAGAATATTTTCCAAAGAGCTAAGAAGTTTTTTTAAAATCTGTAAATAAATGATCAATCCTTAAATAAGAACACACACAGTCAGTCTTCAGGTTCAGAGGTGGTATTCCTCTCCTCCTGCTAAGAATAGAATGCTTCTGCGTCTGAAATCTCAAATGTCATTGTCTCTCCTCCGTAGGACACTCACATGTGTGGGGTAAATTAGTCTGAACTGGATTCCTTTCTGATAGAGGGCTGTCTTTCTTGGAGAGGCTTGCACTAAGGTCACCAGTGTTGCACCAGTGTTGTGTTCAGTGCTCAGCTCACTTTAGCAAGGGCTGAAAAATTTTTACTAGCAGTGAACTCAACAGATGTGACTTGTTTTCTCTGTGTGTAGACCACTTTATAAACACCAGCAACTGACACTAGGGAAGCTTGGATAAGAGTAGTTATATCCTCTATGCTAAGGTTTCTAGTGTTTGTTAGCAACATTAGCCTCATAGTTTCTGTTCTAAACTAGAGAACGAATAGTTGTGCCTTAAATTTGGATGGAATGTTTTTTTGCCAAAGCATTCCTTTAAAGCTGCCTAGGACTTTAAGTCTACAAAGTTTTTTCCCATGCCACAGTCATACAGCCTACAACCATTCTCAAACTACAGCCATTATTTTTATTTATTATAATTTTCCAGATGTTCTCCCCAACTTAGTCATGCACATGTAGAGCCCCAATGACACCAGCAACGCTAGGAGAGTGAAGGAAGCACATGCTTTCACTGAATCATGAGAAGCTGTTCATGGCATTTTTTTTAGCTGATACTAATATTGAGCAGCTTGGGCAGAGTAACTGCCAACACTAACTGCCAATTCTATGACATCAGGAAAAGATGCCAAGTGCTGGTTAGCATTGTGCTGCGTGATGACGAGACAGGCAGGACAATCCTATCTGTCTGGAGAAAGCCAGGCCAATTACAATGAATTATGCTTAATGTGACCAGGTAAAAAGGTCCATTTATGCTGTCTTTAAATGGTCTGTCTACCTCCCTCACTCTTATCACTCTAAATCATGTGGTTAGACAAGATATCTCTCTGTTAACCAAAGGTCCCTCATGTTAACTTTTGCTGGGCTTTAAAAGACTGATATGTAAAGGAGCTCTGTTCTCATGAACTTACCTGTTATGTGCCTCATTCAAAAAGAAGCCCAGGCTGAAACATTCCTTATAACTTTCAAGTGAATGCGTAGAAATGAATGTATTTGTTATTTAAAACATAAGACCTAATTCAAAACAGGCAGTTTTTGCAGCACAGTTAGCACTTATTAAAAAAAGGAGTATGTGGTACAGTGTGAAACTTTTACCATGATTACAAATTGGATCCACATTATTTAAAAAAGTAGGAAAATTCAGTTTTCCACGATATGGGCATTTTAAAATGGAAGTGACTTTACTAAGTAGTGCATTATAACAAGATGGCTGTATGAAGGTATGCCTGATTTTATACACACACACACACACACACACACACACACACACACACACACACACACACACACACACATACACATACAGTGGGGGAAATAAAAAGCTTGTTTTGTAAACATCTCAGTGGAAAGCCATTTTTGATGCCTGACAAAATCTCTCCTCAAGCTTGTTAATCAAACAGACCAGATGAGTCTAAATATTTGTGCTGCTTTCAGGAGCATAATTAAATAACAATTACTGCTGACTAACTGGCTTTTCCACCACATCTCAGTGTGAGCCCCTGGAGATGGCATGCTAAGCCCAGGGCAGCTTTCACAGCCAATAACACACTAATGAAAAATACATCAGACTGATGTGTGTATCCTATTTGTCCACACACCTCACGGGTGATAATTTTCCACTTTTACAGTACTCCCTAACACAACCAGACGTTGCTATGGATGACAGGGAGTGCCTGTGATCATTCACGCGCTTTCTCTTTCCATCCATCTTTCCCTCCCTCGCTCTCTGTCACTCTTAATCATGTGGTCAGGGAAGGCATCTCTCTGTCTTTGACCAAATGGAATGGTCCCTCGTGTCCACTAATTATCAGTAGTCATGGTAATGAAGCTGTCAGACTTTCACATGCACAAATGACCTAAGAGTCTATGTGAATTAACCCTTAGAAACCCTTGTGTAAGAATAGTCAATGTTTTTACCGTATTTTGCTATATATTCTGTATTTAATTGCATGGTGAGATACACATTTAATTACATGGACGTGATTCACATTCAGTGTCAACAAGTTTGAGCTTGCACTTATGACTTTTATTTGCTTTGATGACAAAAGTACGTTAGGTCATTTGTTCTGGAAAATATGCCTGTAAAGTGTGTATGCTCTACAGTAACTTCATCAACTCAAATTAAACTAAGATGCCTACTCTTCTATTCAGCTTTCGAAGAGCTATGGCACCATCACACATGGCACCTTCACATGATGACTGCAGGAAATGTACACGTCTACACAAAGCGACTTAAAATCAAATCGATCGTTGGTCTTTATTTTGAAAATTACAAAGTTAACATAATGATTGACTGAATCGATCAGGTCTTAATTTGACCTCAGTGGCCCATTGGTGGGACGGGACATTCAGCAGGAGAGAACCAATGATCTACTGGATGTTGTGTGAATAGATGGCGTGACGCCTCAGCAGGAAGTGAACCCTTTCCAATAGAAGTTCTTGCAGCCTGCTTTGCGCTCCCTGGGGGGAAGGTTGTTGGGGCTGTCCGCTGACCGCTCTAGTTCCACTCGGACATCTTGTTTTTCCCCCAGAGGTGAAATCTCTTGGAACTCCGATTCTGGCAGAGAGAGCTGGGATAGAAGGTCCTCCATCTCTCTCTTCCTCCATTCCTAAAATGAATGACACACACACACAGACACACACCCCACCAAATAAATCTGAGAAAATGATACCTAAGTCTAAGCATTAAGCATTTATTTGTTGATGAATACTAAATTAAAATGACAAGAAACACAGAAAAATATCCCATATTTACAATTACCATCCGATATCTAATTTGGCTAATTAATCCAGTTTTAAATTACATTAAATTGAATAAATAGAATGAATTGAGAAAATAGAAATCAAACATGTATTCTTTTCAAAAAGGTATTTTTCAGCTGATGTTTATTTGTATTTAACTTAATAGTGTAAGGTATTTTAATGAGGCAACCTTTGAAAGCTTTGAGAGAGTGAGAGAGTGAAAGTGTGAGAGTGAGAGGGGAAGAAGTAGAGAGATTCCATCAATTGAATATCAAAACACTTACTGAATTTTGTACCTGTTTAAGACTAACTGTTCAAGAGTTTAGGTTAAAGAATTAAGCTGAGATTCTCTTGGCAGGGAAATCAATTGACTTTCACTTTGAGAATCAGTCTTAGAGCAGTCTTAGAGAACAGACTGACATGAGCACATAAACACACGATTATGAGGAACAATGATTAATTTATAAACCAGACTGAATATTAAACCAGACCAAATCATGCTTGTTATGAGTGGCTACTCATTTCCAGGTGCCAAGGCTCAAGGGGTTAAAAGGAAAAACTCTTCTGAAATGTACACAAAACAAATGCCTGTGATGGATGGAGTTATGGGTTCCAAACCAACAGTAAATGTCTCCATCTCCGTTTAGTCACATGAGGATGTAAAATGGAGTTAGAAGAGGCTTTTCCGAGCACTGCTAGGTGTGAGAGAGAGAGGTCAGGAGGTGAAGACTGGTCGTTATATGAGCTGCTTTGGTGTAAATGATCTTGAGATTGGTACTGTATTGTTTTGACCCTACCGCACAGCTTTGTGTTCACTAACTAATGTGCCTACAGACCTCCTCCTGCATATCTTAGCTCACATCCTAACCAAACACACTTAAATTACCCAAAGAATCAAAAGACAGCTGTGCAAAACTAGAAAAAGCAGGATGCAGGGAAGGGCTCTCCTGTCCATAGAAATTATCTGACATCATCTAAATCAGACTCTCGCGCACTGAATGTGTAATCACATACAGCTGAGTAACAAGGCAGTACTGTAGTAAAATGCCAGTTGTCACCATCATGATGGCATCTCATTTAGATTAATATCCCAACCCTTTTCAAGCTTATCTCTATCTGTTGCAACTATAGTATACAGTCAGTTAGCATGGACAGTAATTTGCTTGGACCTGGTAAAGCGCAGAAAACTCTCAAAACACATCTATAATGGGAGAGATATAAGATAACCCTTTATTAGTATCATATGTGAGAAATGTGCATTGTTACAGCAGCAAAATGGAAGGTACAAAAGAAGTAGCAGCAGTGTGACCAAAAGAATAAAAAACTATACAACAGTATAATCTAATATGCTATATACAAATATTACAAAATATAAATATCCAAATTCATTTATATATATATATATATATATATATATATATGTATGCACAAACACAATTTTGGATATTTATATTTTTTAAAGTACACACTGAGCTGAAGTGAGGAACTGTGTTGAAATCATTGTCCATGCTAATTCACTGTATATTGAAGATGAGGTTGAAAAATGCTAGAGCATTCCTATAAGATGCAATTTAGAATATTTAAATATCTCCAAAAACTCTAACTGAATGGGTGTGGTCAGACTCACCTGTATGGCTTTGTATTTATGTGCGTGTGCGCATGTGCGTGCATGCATGTGGTCTAACCTCAGCAGCCATGCCAAGGGCGCGGGCTCTTTGCAGAAGTCGGTGGTGGCGTGGGTTGATGTCCACATCCAGGTCTGGCTGAGAGTAGGCTCCACTGTTGCACAAAACCAGAGCCACACCAAGCAGGGCCAGGCAACACTGCAGTACGCACACCTTCATCTTCCTCTTGGCTCTCAGCTGCGTGACTTCTCGTGCAAGAGCTAGCTGAGGTTCTGGTCCTGGAACCCCATGGTGGTCTTTTTAAACTCCTCTGGGTGACTGACAGCTGCCCAGTTGCTGGGCAATAGAGGAACGTGATGTCATAAAGCGGACCCATATTTCTCCTTTTTCTCTGCTCATGCGGCTGGCTTCTCATTAAGATAACACAAGTGAAAGAGTATTGACTTTACTGCGAGAGGGACAATAAAACAATTTGTGTGAATGGGCTGAGGCCCTTGTGGCTAATCTAAGGCAAATACAACAGAGAAATGTCTGCGCCTTCTACCTTTGTCTTCTCAACAGACGCACAGTAGCTTAATTAATGATAAAAGCTTCACAAACTCAGTCTTAATGGATTCAGAGTGTGAGCTTCTCTGTTTAATTTCTTTATGTTTCATAAAGGGTGGGTGAACAGCAGTGCCAACATGACTGACATGTTCCATTGTTCTGCCTTGATCAGGCTTTAATCAGTCACCCTTCATTTAGATAAATCATTTCTTGTAGAAGCTGAAACTAACTGAACAGTAGCATTATTAAAAAGGTCGTATACAAATAAAGTAGAAAATCAAGGAACAGGAATTAAAACACTAAGAGGATGAAGCTGAAATGGCTCTGTGGTTGGCAGGGTGCTCTAGAAAACATCCATTAGCTTCTGCTCATTTGGTGCACTTCATAGGGAGTAAGTAGGCATTTCAACCCTCAGACAGTATTAAATGGTCTCTACACTAACAGCCACTACTGAGATTTAACTGTGCTGTACATCTACATGTCTAGCATGAAAAGTTCTGAGATGAATATGAAAACCACAGTTAAACTGTGCTAACGTAACGTACAGTCTAAGTGGTATTCTATGTTAATTTTCTAGTTAATTTACTGTGAGGGTTCAGAACAGGCATTAATGTGGTGTGATGCAGACGTAATAAACAGGACACACCATTTGAGTTGTGACTCACTCATGTTTGCAAATATTTCCCCAAGATGAAGTGACAAGGTAGTATGTGTACTGACAAACATGAGAGTGTGCTAAATAAAAGTGCTGTTAAATGTTCCTTTGTTGACACACTTAGAAAGCATTAATCAATTCTTAAGTATGTCCAAAAGTGATTTCATAATGCTTAAATCTGCATAGACTTGTCAGCAGGTCCTCATAACCGTAACTTACTGTATTTTTTACATGAAGTCCAAATGGTTATTTTTTTCCAACTTCATGTAGTCTAGTGCATATTTGAAATTCAAGTAAAAGTCTAAAGTGCCATCTTGTGGTCCAAAGAAGACAAGACAAAGGAAATTGCATGAAAATCACAGCCTAGTTTTTTAAAATACTTTTATACTTTCAGACAAACACTGCAATATTTGACTTGCAAAGTAGTAATTGTTTTGAATGTGGTTGCAATGTATTCATAGTAAACTTTTCCTAGTAGACATAGTAAACTTTTCTGGGGATTAACCATCCCTATTCCTCACAGTTGAAAAAGTTAGATGTGCTGAGTACAATCTTAGTACAACATGTTCCACAGGGACTAATTTTTTGCAAAATGCCATTCATCGAATAAAGATTCGCCAGTCATAGTAAAGGCCTCATACCATGGAAAAACCAAATGTTTTTTTTGTAGTATATATTTGCTCCCCAATCCATATATAAAAATACTCTGAAAGATACAGTACATCAGTCCTGCCCAATGAAGTCTTCTAAGAAGTGTTTTGGTCCAGACTGCTTTTTGAATGATTATAGTCTCAAAGGCAAAGTAATCAAACTCATGCTTTTTGCCACGTCTTTGTAACAAACTGACATATACAAAGACAGTAATGCACTACAAAACCAAACACCTTCATTTTCACCCCTTAAAATTACCTTAATTTTCCCTATACAGTGCCCAGATTAAGGCTGATTAAGGGGTAAAACTACTGAATTTTCCCCTTACTTTTTCAAATTTGCCTGTTAAATAATAGATGCCTTAAATCTGGGCACTGTATAGGGAAAATTAAGGTCAAAATTAAGGTCATTTTAAGGGGTAACATTAAGGCGTTTGGTTTTAATGTCAAATTAAGGGGTTGGTTTCACAAATTAACAGCCACTTAATTCAAACCCCTCTTGAGCAAGTGTGTGAGACTGGGCTACCTTGGCTTTGGTCACAGTGCTCTTCCCTCTGAGCACACTGCATCTGTTTTAAAATAACAGGGTATAAAGAGAAAAGAGAAAATATAAGCCTTCTCTTTATAACCTCATCTTGCTGTCTCCTTCCAGAAGCTTGTCTACTACCATGCTTCTTCTAACTTCAGTTCAAGTCAACTAGTTTATCCCAATTTGTAACACCTTTCTCTTCTGCACCCCAGGCTCTTCAGTGCTGGGGTTAACCTCTGTATTCCTGTACTATTTTGCACACTAATTACAAACTGATGTTACAGGATATGGTCCTTTTAATGAATGGAGCATGTAATATATGTCATGAGTATTTCTTACTAATTAATATAACTTTCTTTTTTTAATAATATTTCTACTTACTATTTATTACTGAATATATCTAAAAACACAAGACATAAGTTTATTTATTCAATTAGTGCAACAGTGTAATGAAGGTTATGAGTGAGTTAGAAAAGAAAATCTAGCTAGTAAAAAAGTTATGTTATTTAATATGTTTGCAGTTAGTTTACACAATATATACGTACATACATTTATATATGTTGGTTTACTGCAGTAGATTGTACCATTTTGGACAAAAATAACATAATTAGAACAAAAATGTAGGCGCTAAACTTTATCCTGCTCAATTTACATGGACATTTAAAAGACTAAAGTAACCACATCTAATCTGTACATTCTAGACACCATGTTGAGAAGCAAACAACCCCAATGGGAGAAAATGGAGCAGAATCCATCATGACTGTTTGAAACTTTGATGTAACTTGGTAAAGTCAATGATACTTATCCATGCTCCACTCACAAATTATTTATTTTGTTGCTAGTTTGGAGAAGCTTTACAGATCTTCGGTAAAAATCTCCTAATTCATAATGAGAAACCATCTAGAAACCACCTAACAAGAAACCATAACACACAAATCACCATAGCATGCATTGCACTCACACTGTCGGCCCCCTCACTGGGAGGTTTTCATGGATCTCAGGTGGTGCCATCTCATTAAGTACATAAGGAAGCATATTTGTCATCAATCTGCCACTCTATCATCACTGTGTCTGTTAAATTATGTAACAATTTAAAAAACATGCTCAACTGCCCAAGGTCCTTTACCAGGGTATCTGGGGGTCCTTTCTGCATGTTCTTCTCTTGTCTCTGCTGGGTGCACCAGTTTTCTTCCACAGTCCAAACACATGCATGTCAGGTGAACTGGAGATGACCTTAACTGTGATTGTATGTGTCTGTGTGTTTGGCCTGTGATGGACTGGAGACCTGACCATGGTGTTTCTCTGCTTTTCGCCCTATGACCACTTAGGCTCTATAGCACCCCTCGCAACCATTAAGCTCTCACAGTTGGGAGCAATCTTTAACTACCTTCAATCTTTAACTACAATGTCCATTCACATGCTCATCAAAAAACAAGCCCTGAGATAGAGCAACATGGTTCGTTCCCATTCAGGTAATTTTCACCCATGTTTTAAACGTCACGACGTTTGTCACACTTTCTTGGTTGGTTCTATGACACAGCTGTTCTTAATGTGAACATACAGCCATAAACAAAAATAAGAGACCGCATCATTTTTTTTCTGGTTATTGCTTTTGTAATTTGTTCGAGTGTTTCTGTGTAAAATGTGCATGTCACTGTTGTTTTATACACTATTGACCACACTTGATTCAAAATTCCAAACAAAAAAATGTTTGGAAAAAATGTGAAAATAACACATATAAATAATTTATTATAACTTGGAAATGTTAAACTACACAACACTTTTACATTATTTTACAACTGCAACAATTAAAATAGTAATGTTACATGCATAGTGTGTGTGAATGTGTGAGCTCTGTTTCATCCAATCAGCAAACACAGAATAGCTGCTATACAAACACTACTGCACTCACAACACTTATGGAGGCACAAACACTGCTGCAAATTGTACGAACAGTGAACAGAAAAAAAAGGAAAGTGGTCTCTTATTTTTATGTGTATATACCATAGTTTTAATGCATTGTCTAATTCAGCGACGTTCTATTAGAAAGATGCACATATTGTTTGTACTACATGGTGCAATTTAAATACGTTTAAATATTAAAATGTGCATGAATTTAATTTAACATCGCTGCTATATAAACATACACTTGTGGTCAGAAGTTAACATACACTCATCATGGGTATGAATGAATGTCATATTCATTTTGGCCTTTTAATGATTTATTTGAACCGTTCTTTTTCCAGGGCAGAATGATTACACAACATACAAATGAATGATTTTTTAAAACAAGAATTGGGTGCACAATATTGAATTTATTTAGGATTGTCTCTAATCAACACAGGATCAAAATTATACATACAGGATCAAATATATACATACATCCCAACTAAATCCTTCATTAAGTGATGCTGAAAATTCTAGAATGTCTTAACTCGACAAGGCCAAGGCCTATCAACTTATTAGTGATCACAATTAATGGCTGCCGCTAGTTTCTTTGTGCCAATAAACAAGGATGTGTTTAACTGCATTCATAGGATTGACCAAACTTGGACACAATTGGGTGTTCCAAAAAAATAAAGATCCCAATCACACATCAAAACTGTTTTTGGAATGGATAAACCAGGCCAACATTAAGCTTCTGGAATGGCCTTCTCAAAGTCCTGACCTCAACCCTATTGAAAATTTGTGGACTATGCTTAAAAGCAAGGTCCATGCCAGGAAACCAACCAATTTAAATGAACTGTACCAATACTGCCAAGAGTATTGGTACAGTATGCCAAGTATTTGGCTAGAATTATGCCAGAAGCTTGTTGATGGCTACAAAAAGCTTCTGATCGTGGTGAAATTTAAGGGACATTTAACCAAATATTAGTTGGGATGTATGTATATATTTGGGCCTGTGTGTATAATTCTGACTCTGTGTTGATTAGAAAATCCTAAATAGGAAAATCCTAAATAAATTCAAACTTGTGCACCCAATTCTTGTTTTAAAAAGTCGTTGAAGTTGTATGCCATGTAATCATTCTGCCCTGGAAAAAGAACGGTTCAAATAAATCATTAAAAGCCCAAAATGAATATGAAATTCATACCCATGATGAGTGTATGTAAAATACTGACCACAACTGTAGGAACAGTCTTTAGAAGTGCAACGACTTTTATGCCCATGTAAAATATGCTGCAGCAGTTGAATCAGACATTTACAAGCTAAAAGTCAATGTTGTTAGTCCAATTCTTTACAAATGGATTTCCATTTTGTTAATGAGCAATACTTCAGCAATGCTTGTTTACTGTCTATGAAAGAAGGGCAACAGCTTGGAATACAAAAATGAGTATCAAGATCAAGAATATAAAAAAAAATAAACGAACTTCTATTGTCCTTATATATGCCATGGAAATGTTTTGAACAAAAATGGCAAGCAAATAAATATCTTAAAAATACGTGCCATTGAAATCAACCAGATTTCTTAGAATGGAGTGACATCTATAGGTACACAGACTGCAACATTAAAGGTGTTGCATTAACACTAAAACCATTAAAGACTAGATCACAAAAAGTACAAAAATATCACAAAAGTACAACTGAGACTGTAGAGTTTTGACACATGTTCTATAAGCAAAGTAGACCATAAACCTTGATTAGAATTATAGGACCACAGAAACTGTGGAAAATAGAGAAAAAAAACTTAATCTGCCAAACAAGCGCCTAGCAATGCATGATCAACTCTGAAATCAACTCATTAGTTTATACAAAGGAACTGGAGTAACTGGCAAGGACAGCATAATGAGGGTCTATCATACATTCAAACCTATACAGTGAGACTGCGATGAAAAAAGCATCATTGAAGTATCCAAGAAGAGAAAAAACACAGGCAGTTGCTTTTATGGTGAAAAGTGCTTGTGAGGAATAAGGTCTTTAGGCCTTAATGGCCTTTATTTATCTAGTTTGTAGTATTATTATTATTATTATAAATCAATAGGTGAAAACAGTCAGACATGCAGTTTATTGCTGTACACTCAGTCAAAGCAGATGTATGTGAGTACTCTGAAGTTTATGTGAATGGCATTTCTGTACAGGATTCTCAGCAGTTACAAAATAAAAGCTGTATTTCAGTTTAGTAATTAGATTTAATTAAAGAACTGTTGATTTGGGCTTGTTTTAGTCATTTTTTGCCATAAATCAGTATAGATGCAAAAATAAATGATTCTGCTTTATTGCAGCCCCACAGAAGAATAAATGGTTTCTACTGACTCATCCAAGTTAAGTGCTCTGCACAAGGTGTTTAGACATATAACAAAAGGGGAAAAACACTCTAGATCAGCACTCATGGAAGACATACACCGATCAGCTATAACATTAAAAAATTTGCTTAATATTACATAGGTACCCTCCTTGCAGAACACTGCACAGAGCATTACACGAACTCCACTGGCTTGCTTCTATAGTGCATCCTGGTGGCATGTCTTCCTCAGGTCAGCGCCACACATGTATTTGACCTTATACGTGATGTACAAGAAAACATGTTTCATCAGACTATGCTACCTTCAATTCTGATGGTCATTTGGTCATTGCAGTCTATATGTAGCAAAGTCTGTCCTGATACTTTTCTGTCATAGCCAGAATAAACCTTTTCAGAGATTTGTACTACAGTAGCTCTATGAGAGATCAGATCAGAGGGGCAAGCCTTCATTGGACCAGTTTTGTACTTACCACTGCATACAGGAAACAAAAAGACCTGCTGTTATAGAGGTATTCAAAGCCAGCGATCATAATTTGGTCCTTGTCAGAATCATTTCAAATCCTTACGCTTCCCTATTATTGTAGCAAGATAATCAGTGTTCACCTGTCACTAGTTTTAATGTTATGGCTGATCAACGTACATGTGACCCCCGTTCTGGGTAGAGAATAATCATTTAAATTGGGCCAAAGTTGTCCAATACTTTCAAGTAAGCCCCACTGTATTTCTTCATGGGCCTCTGTGCACAAGAGACACATCCATCAAGACTGTTCACGCAGAGAGCAGGAGCTGCAAACAGGTTTGACAAGTGGACGCAACCTCTGTTTAGGGACAGGATAAAGTGGTAAGGCATAAGGACTAATTCAGATGGAACTGTACAGAAGTTCTCACCAGCTCGACTGCCTCTAGGGTAGCCAGCTCGAAAGTTCATTGTCTCTAACAGCAATCCAGCTCCTTCATGCAGACCCGACAGCGGCTGATGAGGTTGCCTGGGCAGTTTCTTCTTAGTGTCTGTGGGTCTGGTTTACTGAGGAACAAAACAATACATACAAATATTGCTTATATACAGTCAAAATTCCTTTTTTTAACCTTTAGAGAACTGTAACAGTCTTGATCCATCTTGTCTCGCCCCTTTCTGTCACTCCCTCTTCTGTTTACTATTGCCCTGCCACGCCTTATCTTTGTTTATGAACACGTGTTTTCTGTTCATTCTGGATTCTGTCACTTCCTGGCTCCACCCTTATCCTGCCCCTCTGCTGAATGCTGTCACCTGTCTGTTTGTAACTCTGCCTCTTCCCAGCTGTACCTGCTTTATTTGTCTTTGTCAGTCAACCATAACCACAACTTATGTATGCGGACACCAGTTTTGTTTCTGAATCTTGGTTGTGTATTCATGTTTTCTTGTTTTGTACATTTGTTATAGTAAATAACAAATGTGTGGTGACGCATTTGCATGCCTCCTCATCCTCCCTGACACCTTTACAAATCAATTCTTTATTTGTAAAGAAATACAAAAAATACCTTTTTCGATAAGAGTCAAACAAAGCCACATTACAACTGGCCTCCCATATTTAGTACTTTGTACTACATCTACAATTTCATGAGTCTTCTTCCATAATGCTTTTTAAGATAAGAGAAGATAAACCTTTATTAAACCTATAAATTTGTTTTGTCACGGCAAAAAGTAGACAGTACAAATTAAGAAACAATAGAATAGAATAAAATACTATACCAACAGTACAGTATAAAATCTACACATACAATCTAGAAATATAAATATGGACATCTGTATTGTAAAATATACATATGTATATGTAAACTATATGTAAACTAAATGTAGACTTAGGCAAGTTGCATGTATGTACACAATGAGTATATATATATATATATATATATATATATATACACATATATATGTACACAGAGTGGATATATAAGTAAATGTAAATAAGTAAATGTAAAAAGTAAAGTAAAATTTGAGATTAGAGATAATAGAGCAAAAAATCAGAGACCAGATCTGATATACATTCTTTTCACAGAGGTACCTCTCTTTTGGACTTAGTTCAGGACACTAGCTTGGTCGTGTCTATAGCTTGTTTCTGTGGTCATTGAATTATTTTTATGTGGATCTGCATGCAGGTTTTAGATCATTGTCCTGCTGGAAGACCCAAGATCCAGTTCCGACCCAGTTTAGCTGTTCGACAGAGGCACTCTCATTAAACATTAATAAGTGCATGATGCTAAATATTTTCTAACAATAATGCGTCAGGTCTTGGGATGAAAAAGAACCCCAAAACATCTTTCTTTTTGTATTACCATAATTCTATTTTTTTAAAACCATGATCCTTGGAGAAATGTGTGCCTCTTGATTCATCCTCCTCAATAAAAATAAGCATGTCTTCTTCCAGACAGGCTCATCACAGCACAGTTGTTTTAAACATGTGCCCTAAGCACAGATATAAGCATTTTCAGACATCACAGCACTTTCCTTAATCTTTATCCAGCTGATGAAGAGAGTTTGTCCTCTTGCAACCTCTTTCTTATGCCCCATTGAAACAAGTCACAGATACAGACACTCAGATGGACTTAAATAAAAAAGAGAATTGCATCATGCCTAAGAATATGTAGGGGTGCCAATAATTGTAACATGAGATTCTGTTAAAAATGTATTTCTGTTGATAGCACCATCATGAATGCTGAAGCTGACTGTAATATTAAGGAAATCAAAATTAAATTTGATGTTCATAAAATATACTTCTTTCTAGGAGAATGCAAAAGATAACAAAATATTTGCGGGGGCATATTAAGTATTTAAAACTAAAACTTCCTAATGCTAATATTTTCGATACTAAGTATAGTCAAGCAGGACTATTTCAGCTCTGACCTCAAAGTCCATTTGAATACAGCAGAACATGCATCTCCTATCCTCACAGGTAGAATTTGTTTTACCTGAACATCCGGTCTGGGTCCAGAGCAGCCAGCCAGTAGCTGTAAGAATCACTGTAGAAATTACAAGTGCCACGACCATGGCATTCAATAAACGGAACTTTTCGGAAATCCTCCAGACATGAACCAGGAGAGGACAATGGCTGTCCTGAGCCCTCTGAACCCACACCCGTTTGCTAGACACAAGAAAAAACACACAAAATATAGTAACTATCAAACATTTTATAAAACAATATGACAGCTATTGTTTTGGGGGTCATACAAACGTGCAGCAGAAGTTGTGATTTAACTGGTACAACATTTGTATATATCTACATGCTACTAGTATAGGAATGCACCAAAATTCCAAGCACAGAAACATTTTGGTAAAAATGGTCAAAAGTGGTACTTCCACTTTTACCACTTTTCAGTGGTAAGGAAATTTTGTTGTTTCTTCGAGGGACACTACACAAGCAATTTGTATTCACTGTTCATGCTGGGAATCAGTAGGGCGTATAAGGTTTTAAATGCTTTTCATTACAAGTTTGGAACTACTTAAAACCACAACACCCCACTCAGAAAGGAAATACCTTGATGGCACAATACTAGCTTGAGTATTCAAAGGTTTTGAAATGGTGCAAAAATCCAAAGTATAACAAATATATATAATAAAGATTACAATAAAATTCATTGTCCTTAATGACCCTACATACTGTAACAAATTTAGTACATTTTAGCAAACTGATTTTATTTATAGTCATCTTAGTTTTATAAATCGAAAGCTATATTTTTTTAATTACCATTTGTTTTTTTATGTTTAGTGTGTTTATTTAAATAATTTAAAAGTTTTGCATCACTACTCTAGCACCATGCTGTATTCTAGAGTAGGTAAACCAGATTTAACAAAGGTTACATACACATTAAGATCTAAGCCACGCTTAACTTCCCTGTTTTGTGTCCATTATATCATCATTCCATGGTCATAGAGTAGCAAGAATTTGAGTAACCTTGTGAGTAACTTCTGTTGCAGAAGCTTTAAAGTATCAGATGGTTTTTGAACATGAAGGATTGTGCTGCAAGTTTGTGTAAAGTGACCATTCTGTCATACGTGAACACACCACAGCACAGATTGTGAACAGCACAAAATTCTTTCTCTGCATTTAACCCATTCACCAAGTGAAGCAGCAGGCAGCCAGGAACAGGGAGCAGTGTGTGGGGACAGCAGCTTGCTCAAGGGTACCTCAGTGGTGCCACCAACAGTCTTGAGATTCAAACCCACAACGCAGAGCAAACGTCCTAACCACTAGACCACCAGCTGCACCAGTGGTCTTTTTATTGTAATTGTTGTTCATTATACATCAATTCGTTGGCATTAATGATTACTGAAACATACATTTGATCACACTTTATCACCCTAAAAACATGAAACATGAAAAGTCAGATCTGACCAACAACATCAAAACTGCGTGATAAGGCTGGTAACAGGTTTTCAGCATCCAACAGTGAATCAGGAAGATTTTTAAAAGATAAATAAAAAGTGTAATAACTATGTGAACAAAACAGAGCCAAAGCACCACAAAAAAGGAGAGTCTCAATTGAATAATGGAGAGAATTCTATATGTTCTTTATGAGATCAGGTGCATCAACTGGTCTGCTTTTTAGATAAGTAACATTGTAATAAGTTTGTTTTATTTATAGGAAGAGGTTCATACCATGACAAAAGAATACCCTTGCCACAGAGACCTCCACTTCTTGGGGCACTCTGGAATTCGAGTGGTCTGGCTGTGCACTGCTATTACATTTGCAGAAGCCTCACATACTGAACATCTGTGAGAGAGGAAGTGAGAGATACACAGAGAATGTGAGAAAACACACATTTTTTTGTGCATGTGTGGTTTTGTTTATGTGATCCATATTTACAGTATAAAGCATTTTTCTGAGTATACCTGCTGACATAATGCATCAGTGAATCACCGGATATCAGTGGCAAGTCCTGAGGTGCGGACACATTTGTGGAGAGCCAGTAGGAGTAGTCGTTTCGAGAGGCGTAGCGACACGTGTCCTCGGAATTGCAGAAAAGGAAAGGCATTGTGGAAAACCGTTGTAGACAGCTACCTAGAGTGCCTTCAAACATGCCCACGACAATACATTGACACAAACAACCACACAAAATGCATATATTAGTAATTAGTCATTAGCAATGAAAGTGGTTCTTCAGTAATGATCAGCAAAGAAATCTATTTGAAAATGCTGATAAATACTCTATATTTTAGGGATGTAACTGTATACCCCATTTGTTTGTAGTATAATTTTGCTTCAGAAAATTCAAGCAAATATTTTGAAATATGTATAATTTATACAAGACGTGCTAAATACAAACAGTACAGCTTTTCACAAAGCAGAAAAAAGAACACTACAATTCTTAATTTTATAGTGCATTGTGATTTCTTCATATATGTTTGGCACATGTGTGCTGAAATGTGGTCAGCTGGGAAATATCAAATTTAGGTTCTAAAACCTGACTGGCCATATTTGAAGTCATTGTAAAGTACCTCATATACACACACATGGCTGCACACAAATTTATTTTGTACTACAATAACTGCCAAGTTAATAAAAGTCATTGTGCTGTTCATGGAGTAACATTTCACTATAGCATTGCTTGGCAATCACAGCCTTCTAAAAGTCCCTAATGGCAATGTGTTTCAGAGATTTTATTGCTTCATGGACACATGGCAAAATCACAGGAATGCACAGCATTTTCACTCAGATGTACGTTTCTAGAAAAAAAAAAAAAGATTACTGTGGAACCTTTTCATGATTCCTCTATGGTTTTTCTATGGTTCTTCTTCAAAGAACCCTTTTTGACACCTTTATTCATAAGGGGTATAAATCATACTTGACAGTAGCCAGAATTCCTAATTAACAAAAGTTTATCAATATATCAAATGCCATGAAGCCAAACTTATTTTTTGCAGTAAGAAATAATAGAATAGACTGCTTTCTTCACATATGACTATTGACATTATGTAGAACAGCAGTTGGATTTCTGTATGTGTGGTTGGTTGCCTCTGTGTCATACCAAGGTCCTGTCCGTGTCCCCGGTTGTTTCCATTGATAAAAAGGAGCGAATATCCAGAGTATAGTGACTTGGTTACTTGCGGGCAGGATGGCACATATTGTCCCTGACTGTGCCTGGTGAACAAGAAGCTGCCTTTGCTTCCGTTGGGCTTACACTTTCCTGGGAGGCCCATTCGGCCCTTCTGACCATTCTCACCAGTTTGACCTTCAGGTCCTAAAAAAGCATTGGCATACCTTAGCACTATTCAGCAAGCACCAGCATCACAGGTTAAACACAAGACCATGTTACACACCTGAACATGGGCCATGAGCATGAATGGACTATCAGGACAGATTTATAATAGAGTCGCTAGTCACTAAATTTGATTTACACAATTTTCACAAATGCAACCTATAACGACATCAAAGATGGAAAAATGCAGTCAAATTTTAAAATAAATTGACAGGTGTTACTGGTGTGTAGTTCTAAATTTGTAACAACTGACTGAAGCATTTGGAAAGATGCTAACTGTTGCTTAGACAAACTGAGTGGTATGTTTAGCTGGCACAAGCAATTTGATTAGGGATAATTCTGGACTCACACTGTTACTCATGAAAACAAAATGAAAAGTGGTTATTGTAATAAAACGTATCTGTTGTCTTTGCGTTTTTTCTATTTCTTACTATCCCCAACACACATTTGAACACTTCACTGTTAACTGCAGCATTTGGTTAAAGTAAGTAATTCTTGGTTGACTTAAATTTTTGAGTTCATTGTCAAAGTGAAAGTCAAAGTGAACTTTGTCATCTCAACCATCTCAAGTTTACAGAAAGACAAAATAGCGAAGCTCAGTGTCCACAGTATACACATACACATAATGTGAATAACAAAACACTTTGTCTTTGCAAATACGTTTCTGCAAAGACAAAGGCAATAGTGCAATACAAGGGGTAAATAAGCAATATGCCAGTAAAATAAAACCACCCTAATACTCAAAGGTGTGTTAAATCATGTGATGACCAAACATCCTGAGTACATGAACAGCATTGGACAATATACTCTATGTTAAATGTGATAAGGTCCATTCCTAACAGTATAAACAGTAATGTAAAGTTACAGTAAAAATAAGGATTCTTCTTATTGCGAACATGACAAAGTGCAATGTGTGTACTTAGGGGTCAGTGCATGACTACCAGTCTATAAGCAAACCAGTCCTTTGGATAAAGTGGCTGTACATGTGTATATAAGCAGGTTATGGGGGAGTTGAGGCTATGTGAAGAATGCCTGGATGCAGCATGGTGTTGAGGAGCATGGTAGCATGGGCGTAAAAACTGTCACACAACCTAGTAGATCTGGCTCGGATGCTACAGGATCTCATCTTGGATTGTGGAGTGTGAGGAGTCCCAAACAATGCTGCAGGCCTTGTGAATATTTCTTCTAGTGAAGAAAAAAGCATCCCAATAATGTTTTTGGACATGTTGCAGTTGCCATACCAGATAGTGATGCAGCTGGTCAGAATACTCTTGATTGTGCCTCTGAAACATGTCACCTCAGTCATCACAGGAACTGTATTCTCTGCTGGGCTTTCTAGGTTAAGGAGGTGGTGGTGTTTGTCCATGTAAGCTCCGCAGTTATGTGTACACAAGAAGCCATTGATGCTGACTGAGGTGTGGGCAGGACACGATTTCCAGAAGTCCACAATTATCGCTAGTCTAGTTGACACTAAGAGATAGATTGTTGCCTCTGCATCCCTTCACTGTATGCTGACTCTTCATTCCTGCTTATCAGTCCCAGCACAGTCATATCACCCACAAACTTTGATTAAGTGTTGTTGTGCAAGTCAGCAAAGTGAAGAGCTGAGGACTGAGCAAGCGGTCCTGTGGAGCTCTGGTGCTCAGTGAGATGGAGCTGGAGGTGTTTCAGCTTGTCCATATTAACTGAGGCCTCGGGGCGGTAGTCATTCAGGCCCGTTAGTGATTACTTCTTTGTCACTGGAATTATGGTAGTGGATTTGCAACATGCTAGGATGGATAACTGGCTTGAGAATGTACTAAAAATGCTTTTGAGGACACCAGCCATTGGGTCAGCGCATTCTCTAAGTACACAGCCAGCTATGTTGTTGGGTCCTGCAGCCTTGTCTCTGTTAATTTGGATAGAGTTCTCCTTGCAATAGCTGTAAAAAGACAGAGTGCCTGCAGGAGGGAGGTGTAGTTTTTCTCACAGGCTTTATGTTTTATGAAATAAATTGTGCAAAGAAGTCATTTAGCCCATTCAACCCACACAGCAGGGATGACTGACACTGCTGTGTGGTGTGGACTTGTAGTTTGTGATTGCCACATGTGATCTGTACGTATGCCTGCCTCTCTCTCTTTATAGCAGCCTTGTCTCCAGATCTGAAAGCTGCATTTCTAATTTGCACACCTCACAGGGCTTTTGGCTGGCTCTCACTGTGATATACTTGGAGAAAGTCAAATCCTCTATGCACTTGTGGATGCTACCAGTCACAGAGTTTGTGTACTCCTCTAGGTTGATGGAGTCACCTTTCACAGTAGTTTCCCTAAAATGTCCCAGTCTGTTCATGCAAAACAATCTTGAAAAGCTGAAACAGCACCATCTGGCTACAGTCTGATGCTCTTGCAGATTGCTGCAGGGATTTGTATGCAGGAACCATGAACACAGTGATATTGTCTGAGTAGTTGAAGCTGGCTTAGGGATAGGCCTTGTAAGCCTAATGAACATTAGTGTAAACATTACTCAGTTTCCCCATCTAGTTGTTCACAAGCTTGTAGAAATTCAGATTAGCATGGTTGAAGCCTCCAGCAACAATGGGAAATGCTCCCAGGTATGCTGCTTGGAGGTTGCATATGATTTTGTATAGTTCTGTTAGTGCCTGGTTGGCATTAGGGCTAGGTGGGAGTACACAGCAGCCACCAGTATGTAGCTGTACTCCCTCGGCAGGTAGAAAGACCAACATCTGACTGAAAAAAACAGCAGTTCACACTGTCCCACAGCTGCTGCAGCACTCATACAGAAATTCCTGTTTATATAGAAACACTGTGTTTGCAAGATGGTAAGTTCATCTAACTGGATGGCTGAGTCTGTGTTGTTGTGCTGCAGCCATGTCTCAGTGAAAATACAGTCTCTCATCTAATACTACTTAGCTAACTGCAGCTTTATGTAGTCCAGTTAATTGTCTAGTGATTGGATGTTCACATGTTGATGGTGACCTGGTGAGGTTAGCCTAACACTGCAAGGCTTTACTTGCTTCTGCTTCTGATTATGGCCGTGGTGTTTCTCTACCTGTCTGAGTAAACAAAGGCTGTGGAGCATCTCTGTCTGCTGATCACTAGAAAGTTCAGCTCATTTTTTCTGCAGTCCGAGCATTGTCTGCAGCTCATAGACATTTTGCGGATTACCAGTGCCCACCTTAACTTATCTTTTTAAATTACTGTTCAAAGATGAACAAAGATTAACATTTAACACTAACACTAATAGTGCTTGTCTTCAGCAGTGCGGCAAGTTGGCGCGGATGTATGAGGGCAGCTGTGACATCTCCCACCCTTTTACCACAGATTCGAGCCCAGATGGTCTGCCGCAAGGCTGGTGGCTCCAGTTGTGCTGATTAAACTTGAGTCGCTGGATCCTGGTTCAGCAAAGCCTACAGCAACCCAGACCAGCTCAAGCTTCCCTGCAATGCTCACCCTGACCCAGCATCAGCATTTCAAGTTTCCGCACAGACCTTCATGTTCCCTCATTGAACTTTGTAAATAAAATCCATGTGTGTGTTCACTATCACTGTCTAACAGAGTTAGTGTTCATGCCCACTTGGGTCTTTGGCCACTGATTTTATTATATTAAATTATTCAGTCACAAACTCACTTGACGTATCCATACCTACAACATGCATATCACCACTGCTGAGGACAATACCAGGTAAAAATATTATTTTTTGGGAATAACCTAAGTGAGCACTATAATGTAGGTTAGCTGCTTATGGAAGTCATGACCTCCAAACTCCTTTTAGTGAATCTAGATCTTAAACTTTAGCCTTCTTCAAGTATTTTACATCTGAAACTTTTACAGATTGTGGTTGTGAATATGTGACCTATCAAGGAAAAAACTTAAAAAATAATTTGCCCACTTTTACCTGGTGGGCCTTGTGGCCCTCTGTCCCCAATCTCTCCGAATAAACCTTTTTGACCAGTTTTACCGCCTTTGCCATTATATCCTCTTGCGCCTTTGGGTCCTACAAGAAACAAGAATACACTGTGGGGAACTGATAGGGAGTTTTTGCAAGTGCATTTGCTCATGTCACAGTTGGCATGTGGATGTGTACTTGTTTCTTTGTGTGAATTTGTGTTTGAGTGTGTGTATGCATGTATGTGTATATGCATGTATACCTTCTGCCCCTGGTGACCCACGTGGGCCAGATTCTCCACAACTTCCTCTCTCTCCTGTATTTCCTGGTGGACCCCGGTCTCCAGGGACAGGAATGTTTCTGATGACTACACTTTCACCTTTATGACCTGAATGAACCACCAGCAGGATATTATTACAGCATCAACAAGCTCTAGGTGATTAGAAGACAGTCAGTATAAGGATTATCATTTCATTATAAGAAACCTCTTTTATAGAACAGGGACAGCTAATTCTGGTCTTGGATGGCTGGTGCAAAACATTTGGTGGTTGTCCTGCTCAGACACACCTGGGTCAACTCACCTGTTAATTGCCAGGTTTAATAAGTGTGTTTGAGGAGGGGAACTACCAAGCTGTGCTGGACACTGGCCCACCAGGACCAGGCAACCTGTCATGCAAAATATCCATCTAGTTCTAAAGGAACATACACAGCAAGGTGACTCAATTACTTTTCATTCTAGTTTTGCTTTTAGATTTTTAATCCTTGCTTATCCAGCGAAACTAAATCAGAGATGACTACACTTGAGACTACACTTAAAATTTTCAGGCTTGTTCTTAGTTTTACAGTTTCACAAACTCAAACCTGGACATCCTTGATGTCCTTTTGGTCCTGAACAACCTCGGTGGCCAGGTGGGCCACAGTCTCCACTTTGACCTGGAGAGGACAAGAAAATACACATACACACAAGCTCAAAGTTGATAAGCTTAGCAATGGATGAAACAATGCACAAGAGACATTGTAAATACAATCAAAGGCTACAACACCTTACAGTGCTTATACGGTTATATGTGTAAAAGAAAAAATGTTTTAAGTAAAAAAAAATTTTAAATGTTAAAAAAATACATACATGTATGAATAAATAAAACAGAGGCTGAGCAGCACCATGGCAGCCTCTTCACACTTTTTCTGTCCTGTTATTAAGTTTTTAGTTTGGTTGCTTGAATATACATAACTTCTGAAGCTTTCAGTTAAAGGCTGTTCCTTAAGCATTTTTGTTTCACCCAAAAATTATGTACAAGAAAAGTCTGTTTAGTTGGAATCTGGCACACCAAAAATATATGTACCTGTACATCTTGAATGTGTAATGTTTGCCCCTAGCATGTCCCTGTGTCTTGTCTGTGTCTGTTATTGTTTACATTTGTGTCGCTTTTTGTTGTTGTTTTGATTTATGGTTCACCTTAGCACCACTCCGTTTTTATCATGGTTACCAGAGTGCTGTTCTTGTATTCTCCATTGCCTAGGTTTTCACTGTCAGGTCATTATATATACTCATTTTTTGTGTCCACCTTTGTTGGTTCTCTGTTAGTGCTTAAGTTGTTTTGCTCTGTCTCAGCCTTGTTATTTTGATTTTAATTGGTGAACGTTCATGGGCAAAATGATCATTTCTGCATAGTTCTGGGCTGTACGGAACCCAATTTGCCCTGTGTGATATAAGTACAAACTTCTATTAAACAATCCATGTCAGTAATTGTTAATTACTGACCAGAAATATATTAGTAAAAAAAAATGTTTAGTAAAAAAAACATACTGTCTGATGTAGGGCTATGAACTATATCGTTAATCAAGTAACCTAGTGTTTATTTTGCCAAATACTAGAGTAATTACATACACACAGTATACAACAGAAAACTTCATTTTTCTTCAAATATATACCATTTGTAACTAGAAACGTACATAAAATGGTGAGGTCCTGCTGGAGCGAGTTTCCTCTTTCAGTGATGATGACATGATGCTAAAAGCTCCCTATTGTGCAGAATGTTCAGATTGAACACAGCTTTAGATGATTTATGAATTTCCTTCATGAATTATGACTAAATTATGAGTTTATCATTAGAATCACAAAGTAATTACTATGTTGATTCATTGGGAATGTACACTTTAATCAAGGGAATGAGTACTCAATTTTTAATCAAGTGATCATGACAGTCATGTTTTACTTAGCTGTTGTTTCCTTTAATATATTTGATTGTTATTTTTATTTTTTATTTTTTTTATATATATTTCTTTTCAAGGCGCTTCTTACCCTGTGGCCCGGGTTCACCCTGTGGCCCCCTTTCTCCTTTCATTCCACTGCAACCGTTAGCCCCATCCTCACCCTTCAAAATGAAGTTTCATTTTCTGTTACCGTAACATCACCAGATTCTAAAAAAATCTAATTTCCTATAAGGGTATTACACTGTTTATATGTTACCACACATATACAGTGATCACACATACATTCAGTGATCATACATTTAATCAGTTCTCAGCTTCACAATAAAAAAACCTCTCAGTCTTCAGTATTAATTTTTTGTAACACTCTTGTATTTTTTGTAATTTTGTGAAGAAGTATGAGGATATTCATTTTGTTACTCACGGGCTTCCCCTGTGGACCAGTGTCTCCTGTGCAACCAGGTTGTCCGGTCGGTCCTAAAGGTCCAAAGTCACCCTTGTCACCTTTCCTCCCAGGACCTGGAAGTCCTGGAGGACCACATGGCCCCATTTGTCCTGCATAAAAGCACATAAGACATAAACCACTTAAAACACATATGGCCATACAAGAGAAACAGATGAGTAGTAAAAATATTGATGAATGGTAAACATAAAATTGAAGTAATTAGACAAGAAATTCAAACAAAAAGTTTTATGCTAACACATCAGCTGCCAGACACCATTTAAAAATTAACTGTAGTAGGGAGGCCTGCATCTTTTAATAGAGTTAAAACAGACTAAAACTCATTACAATCATTCTCTCATCATCATTCTCTCAAATCTTCTACCTGTACACTTCATTCAGTTCCTACAACCCTGAGGTTTTAAGGTTTAACAATAATATTTGGCCCTCTTTTATCAATAATAAGTGTAAAGTGTACATTTGTCATACATAAACACAGTATACACTCACAGCAAATTTCCAAATCTCACTCAGTCCAAAAGCAGTCCAAAAGGAATTTTTTTTTTTTTTATTGAACTTTTACAGTTACTTGTCATTTTTCAATGCCTGTTTCTAAAGTGCAACTCCTGCACATTTTAATATGGGTAAATGTGTTTAAAAAATATAATGAAAACTATTATTAAGTAAATCGATATTCAATGTCACAAAATTATGTACAAGTTTAATATTTATATCCTACTACATGACACAGCATAGAGTCAATGACAGCTAACTCCATAAAATTTTAAACAAATTTCTGTGTACCAGTAGGTAAGTACCACTCGCGACTGTGCAAGAGGACTGAGTGAGTTTTGGAAATTCACCTAATCTTGTGAGTTTTGGTCGGTTATACTATTGCACATAAAGAGGTAATGTAAAAATAAGCCAACATTAGTGTTACCTAAAAAATCACAGTTTTGGAAATTTGCTCTTCAATTCTTCTCTGCATTTAAGCCATTCACCAAGTGAAGCAGCGGGCAACCAGGAACACAGTGCCCGGGGAGCAGTGTGAGTGGATGGTACTGGCAGGCCTGGGATTCGAACCCACAACCTTCTGATCACACAGGCAACTCCCTAACCACAAGCTGCCCCAAAGTAAAGGGGCCCCTAATAGTCATGCGTGAACACACCAAAGCAGAGCTCACAGTGTAAAATTCTTTCTCTGCATTTAACCCAAAAAAGTGAAGAAGTGGGAACAACCAGCTCTGTGTTAGAATGGTACCTTGCTCAAGGGTACATCAGTGGTGTCACTAGCTGTCCTGTGATCGAACCCACAACCTTCTGATCACAGGGCTAACACCCTAACCGCCAGGCCACCAGCTCACTCAGTTTTTATTATTACCAAAAGCCTTTAAACTAGCAGTTATTAAGCCTTTGTTTAAGAAATCGATTCTTGATCCATGCAGGCTCTCAAATTACTGACCTATTTCCAATTTACAAAATTTTTCTTTTAAGATTTTAGAGAAAGTCATGGCCCAGCAGTTATGTTCACTACTGCAATAGAACTGCATATGTGAAAAATTCCAATCTGGGTTCCAGCCTCATCACAGCACCGAAACAGCAAACATTTTCAGTCTGGACTGGGTTTGCCTTGTGTGCAGGGATAGCAGAGCCAGATGATATTCCTTGGAGGAGCAGAAAGAGCAAGTAGAAATGTAAGCCTGGATGATAAGAATAAGGTAGCTGGGTGCAGACCCAGATGTCACTTTGTATAATTCGGATCACGGCAAATCACAATAAATTCACCTTCGCCGCACAAAGTATAAACAATGCTTATTTTCCCACAAAAGTTGCATGTCACTGTGGTGAAAAATAACACCTTTTACTGCTAACATGTCCACAACTAACAAGGTAAGGAAATATCAAAGGGTTAAGGGTTTTTTGACAACCAGCTCACCAGGGTTTCCTGATGGTCCATTGCAACCTCGCTCTCCTTTGGGTCCATCCACACACACTCCATTTCCACCAGGTCTTCCAGGGAGACCAGGCCGTCCTTGTGAACCAGCACATCCTGGGTCCCCCACTGGTCCGCACATACCTGGTGGTCCGATGGGACCTTGGCGGCCAGGATCCCCTCTAGGGCCTGAACATGACACAAATGTGTTTAGTAATTTCATCTGGTAGGCAGAGCTTTCATGGCCCTACACATTAATTAAACAAGTGATAGACCAGACCTAAAGACTACCATTGGCATGGATTCCAAATCACACTTTGCTGTTTGAAACTATAGGACCACTGGTCTGTTTTTATCCAAGCATTCTGACAGCACTTACAACTGTACACAGCAACACTTTAACATTCCGCACTCACTACAAAATACAATGTGCTTTAAATGTGCTTAACCCTACCTTAATTTACCCCTGAAAATACACCAAACCCCTTAATTTGAATTACGTGGGCGTTGATTTGTGAAACCGACCCCTTCATTTTTATGGGGTGCCGTTTGTAAAATCAGCTTAACAATTTTAGAGGTGTCAGTTTTTCATCATTTAGCACAATTGTCACACATTTAGAGCTAGATGTGTTTTTTAAAAAAAACAGTGTTACATTTTGGTACATTTTCTTGCTGCGTAAATGTTAAAATTAAATGTTAAATCTTAAATCTAAATGTTAAATCTCAAATCTAAATGTTAAATATATATCTAAATGTTGCACTCTAAATGTGGGATTTAAATCTAGCACTTTTACAAATGGCG
>JBBJLS010000001.1:27004415-27026499 GCA_037577275.1 Bryconaethiops microstoma
ATTTATCTCTAAATGTGAGAAAATTGTGCTAAATGGTGAAAAATTGACACCTCTAAAATTGTTAAACTGATTTTACAATCAGTCGGTAGAGTGAGGAAAGTAGTCACGTATTTTTCACCGTAGCACAACAGCTGCAGCTGTGTTGAAGGAGAAACAGGTGATGCTACAGCTGCCCTTACACAAGCTGGTCCAGGATGTGGCTACTAGGTGGAACTCGAGCTGCGACATGCTCGAGCGCAGTTTAGTTCAGTTCAGTTTAGAGCAGGGGACAACAAGAAAATGAACAAGGAGAAGGAGAAAAGGAGAAGAATAGGGAAGATGAAAACAAAGTAGGAAAAACAAAGAGGAAAGGGAGATGAAGTTTGGATTTGAAATCATATCCTACCTAATGCTAATCTAAATCAAATATTTTTAGAAAGACTGTTCAGTCTTTGTTCAAAATAAGGGTTTGAACTAGAAACCTTCTGCTTGCAATATAAGCACCTTATCACTTTATCACATAATAAATATTTAGGACATAATTTCACCAGAGTTCTGAGCACACAGCCACCTTCAATAGGATAAATTGTCATGAACTACATAGACAAATGCATGGACTTTCTCGTGCAAAGTCTCATGCGTTCATGCTATGTTTCTGAACCTTATTCATTGATCTTTCTTTTGGTTCTGTTGCCTGGATATAAATGTTTTCCTCCTGTTTTCATCATTATTTGATTTTGACAACACCTTGCATTTTTTGTATTTTTGGACTTTATTAGACTTTGTATTCATAGTGTGTTTATGTGCAACCTTACTTTCACACACCACAAGCAAAAGCACTATAAGCACCTTATCACTTTATCACATAATAGATATTTAGGACATAATTTCACAAGAGTTCTGAGCACACAGCCACCTTCAATAAGATAAATTTAATAATATTATGTGCTATAGTATTATCATGTGAAATCACTACATGTGTAACTGTTACGTGCAATAACTTAAAATACTAACTCCAAACCAATGTTTGTGGTAACCTGTTGATTAGAAAGGTAGTTTACTTCAGTGGTAACATTATTTATTTATAGTTGTCACACCACCACTTCCTGACCGCCAGGGGGCAACCACGGGACACAGTCCTTCCCAGGAGCCCAGAGGAAGCTGAACTTTCTTTCATTTAGGATGTGAGAGCGATGTGTCCCTCTTAACCTCTTTAAGACAGTTTTGATAACACGAGAATACCCATGTTTCCTTTGGTGGGTTTATTCTGGTTTTACCTTTTTTCTGTGAAATGAATATGGCTTTGGATTTTTCTGGGATTGTTTGTTGTTGCTGACCACCTTTGCTATCGTTACTGCTTGTGGATTATCCTCTGAATGTTTGTGTACTGTTTTTGCTGGCTTTGGACCATTCAGGACCTACAAAAAGAACACTAGCAAGCCTCCCAACAAGCAGCAGCTGTTCCTTTAAATGTGTCACTTTCACCTGCTCCTGTATCGGTCTCCACCTCTGTTGCTTCAATCACATTGTTTTCACCATCTCAGCCCTTCTCAGATGGCTCAAAAGACTGTCAAGGTTTTGTCAAACAGTGCAGTCTGGTGTTTGAATTACAACACAATGCCTTCACCTCATAGTGGGTCAAGGTGACGAATGTCATCACTAAAATGACCGGCCGTGCATTAGAGTAGGCCTCTGCCTTGTGGGAACAGGATCATCCATATTGTTAAAGCAGTGACAGATTCATGCATGCCATCCGTAAGGTCTTTGGCTCTGGGCCCTTTCAGCATGATGCTGGTCGCCAGCTCATGACTTTGACACAGGAACAAAGAAGATTCAAAAGATTCAAAACGTTTATTGTAACGTACAGTAGAAAGCACATTTCTCTGTGCAATTAAATTCTTTCTTTGCTGGCCACACAAATGCTGAGATAAGAGTTAAGAGTTTTTATATAAATAAGTTAGTAAATACTTGAAGTGTAATTTGCAGATGTAGAGAAATATTAACTGTGCATTTGCAAATTGAAAAAAATGTGCGAACTGACGTACTTCTAGTGGTGGTTTGCCATCCAGCTGGCCACATTGCTAGAGGAGAGTGTTGATTACAGCAGTGTTTTCCTCATTAAATAAGATCTGATTCAGGTGATCGCCTAATTATTACCTCATAAAGCAGAATGAGGTGCTTTTGTAAGAATTGAACAGACACTGGCATGGAATGGTTGTCATACTCAGAGATGCTTATTTAAAAATAAATTGCAGTGGTCTTATTTTACTTTTCTGGAGCTGTATATTAAACAGGGACCACCTAAAAACATTAGATAAACAAGCAGGTGTAGACAATAAACAGGACAGCACGAGAGGAGCGGATCATGAAGCGAAAATAGAAAACACGTGACAGGTACATGAGTGGTGGTAAACATATAAACAGAAAGCATGTGACTGACAGAAAACAAGAACTGTCTGGGGTAGGCATATTCACTCTCTCATATACTTATCTCTCACTCATACAAATGCCAAACACACACACACACAAAACTCTGCTTAATGGTGGGGAGGAATTTAGGAGTAAATGGATGAGTGGGGACTGGAACTTGACTGTTATTAAAAAGTCCAGTGGAATTACAAAGTAGAAGTTTCTAATAACATTTATAAAAATCTTTATCTTTAAACTTGTAAAACCTTTCTAAATCTTAAAAGGAACGTTGGCTGGTACGTGTTTCAGAAAACATGTCTGCGGATCAGCCTTTTACAGTTTGAGCCAGAGTGACATCTTATCCAAATGAAAACAGTGGTCTTTAAATAATAATGCAAAATTTTGAGGCTATATTTCAATGCACAAATCTTTGAGAGTGAGAAGTGAAAGTCAAGACAAAGTCTCATGCCAACAACTCAAAAATATGTAACTGTTTGTTCTCAGTGTTCGCGATATAGTCATTCAACACAATTGTTTTAGTTTACTAAAAACAATATCTTCTGTATAGTGCAGTCACAAAACATTAAAGAACCTAAAACAATGGCAATGGCCCTCATATAAAAAATTCTAACAAATACTGGCAAATATACAGGTATGTATAAAAATATAGTAAAAATGCTACCGGAGTGCAAATCAACAGCAGAGTCTATCAATTCATGCTACCCTGTTGAAAAATGCTCCCTTTAAGTTTATACAGTTCAGTTTAGGCAAATAATACGCATAATCCAAGAAAAATATGTTCTATTTTAAAAATATATTTTATAAGCAGTCTATCGATTCATGCTGTCGAAAAATGCTCCGTTGAAGCTTATACAGTTTATGTAGTCAGTTTAGCACCGATAATGAGAAATAGTCAAATAATATGCATAATCTGAGAAGATGAGAAAAGCCTCTTTACTGAGCACTCAGGTTAACAACCTAAATAAAAAAATGTGAGTGTGGCCTGACAAGGTCCTGGTGGGATACTAGCACCAGAATTTTAGTCTACTAGCAACTCTCAATTGTAAGACCCTCCGGGTCGACCAGAGGAGTCTTGGTTCATCTCAAGGTTTCATCCTCCAGCTTTAGGCAGTTTTTCCTCATCTCTCTTGCCCTTGGCATGCTCACAGATTTTGTAAAGCTGCTTTGTGACAACATTGCTTGTAACAGAACTGAATTGAACTGTACTAGTGTGAGGGCTGTTTTTCTTGTGGACTACAAAGCACCCATATGCTCTGGATAATGTCTTCTAAATGCTGTAAATGTTCAAAGTAAATGGATTTTCCCTTGAGCTGGAGCACTTCTGACACTTTCGTTTGGTTGCTGTCAAACCATATCATAGTTCATTATCATAGTCACCCAGATTTAAACTATTTACTGATGCCCACAGCACTCAAGAGCGCCTCCAATGGTCGCAAAGCTGCACGCCCCAGAGAGGCGCTGGCATGCACAGACAAATGAATGTCTTCTTATTGCTTTGATGCTCTTTCTGCTCTGGGTGTGAACATAGGGTAGGACAGTCAATACAAGGCCTTCTATCTCTGTCACACAAAAAACTTCAAGCCAGCAACATCGCATCTCTCTCTTATGATTAGTGTCAACAGTGTCAAGCATAAAGCATTGCTGATCTTCAAAAGGCCCCCAGCAGCATGCTACTGCAGATTCTGCAGAAGACATTACTGCACCAGCAACGTGAATATGAACAAAATGCACTGGCAGTATGCTGGTGAATTCAGGTTCAGTCACGTTTGTGCGGATAAACAGAGCACGCCATACCCTCACAAACACGCTCACACACACCCACAGACACACACGCACACAGGGTAACTGAATTCCATGTCACAACATACAGACTTTTCTCAAGAAAACACACCCTACTCATTTACTGACACATGCGCACACACATAGACACACTCTGTATCTGCTTCTCACTTACTGCTATCGATAATAAGGTGAATGTATAAATCAATTTTTTATCTTAGTCCCCATGCATTGCGACTAACATGCATACATAAACCTTTGTTCTTTTCATAACATTATTCTCTTCTTTTCAGTCTTCCTTTCTCTGCAACTTTGCATCACCATTCTTGTCAGTCAGAGTGGCTTGATCTCACTCACTAAATAGGGCAGGTCTGCTCTTGCTGGCCAGCTGTTGTAATATTGGACGGAACAGAATATTGTGTACTCAAGTGGCACTCTTGAAATGTGAATTTAAAAAGCTGATGTAATAAACATTACACATGCAATAGTAGTCAAGGCTCTCAACTGAATGTCCAACTATTGTGTTTCTGCTAGTAATATTTTTTTCTTGGTGCCCCGCCATACCAAAATCTTTGCTGCCACAAGAAGAAAAAAAAAACAAAACAGCAATGTAAAAGCTGGCATCTCTGTTCAGGGCTTATGATGGTAGGCAGAGCCAACACCAAAGCAATGCCAAAGAAATCCATTCATACATAAACCAGGTGGTTAAGGAACCACATATTTTAAGTGTGAGCTAAATGGAAAAATCTTGTGAAACAGACTCTGCTGAAAAAAATGGACAGTTATATGGGTGAGTGCTGAAGAAGCTTCTCTGTATCATGGACAATCCCTCCTGCCCCATGCACGCCTCCTTAATAGGCAATTAGAACACACACACACCAAACGACTCATCGCCTCAAAAGGCAGGAGTGAACGTCACAAAAAATCCTTTCTACCTGTGGCCATAATACTGTATAACTGTTCTGTAGGGGAAATATATTGTGCAATATACAACTCAACTGTTTAATCTGTGCACTGACTGAATGTTACTGACTGTTAATCTCATTACCATAACATCTGGTGCTATTTTACTGCATTTATAATTATTGCATTAACGCTAAGCCACTTTCATAAGCCATTTTGCACTACTGATCTGTGGGTACAATACTCTAAATCTTGCAAACAGCAGTATCAGTGTTACACTAACGTCACACTAATATTCTTATTGCACTATTGTTTACTGTCTACCTTTTTCTTTTTTTCTATAGTCTTGATATTTTTTAGTCTTTCTTTTGCACGGAGCATGCTAATGAAGAATTTCTAAATTCGGTATTGTTTCTGAAACAAGGTACCTTCCTATTGATTAAAGGTTACATGGTGCATTTTTAATAGATACAGGTACAAAAAAAAGCAGTCCCCATCAAATAAGCCATGTCAGGTTCATAAGATGATATTTTAATATACAGTAGCAGTACCCAGTAACCCTGGGTTCAACTTATATAAAATCCTGATTTTTATTAATATCTCTTGGCACAAGATTAGCACTGACATTGCATATGGGTGTATAATTGCTGTCAGCTATGAAGAGAAATCAGAAATTTCTGAAATTCCCCTTCCCTGACCATAATCTGTTTACATCAGCAATTTAGCTTGTCTGCACCTACAGGCACATTTAGGCTACACATAAACAGAGTCATGAACCAGTCAACACCTGCTTGTGCAGGCACACACACAAAACATTCAGAATGTTTGTCTACTCCACAATTTCTCCACAATCTGACCGAAGTGAGAGATAATAATTCACAGAAACTGCCTCCTAGTAATACTAGGACAGAGGAAGCATAAAATAAAACATAATGAATAGAATCGCATCAAATTGATTTTGTTCAAGTATAAAAGTATATTGTGAGGCCTGTAGTGAGCTGTAGTGAACTGAATAAAAGACGGTACATAAAAGAATATATCTGTGTCTCATAGCATAGGATGAAGTCAGAGAAGTAGGTTAATGGGGCAGGCATTAGAAAAAAGATGTGTCTGCATATGTCAGAAATGCATGATTAATACTATCTCTCAAAACTTATGAGCTAAAATAGCTCTTAACCCCTTTGAAAACAGCCAAATTATATGCAATTTTTATTAAACAAAGATTTTTCATTTTTTTATTACATTTCACAAATGGAGGTAAAATATTTGATCAGATTCTATCAATATCTCTGGATTATATACATTTACAATTGTAATGGCCACTAGAGACCTGCAAAATCAGTTAAGAATTGTTCATCCAGTACATTTATTACATTTTCTAGTAATGTACTTTTAATTAATAACACAAATAAAAACCTAATGATTTGACATAACTTATCTATTAATTAAAAACATATACCAACAAAGTTCCTTTCACTCATATGTTTCGGGATACAAATCCCTTTGGGTTGCCTTCACAGAACTGACTTATTTTCCTCATGTTGATTGGTAAATTGTTTTGTAATGGCCAAGACTGATTGTATTTGAGATACTCACCCAAGAGAATTACAAAAACAAATTTTCCTTCAAACAAATGCATGGATATGCTTCTCTTCAATGCTCTGAAACTGAAAAGAAAAAAAATATTTGACAATGAGTTTATTAGCCTTTCAGCAGATCTTGACTTGCAGAAGGAATGCATTTGTATAATTACATATCAGTGAAGCTATAAAGAAATCATCCTTGTGGAACTTTGTGGAACTATGAAAAAAACTTTTTTTAAGATGGATGTTGTACATATTTTTTAGTATATCTTTTACTCTTTAACTTTATATTGTTATATGTTTTTACTATATTGCTAAGAGTGACTTGTCTTCTCTCGTCAATCACATTTCATTGCAATGTTGTTCCTGTGCTAACATGCATATGACAAATAAAGCTGAAACTAAAGCTGTGGACTACTTAATGACAGGACTACTTAATGACGAAGTCATGAAATGGATGAGGCATTAAATGAATATGTACAAGTAATCGAAGGATACAAAGCAACAAAAGCAGACACAGAAACTGGAACTAAAATACAAATTCCATACAGAGCAAACAAGGGGAAAGGGCTAGGGTAGAGAGTGTGGATGCCGGGTAAACATCACAAAGTCAGTGGATTGGGATGAGCTGTGTTAAATGTTTGTGCTTGTTAGCCACAGTTAGCCATAGGTACTGTGGCATATGTCCATCCATTCTAGTGTTACTCATTTTATTTGGCCCATCAGAAAGTTGCCTAACCCTCACTTCCTCTGCCAATGAAAGAACATGTATTCATATTTACTAAACTTTCAGCTTATTTGTCTTTTCAATTTTTAAAACGCTGTTTTCAAACTCCTAGCCTGAAAACAGCGTCATAAAATACCAGCCCTGAATCCTTGTTATTGCCTGCATCATATATGTAATAAGGTATATTGCAGCAAAACGTTTATGGAGTATAACAGGTGGTGATGCCTGGATAAGAGGAGATTTAGAGACTGGTGTGAAGAAATATTTTCACTCTGGGTAAAGGCCTTGTATGTAAAAAATCACTGGAGTATTTAGGGAATATAGTTTCTTCACATATACTGTTAAAGTGTAAAAACATAAAACAAAGTTGCTAGCTGTTTTGTCAGTTTGGTCCATGGTCCACAACAAACATTACACTTTGGCCCTCAAGGACCCTCAAATAGGAAATTTTATAACAGCTTTCTCTAATAATTTCCTTTTAAAAATGAAGTCTAAAATTAGTAAATACTGTAGAATGAGTATTAAATTTTTTTTTAAAGTCTCTCTGTAAAGTGTCCAATTTTATGTAAAGCATCTTTGAGTACCTTTAAAAGCACTCTATAAATACAATGTATTTTTATTATCATTATTATCTGTTCGCACACTGTCAAAAGTTAATCATAAATTATAAAGCTTCCAATGACTGATTACAGAAAATCATGCCATGACATAACAAGGACAGCGACTAGAACTCCCCGTAGTGGTCTAAGCCATGCACTTGATCTGACCTTGTTGCAAGTGGAAGTTAAAGCGATTCTTTAGCAAAACCTTGTTTCAGTAGTCAAAACATGTTTGCTGTCCAAAGTTTCCTTTTTTACAGCTCTTGATCCCATATCACAGTGGGTGATTGTAAGGATCTGACCGATATTGACAAGGGTCAGTGATGGCTAGATGACTGGGTAAGAGCACTCCCTCTTGTGGGGTGTTCCTGGTCTGCATTGGTTAGTACCTACCAAAAGTGGTCCAAGGAGAAACAGACAGTGAGCCAGTATCAGGGACATGGGCATCAAGGGCTTACTCTTGCACTTGGGGAACAATGAACTACCGGCCTGGTCCAATAATATCTGTCTGCAGAGCCACAGAAACAGTTTCAGTACAGGCCAGTTGCCTTCAGCACATGTGCTTACACTTTTTTGGTTGATCTTGTCTTAGGATAATGAACATTTTAATCATTTCAGGTTTACTGTGTAACACAGCAAAATTGTTCAGGAATGGCTTTAGGAACATGACAAAAAGTTCAAGGTGTTAAAGATCTCAGTCCAGCTGAGCATCTCTGAGATGTATGGGCCTAACTAGTCCTATCCATGGAAGTCCAACCTTGCAACTTACCTGGAGCCAGATACTCCAGGGCAGCTTTAGAGGGCTTGTGGAGTCCATGCTTCAATGGACCAAACTTGTTTTGGTGGCCTGAAGGGGATGTACACAATTCTAGCCATGTGGTTTTAATGGCTGATTGGTGTATGGCTAGATCAGTTGAGACAGATTAACTTGGTTAATACAGAGTATGGACGGACCCAAGCCCACTTATAACACAATGATCCTGGCCAAAATTGGTAGGACTATTCCAAATAAATTAAATAATATTAACAGTAATGTTAACACTTGGATCGATGATGGACTTGGCCGAAGACACAGGGTTCTACCTATTTAATAAACATAATAAAACATATTTAAACAGAAGGATGGTGAGAATCTTACACATGGATAAATGGAGATGTGCATCATTATAAAGTCCAATATCACTGTGGCATGGAAACCATAAACAGATTGGTTTTTTATACATCTCAGACCAATGTCCTTGGTTCAGTCAACTATCTTAGAATAAGAAATAGCTTTTTTGGGGTAAAATTTTGGCAAACAACATTGATGAGAGAGAGAGAGAGAGAAAGAGAGAGAGAGAGAGAGAGAGAGAAAGAAAGAAAGAAAGTTCGAATTGAGGTAGTTGAGGTAGGTTTGTTGGACAAGAGGTGTCTGGGAACACACACACATGCAGACACACACAGCATGACCTTGTCATCTCTGGTCACCCATTAAAACCCTCTTCCCAGCCAACACCCACACACACACACACACACACCAACATATAAGCGCGCACACTTACTCACACCCACCCACACATATTAGCATCACATTTGACTTCCTGCATCCTAGAATGTCAGAGCTCAGTGGGGCCTCTTGATTGGATAAACCACGCAGAAAGACAAACGCGGCGGGTCAGTGCTAACTCACTAAATCCCCCAGGGGCGTCTGCGGGTCCTGGAGGCTTTGTGTAAATAGAGCACCTCTGAGCCACACCAGGACAATGAGCTGAATAGAGGCTAAAATCACATAGGCCATGCCCGGGATGTAGGATTAGAGACTAACAATGGACAGTGAGGAGTGGAGGTAGGAGGAGTTAAGAGGAGAGCAGTGGAGATTGCATTTTTGTGTCCAATTAGTATTATGCTTAATGCACAGTACTTGTTTTTTTTTGTTTTTTTTACCAGACTTTGAATCGTATCGCCCCTTAAATTTGATCCTTTTCCCTTCTTTTCTCTCTTTCATCATATTTGTTACCTCAGGGCCTTCCGTCCTGGTTATTGCCTTTCATAACATTCCTGACGTTTTTCAACATATTTCCAGCATTTCTGCAAGAGCTCACAGCAGAGCCGAGTACATCCCACATGCATCTCACTTAACTGCAGGTAGCAAAATCAAACCTTTGCGTGCACACACAATTCCACACACAAACACACACATGTAACTGATTTATAAACACATGTAAATTCAAATCACTGTCAGAAAAAAAAAAAGTACTGTCCATGCTAATTTTAGTACTTCCACGATAAGAACTGTATAAATGTACTCTCAAAGAAAAAACAAGGTACTTCAAGTCAAATGCTGTTTATTAAATGTGTTTAAATGGTGCACTACATTCATCTTCCCAGGTTACATATTTGTACATTTTAAATTTTTCAACGGAAAAATAAAATGCAGAGGTTGGAATCAATGTGTATGGAGTCACTGCAACTTAATAAATAAAACTACTTTCATAATAAGATACAACTATGTTGCTTACTTATACTGAAGAGGTAACCTTGAGGGTGCTATTGAAGTGACTGCATTTGAACTCTGAAGGTACTGTTTCTCCCTTACAGTGCACCATAGTTTAATTTGCAAATGCCAAACCTAGATTTGATGAAAATAGTCTTAATAATAACCAAAACAATTGGTTAGTTATGCAGACTACAGAAGTATTGACAGTATGAAAACAATCTGATTTTATCACCGCCTAGACTGCCCTGAGCTGGAAATCACATCATTAGCTGTTTTAATGCATGAACGCTTTTCTTGACTGTTAGCATGAGATTGTTGCTTTGTGTATATACATGTATGCATATTATTGGGTATGTGATGTTATTGGGTATGTCAGAATGAGTGCGTGTATGTCTGTGTGAGAAACAAGGGGTCTGAATCAGGGCAGCAGAAAGACAAGACAGAGCCTGCATAAACAGATGTCTCCTTCTGATAAGAGGCTGTAAAAATACATAAAAAAGGTTCAAACAGAGGCCTATTGACCACACATTGTAAAGCATTAAACACACACCGCTGTCAGTCATATTTAACGAACAAAAAACCTAAAACACTCAATTACACCTGAACTAAAGCATTCCAGTGACAACCCCCCCCGACCCATCCCTCTCTTTTATGGTGCCCCAAGTGGCATGACTAGACTGATTTTGGTCTAGACCTTTTGGCCCAGATTCTACCTACAGCTGTTGTATTGCTGATGAAAACCTTAGAAATTAAAACAAATGTAACTGGGGTGTAATGTAACAATATACACCACAAGAGCAATTTAATTGATGTGAAAGCATATGTTTCATCAAAAATAGCGACACTTCATCTTTATCACAGCAGCACAGATTCACGGCATCCTTTCCAGCAATTTTGGGGAATAACTTGTGTGCAAACCCTCCTAGCACCTTTTCAAGCATGTAAAAATTCTGTCTCATTTGCTAGACATTCATTTCAATCTTGTTGGTCCAGCTCGTCCCTGCAGCTCAATGGGAGAAATTTCTGGAGACTGAGGAGGCCAAGACATCTTTCTAAAAACGTTTACTTTTTCTTTGAACTGGATAAAATTTTGGCAAAATTCTGAAGAATGCTTAGGATCATTATCCTGCTGAAGAATTCAATTTTGTCCAGTGATACGTAACCCAAAAGGAATTGAGATAAAGGTTGAAGAATCGAGTGATGCATTTCTTTTTTCATAATCCTACACACGAATTTCTGAATACTAGAGACTATAAAATATTGTAAACAAGTCAGTTACATTTGTTTTAATATTTCTAATGTTTTCTTGTATATATACAGCGCTGGAAAAAAATAAAAGACCACTGTAATTTATTTTTAAACCAGCAACTTGATGAGTATGACAAGCATTCCATGCCAGTGTCTGTTAAATTCCTACACAAGCACCTCATTCTGCTTCATGAGGTACTGATTAGTGATCACCGGAATCAGATCTTATTTAATGAGGAAAAGTATAAAAAACACTGCTGTAATCAACATTCTTGTAATGTGACCAGTTGGATAGCTGCCATGAAAAGGTGTTTTGCAACAATGTTTAGATTGGTGGTACATGTCAAAGTTATATCCACATAAATGCCAGAAACAAAGGTTTCCCGACAGAACATTGCCTAGAGCATCACACTGCCTCCTTCGGTTTGTTTTCTTCCTTCAGTGTATCCTAGGGCCAAGTCTTCACAAGTAAACATTGCACACACACCCAGCTATCCACATGATGTAAAAGAAAATGTGAATAAACAGACCATGCCATCTTCTGCTATTGCTCCATTCTCCAGCTCTGATACTCACATGCCCACTGGTGCTTTTGGCAGTGGACAGGGGGCAGAATGGGCACTAGTCTGTGGCTACGCAGTCAAATATGCAGCAAACTGCTATGCATTGTTTACTTATTTCTAAATGAACAGAAGCCTCTCTGAGCAAATTGAAAGTGTTCATTTGATGATAGTTGGAAGAGGGAGAGGGAGGTGAAACATGACATTTCTGATTAACATTGTCTGCTGACATGCATTGGTGAATTTAAAGATGAATTTAGAGAAGGAAATACTTAACAGGAAAAATGCATATGTTTAATGGGAAAGTAAGAAGAACCATCTTTACTATAACAATGTGCATGAATGAACAGGGTAATATTTTTATTTTAAGTAGACTTTAATAATTTTGCTTCACTGTCCACTTAAGACTTTTGAATACAGGCTTAGGGAGATACTTATCAGTGTAGCAGTGGTGATCTAAGACTATTTCATGTCAATAAATAATAGAAATATATTGCACACTGTCTGCTGAATCATAGGGAATTCCCTATCCACTGGGCCAACAGTGCCCTCAGTGATGTCTCAGTCAATCCATGGAATTCTTCAAAACCAAAACACTGCCAAAAAACATTTCACAGCAGTCTTAAAAGCACTCTCTCTTATATACCCTGGTACCCTGGTGTTGTGAAAAAGCACTAGCAGTAATTTTGTTTGTTAACACCCCCATTTTAACTTTCACTGCAACCACAAAACAGAAGTATGTCCCATCTGTGCCATCCTCGGCCGTTTAAAGAGATGCCTTTGGTTGTTTTATGACTTTCATGTCTGCAGGGGCCCAGGACAAGAGTAACTATGTGTTCAAATGAGTTAAGGCAAGCCAGCCCCCCTAACAAATCACTTCCAACAGTCTTGTCTAGAAAATGGTTAAGTACAAAAACGGGCCTTCTTGTATTTTCTGTCTGTTTTCTGTCTGTGTGTAAATTAGCTATTTAAATGGAAACCTAGAGAGAGAGAGAGAGAGAGAGAGAGAGAGAGAGAGTTAGAGAGGGAGGGAGGGAGGGAGAGAGGGAGAGACAGAGAGAGAGAGAGTAAACATTTGACAATAAGGCTACAAATTTAGAATAGTGTTAGGCCATATGGCAAAAGTATATTATGTTATGTCAAGAAATCTTTCACTGTATACAGTATATATTTTGGAACAGACAAATTACACGCCGTAATTTACCACACAAATAATAAATACCATCTAAATACTGCCAGCCCTAAGCCAGTATACGACAACTAAAATACCAATGCCATGTTTCTTCAATCAAGCAGATTGAATAACAGAAGCCCACATAGGCAGGAATGGCTCATATTAATGCTAACCCTTGTTCACATCATCAGGGCAGTGATCAGCAACCCGGGTCCTAAACATCTGTCTTCCTGCAGAGTGTAGTTTCAACCACAATCTGCCACACCTGCTTCCTTTTTCAGAACTCCTTGATCAGCTGGATCAGATACAATAGCATCAATTAAGGGTTTAGCATGTTAGATGCAAGTTGGAACTAAACTATGCAGAGTCTGGAAAAGGAGAACAGGTGATCTCTGTATTAGGATGTCAAAGAAGGGACTGATCCTTAGCTGAGAATTTTTCATTAGTCTGACATCATCGGCATAATTTGAAAGCAGACTGATACCTCTAAGCACATAGTCAATGGACTCACAAATCAGAATATTTTCCTTATACAAAATGATAAATGTGGGCAATATGTCTGCTTGCATATTGTGGCTATTTTCAGTACTTAAGAACACTGACCAACTGCATGTTTCATTACAAAGAGTGCATTATTGGTTCTGTTTTAGAGGATTTAGTGCAAAATGTTTGATTAAGAAAAAGTCAGAGTGGATGACAGTAGTTTAAACTAGCATATATTGTCTTTGCCAAAATATTGTGACATGTATCATGGCAATGTCTTTAAGTATTGTCACGTGTGAACACACCACAGCACAGCACACAGTGTGGACTTCTGTCTCTACATTTAACCCATTCACCAAGTGAAGTAGGGGGCTGCCACCAGTGAGCTCAAGGTTACCTCAGTGATGATACTAGGAGTGTTGGGATTTGAATACACAACCTTCTGCTTGCAGGGCCAGCGCCCTAGCCAGCTGCCCCTCAATGCTAACTGCTCATCAGTGTTTAGGACTGGACACTTCTTCTTATTGTTAGTCATCGTCATAGTGTAACTCTTTTATTCTCTCTCGCTAAGCAGTGTCGAACAAAGGAGAACAGGTCCTTTTGAGTGTTAATTCCTCCCGAGGTTTCTTCCTACAGCTTCAGGGAGTTTTAGCTTGCCTTTGGCTTGCTCATTATGGGGTCAGATTCTGTAAAGCTACTTTGTGACAACATCAGCTAGAAAAAAATGGCTTGATACCATTTTTCCAATACTGCCCATCCCTAGGCAAGAATGTATAATAGGGGAAGAGCAAAGCATTCAATATCTGCTACAGCCGAAAAAGTTCATCAGCAATGCAATTCGCAATTTTGACAATAAACGCAGTAATTGTCTGCTGCAATTGGCGCATGTGACGTCACGCTCGACAGCGCCCCTAGTGATTTCTTCTGCAAAGAACTTAAGTGAATTTAAGTCCCATTTAATACTTACTCTGACAGCGCCATTCAAAAAGGTTTCCTGTCTGTAGACTTTAATTTTATTATTTTAACCACAAAAGACTGAACTTTAATGGAGATCCCTTTTAACAGCATCCGTTAAAGTCAAGCCCCGTTTCCTTTTCACGTGCACAGCTCGTAAAACGCACCAGAAAAAAACACGTCCAGGAATATCAGAATCTCCTCCAACCTTACAAAAGCCATCTCTGTCTGCAACTCTGAAAAGCTCAGTTCACATAAGACAGTCGCATTATTGTTAGGGATACGGCAGTAACATTAATGTTAGGGATCAGCCATGTAACTTAATTTACTTACTCCCTCCGCGAGCGGCGCGACTCCAAAAAGCAGCAAGCATATTCCCAAGAGAGCCACTCGCGCCATGGTTCGCATACTCCAGTGTCTTGCGCTCTTTCAGTCTTTTGCGGCTTCACAAGCAAAAACAGCGTATAATTTCCACTGGGAAGAGCTGTCTTTACCTCAGGTAAAATATATGTGTCAGTACCACAAGGTCTCCTAATGTCCCCAGTGCGCCCTGCTTTTTACGCGCGGCCAGCATCTCCAAACCGACAGACCTTTACTGGCGTTCGCCAAAGATGCGTCTTTGCATTGAATGTGGAGAACATTATGGAAAGTAAGCAGCAAAAAATAGAGTGTATTCGATGGCATGGCAGGTGGGGCAGCTGCGCGGTGGGGGCGTTACCGTAAAGCCGTTCTGTGCTTTTGCTTTTCTGACACAGTTCAAAGTTATCCGTGTTTCTCTTGAATCTTTTTGTCGCGCACCTCTATATGTCTTCTTATATTCCATGTTCATGTGAAGTCGGCGCGGGGCAGCAGAACACAAAAAACAGGTAAGGAGGAGGCGTTCTGCTTCTTATTTGAGGTTTTCATGGAATAACGACTTAACAGCCCGTAATTGACACTTGCTCTCTGTATAAGGTTCTGAACTTCTGCTCGTCAGAGAATAGGTCAGGTTTGCTTTCTAGACGAAACACACTTGACCAACTCCTCCTGTCTGCACTTGTGGTCTTTTGGCGTTCTGTTTCTGTTATTGTGTTGCACCATGGTCCTGGCGGCGCGTTGTTTCGTTTCACTGTGTACTGCGTGTATATGGTTGAAATGATAATAAAACCTACTTGCCTTGACTTGACAAGTGTTTGTCCGTGAATATGGAGTATAGCATATAGAATTTTATCCTGAGCTAATATGTGGACGTTGCTCTCACTGGGATTTCTTTGGCAGTCGTTTAAAACGTAAGGATGTCCGTCAGAAGATACAGAAGATCTAAGCTCAGATCACAACTGTCTTTTTCCTCTCGAATAATTCGTTTCGTGTCTTTGAGGCTCAGCTGCTCTCTGTTAACGTCACTCTCAGACGCACACGTATATGTTGCCCGTGTCTAGCACAGGCAAAACTGTGAAAAACACAGTAACAACCCTAGTGTCATCGACATCACTTATTTTAATTGCATTGACTGCATTGCTACTTAACATTTTTGAGCGATAGTGGTGTATTTTCATTTGGACTGTGGTCTGATTGATCTTGTTGAGGTAAGTTTCAACCCAGTTCGTTTGAAACTCACCTCTCTGGAAAACAAGTGATACGGAAAGATCAACTTTGGCCCAGTCCAGTAAACCACAGACATGCAGCAGTGCAATCAGTTCTCTCTCTCTGTCTCTCTCTCTCTCTCTCTTAGTCTCTCTCCCCCCACTTGTTCTCTCAAAACCTCTGCTTCTGTCTTACTGGTAATATGAGTTAGGTACAGAGAAGAGACCATCTAAATGCATTTCAGGTTTGTTTATCCATCAGTCCATCCATCCATCCATCCATCCATCCATCCATCTATCCATCCATCCATCCATCCATCCTTCTAGACTTTCCCTCCTTCAATCCTATAGATTCCCTCTTGACTTTTTTGCACTTAGGAGTGTCAGTCTGGAGGTCAAGGGGCAGAGCCACAGACCTGGCCCCAGCAGAACACTTGCAGAGATTGAGGGTGCTTTTAGGACCAGAGCACGCCCTGAGTGGCGGGTGAGATGACACGCCCCGGCTGGATTGCCTGGTGAGAGTTCATATAGTCCTTCAGTGCTCCTACACGGTCTGTTGCATTGTTCTGTAAGCAGCTCATCATACTTTAGAATTAACACGTTTTCAAGACCCAAATGTACTAATGGTCATTTTGAACTGAATAATCCCAAGGTTTTACACTTCATGTATGGCCAGAATGACCCCTAAAATATTTTGGTCAAACTTATTGCAGCATAACTACTTTTGTAATATAGTATAGAATCACTAGCATTATACTTGTCATTTAACAATTTATATTTCAAAGACATCTTAGAACTAACTAGAACTAAATAGCTCTGATGTTTGTTGACCCTTGATTTTCAGACTTTTGTTGTTTACTTATTTCCGCTAATTCTCATTTCCTTTTCCCCTATGTTTCTGCAGGTGGCTTCTACTGGCACATGTGTCCAGACAGACTGTGCAAGGGGTGAGTTGTTTACTTTGGATTTTTGCCTTGTCTCTTTTTGCTTTAGTTGTGTTTTACAGTTTGTTGATGCATGTTTCTTAAAATGCTAGCAATAGTAATGACTGTTCACCAAGATGCTCCACTATCTTCGTATACAGGCCTAAAAGTAGAAAATAATGGTTCTAGAAACAAATTACTATTATGCTGGTCAGAGTGACACCTGAAGGCTTCTGTGCTTTGTTGATAAGGCATTTGTGGACTGTAATGGCACAATGCTTGATTGCATTCTGATAAGAATAACCAAATATTCGATCAAATATCAAAGACCAGAACCCTGTAAGGTTTCAGGAGCATGGATTGCCTTTGAAGCCAAATGGCACGTGATCCACAGGGGTTATGAAGGCATATGCTATCATAAGATCAACCACGTCTGTTATTCCATCCCCTGAGGAAGGGCTGTTTGAAAAAGTAGACATTTCCATGATAAAGTGAATATTTAATGGAAAAAAGACTGGGGCAAACAATTTTCTGATGGTTATACGACTCCTGTAGTATTTTCCACCAAAGGTCAGGAACACAGAATGCATCTTATGAGCTTCAGATGTGTGAGAGTGTGTGTTTGCGCGTGTTTGTTTACGTACCTTCATTATGCTATTGATTATCTGCAATGTACTTGGTGACCTTCTCTACAACCATATATCAAGCCTGATATCTGTGAGTCTGTCTGATAAAGGGGCAGAGGCTCAGAGCCACAGCTGGATACAGAACATTACTTATGAGGGAAGATGGAAGCAGATAGGTGGCATTCTTTCAGCAATGATGAAAAAAGTTAGGAGAGAGTGAGTACAAGATAAGGCAACGTGGTCTGCATGAATGCTTGTCTTTGCCTCTGCACAAGAAGCATGGAATGTAGACATCCCTCCCATCAATATAAACAATCCAGCAGAATAATGAGCACATAGACACTGGGTGGGGGGGTGAGCAGAAGTCATGAGTGGATAAACAGATGAACAGAGGTGAAACAGGAGATAGATGGCCCCACATCCACATAATTTTCTAAATACATCTCTGTGTATTTAGAAAATTTGAAGTTATTTTTTGATCACTCAAAGATCAAGTGAGTAACACTAAAAATCTCTTTACATGTCAAGGTCGAGGATGTATTAGAGAAGAAGCAAACACTCAGTTCTTATAGTTGGTGTGGTGGATACATGACCAACAGCTTATTAACTTTGTAGTAAGGTAGACTTGTGCGATTCAGGAATGGGTTAAAGTGAAACTACACTGGGAATGTATCAAGTTTGCACCGAAAATATATAATTTCGTAATAAACAGTCATAGTATAAACGTGAATCAAACATGGTAAAATAAAGTTTTTAACTGTTTCACCATTGTCCACCAACGAGGTCAGTCCTTTGAGGAGGTTATAGTTTACATGTGATTTTTTGCAGCAAAGCAAAGGGGACTTTTCTTCCTGTGATATTAAAATTTTAAATGACTTATGTAAATTTACGTTCCAAGAGCACGCGCGTATAGTGCAATACTGCATTGTTGTGATGTGGTAAGAAAAAGGCCTGAAAATGTCTATTTTTATAGTGTAAACCCTAAATATGCCCCCACATATGCTCCCAAAACACTTTAATTGCATTTTAAACTAATTACCCTTAAAGAAAATATAAAGGTAAACACACACCCAGGAATGCACACAGACACCAGAGCTCGAATACAGAAAAAAAGCCATAACATATGAGCAAAACACAATCAAAACCACAACCACTCAGGGCTGAAAAAAAAACCATATTAGGCAGCAAGTGAACAATCATTTGTTGAAGTGTGGAAGCAAGACAACTGAGCAAGCATATGATCTCAGTGACTTTGCAAGTTTTGTGGGTTGTCTCTGGTATGCAGTGGTTAGTGTCTGTATAAAGTGGTCCATGGAAGAACAACACGGTCATGGGCACAAAAAGCTCATTGGTGCATGTTGGGAGAAGAGGCTAGTCTGACTGATGCAGTTCTACAGAAACGCTACTGCAGCACAAATTGCTTAAAATGTTAATGCTGTGATTGAAAGATGAAAAAACACAGTGTGTTGTGTATAGTCATAGACTGGTCAGACTGATCGTGCTTATATGTCCAACAGCAAAGCACCAGCATTTGGCATGTGACAATCAGAATTGGACCATGGAGCAAAAAATGATCAATCAAAGTTTTTGTTTTTTTTACATCATATTGACGGCCAAGTGTGTATGTGTCACTTACCTAGGGAAGAAATGGCACCAGGATGGACTATAAGAAGAAGACAAGTCAGTGGAGGCAGTGTGATGCTCTTGCCAATGTTCTGCTGGGTAACCTTAAGTCCTGGCATTCATGTGGATCTTACTTTGAGACCACCTGCCTGAACATTGTTGCAGGCCAAATACGTCCTTTCACGGCAACAAAACTGGCCTCTTTTAGTAGGATAGTAGGATAATGCACCCTGTCACACTGCAAAAATGTGAACGGTGAGTGAGAGTGAACTAGCACTTTTTGCGTCAAAGTCTAATGACACGTATGGTGTATGGTAAAAATGTCTTTTTTGACCCTGTCACACTGCAAAAATGTTCAAGAATGTTTTAAGGAACATCACAAAGAGTTCAAAGTGTTGGTTTTAACATTATGGCTGTTTGAGCTATATATTGCATGCAAAGCCAGAGGGAAAATGTGAACGCTGAGTGAGAGTGAACTAGCACTTTTTGTGTCAAAATCTAATGATGCATATTGTGCTTTGTGAAAACATCTTTTTGCATTGTGGTATGATATGTCTTCCATGTTACCCACCCTTACATGTGTATGTGTGAGTGTGTGTATGGATTTTTTAATCAAACATTTTTATTGGGTTTTACAGAGGTGCTCTGATTTTTGAGAATGAGGTCAATAGTGAGATTGTAAAGCTGAACAAAATGACTGGGTGTCAGAATGCAGATGTTTGACACACTACTGCACATTTAAAATGTAGTTTGACATACTTGACATATATTTATACTTCTGTGCACTCTTAGACCCTCCCCCCCCCCACACACACACACACACAGACACACAGGTTCTCTTCTACCCTCTTGCTGTTATGTGTGTTTTGGTTTCTTCCATTATTAATTATACCTGTCACTCATTATCGTTTCTTACTAAAGTCCAGCTTGAGCTAGAGGATCTTGTCGGCTCACTGTCTTGCCCACTCTTTGGTTGTCTCTGTGTTCGTGTTTTGTGTGTCAATACAACAGTTCTGAAATCTAGCATGCCTGGGTCACCTCCATTGCCTCTGGGCTTCCGATTCTGGCCAGTGTGCCTGCTATTGCTGACGGATTATCCTCCTCGTGATGTTATTGGATTTAACCTGGATTCAGTGGAGGACCTGTGTGATTTCTGTTTGGACTGTGACTTTGATACAGAGCCTGTTTGTGTGTTTGTGCTTTCCTCCTGTAATTTGAATTAAAAGACATTTACTGGATCCTGCGAATACTAGCAGATATGACAGGCACAGCTGTGGTCAGATGCCTTCCTAGTCGCTCCGCCTTGACTGTGCATTTCTCATAAGTTTTACCTTCTTTTAATGCTCATTTTGTGCATGTGACCTTTAACAACCTATGACAATAATAGTCATTTGGACAAATGCAAACAACTTTCACCAGTTTTTTGTAGATTTCTCCAGACACACCGTGGAAAATGCAACAGAGTCCAACCGAGACTGAGGGAATGACAGTACAAACCTCCACTTCCTCTGTATTTTACTTATCAGTGTTCAGTTGCTGTATGACCCGATGACCAGAGTAAACATCACGGACTGCAACTTTCGCTGTTTCACTGAAATGTGGTTTTCAGATCACACGTTGCCATTGGTCTATTTCTCCATGTTCCTACAAGACAGGACAGTGGATGCTGGAAAATCCAAAGACAGTGAAGTCTGTTTCATGAAAAACACAAGGTGGTGCAACTCTTGGAACATCAGTATTATGTCCCATTCCTGCTTGTCTCATCTGGAGCATTTGACCATTGTGTGCTGGCCATTCTACCAGCCGCGTTAGTTTAGTCATCGGCACTGCTGTGTACACCCCACCACAGGCAGACATGGGTATTGCTTTGGCCAAGCTCCATGATGTGCTTAGTGACTGTCAGAACAAAAAACCCGGACGCTGCTTAAGGGGACATTCATAAGGCCAAGCTCATGCAGGTCATGATGGACTTCTATCAACATACCACCCTGCCAGTGGTAACACATTAGACCACTGCTTCACAATGTTCTAGAATGAGTACAAATCAGTTCTACAAGGAAGGTTTAGAATGAGAGACCATGACACTATCTTTATGATCTGGAATATACACAAAGACATGCTCAGACAGCTGCAAGACACACTCGATGACGTTAACTGGGACATGTTACAGGTCAGCTCAGGCAGCATCAGCGAGTTTTTGGAAGTGGCAGTTAACATAATTAGCACGACAGCAGACCAGATCATCCCCAGATCATCTATACAGGATGCGATGAACATCCGCACAGCCGTGTTTTATTAGGTTTGTAAAGCTGTTTATGGGCTAAAGAGTGAAGAATAATCTGCTGAATAATGTTAAAAATATTTTTGGAAAAAAAAAACATTTTTGTCGTTCTAGATTTTTGAAATTCTTGCTGACAAAGCGCATTCAATTTCTTAGTTATATTTATTTAGAAGA
>JBBJLS010000001.1:27039571-27069728 GCA_037577275.1 Bryconaethiops microstoma
GTGTGTGTGTGTGTGTGTGTGTGTGTGTGTGTGTGTGTGTGTGTGTGTGTGTGTGTGTGTGTGTGTGTGTGAGATTTTATTTATTTATTTATTTATTTATTGTGAAAGGGGGGGTAGAGGAAGTTTTTCCTTTGCTAAAGGGAATGGTATTTGGCACACATGGTCTCTCCCACATCACAACCACATGCACTGCCTTGCCTGATACAGAGGCTTTGTTTTACACGGGCCCCCAAAAGCGAGCTGTCCTAAGATTAGCCTGACACATTTCTTTTCCTGATTTGTTCTGTTAAACAAGGCCCATTCGATAGTGTAGTTAATGAGTGGTTAACATATGTCTTCTGATTTAATACATTTTTCGATTCTGAAGTCAAGGTTTGATAGTAGATGTGCCGATTGAACTCTGGTTATATACTATACTGATACAGGTCTAGAAACACTGTTCTGGGCTAATTAGAGACTTTAAAAAACAACTCAAGAATAGAATTCTTACAGGTTTTTTGACAAGTGACTTTTGATTTGTTCTTCTCCATAGGGGCATCACATCTTTTTCGCCCCTTTGAAGTTGAATAGGATTTTGAAGTTGAATAGCCAGCATTCAGTAAAATTTGTCCAACTTAGCAAACAATGCATTTGTGTATGTATTGGGCTTCTTGGAAACCATGAGCCTGCATGCATAAGCAGTTAACCTAAGCACAAGACTGTGAAGCATTTTGTATAAGGTGCTCAGGGTGGAAAGCTGTAATCATAATTTTGTGTGGTGTGTGAGTGAGTGGATTAGTCTTGAGTTGCAGATGTTTAGTAAGCCTGTTTTACTTCAGAATTCTGTGGTTCAAGTAATACTCCAACACTGTGTCTTTAAACTTTCGTAAGTGCTGAGTGTCCTCTCTCTGTGAATATGACCTGTTTGTTGACATCAGTAGGAGCGCACACTGTGGTCACACATCTGTAACACTATCCTCCACAGAGTGAGAGACTGTGGGTGATCAGGCTAAATATGTCTTCGTACTCTCAGGTCCGTGTGTGTATGAGCGAGTGAGAGAGAGAGAGACATGAAAGCCTGACTGATTGACATAACTTTACTGAGCTGCTGGAAGATGAGTACCACCCCTCTCTCACATCCTTTTATGGAGTAACTCACTGTAACGAGCATGTACCCACTATTGGACCTGCAGGTCAGGAAATATTACTCCTGCATGCATGTGACCATGTTTCTGCATATGGAAGTGTTTGTACATGGGACTACTTCAGTGGTAGCGGTTAGACAGATATAACTCCTATAGTAGCGATAATAGTTTTATCTGGTAAGCTGGTAAGCATGTGCTGGTGAGCACTCTGCATTTCAGTTTCATTGTATTAACGCATTCTGAAAAGTTTGATTTTGACCAGAGTGCATTGTTCTAAATCATTGTTCGAAATGGTAGTATGCAAACTTTAGGAATGGAGATGGTTGCATTTCATTGCTTATTGTATTTTGTGTAACTGTTTCTGCTGCTTTCACATAAACCTGAAACTCTGAGTGATTGCTGACTTTTCTCTTACCTTTCTTATTATTAGACTTGTGTGATGTCCATAATTAGCGGGTACTGCCTTCATAACGCTGTTCCCCCCGAAGTGCTATTTTTGTCTCTTTGGGGTGGGGTCTGGGTCTTGATCGGGGGTACAGTACCCGCTGTAATTCGAACCATGTGTCTAGGGACAATTAGTTGGTGTTCTTGTACATAATCTAATAAATCGCACCTTTTAAGTTAAATATTTAAATATCTCACCTTGATTGCTCCTTGCTGTGTGTAATTTTCTTAACCAATGGTAGTGTCTTTTATAATACCAGGTACAGTTTGTCTCATGTCAATACTGTTAAAGGGAAAAGGGAAAAATAAGTGTCTGAATACTTTGCTTAACAAGAGGGCGTCAGACTCAGACACAGTGTCCTCTTTGGACACTGTATCCACAAGTGTAGTTTTCAGTCGACTTTTACACCTGACCTTCGGAGACCTGTTGCACTCACACCCATCATCATGAAGTGTTTTTAGAGGCTCATCATGAAGCACGTAAAATCAGCTACCCTGCTGTCTCCACCCCCGCGGTTTGCATATTGTTCCAACAGCTCTACGGATGATGCCATCACCATCCTTCCCCTGGCCCTAATGTGAGAATGCTGTTTAGACATCAGTTCAGCATTCAGCACCATCATACACACACACCACTGAACTCTTCCTTCTCCAAGCACAATTCATATACACAGTGAAATGTTCTGCCCCAATCAACTCTCACCCCAACTGCCACTGTAAATACTCCTCTATTATTATATACTGCACATTTTCGGTCTTGCTGCTGCTATTATTTGCAATATTATTTATTGCTGTCTACCTCTAATCTGAATTTTTGCATTTTTAATGACTTTGCTGCTAGAGTACATTATCTGTCATGAACTTAATTCAAACATCAACTGCACTAAATGTTGTCTTGTTCTGTTGTTTTTCTTGGACTCTCTCTTGCTCTCTTTGACCTCTGTGTATTTTGTCTGTCTACCCTCATTTAGTCTTGTGGTGTTTCTGTTTTGTTCTTGTGATGCACCATTGTCCTGGAGGAATGTTGTCATTTCGCTGTATATTGTGTGTATGGCTGAAATGGCAGTAAACCTACTTAACTTATCTGTTCTCTGTGTAGTGGATATTCTTGTCTTAAATGGCTCCTTAAAGTTATGTAATGTGACAAAACCATATGGAGTGCTGTTTCCATCAGACCAGTGACAAGATGTTCTTCCCAGAATTCCATGCATCTGGTTTAGCACCTCCCACTCTGTGCAGATTTGGAGGCCGAGCAGTCCTATGAGTGGCGTTTCCCGCACGCCATGTTTGCACAGCCCGGCGGCTTTTAATTTCACCCTCTGCAATTTCCTCCAGCTCACTGGTTTTCTAAGTAAAAAGGAGGTCTGCCTCTAAAAATGGTGGCTCCAATAAAAGTGCATGCCATGGAGATGTGAGAAGGGCTTTCATGTTTTTCAGTGCTGCGCTGTGAGCTCCCTGCCTCCTTACGCTGCCGTATTTATAGATGAGGTTTCTTTCAAACCACTGCTGCTCTAATGCTCTGCTCCTAGCTCCACAGTGGGGCCCTGTCTTTTTCTGCTTCATACTCTGAGCTGAGGCTTACTAATGGTCTAGCTCCTGGGTAGAGCCATCTCCTCTCCCACTTTCTAATATATGACCTACTCTCATGTCACTTTTGACCCAGAACTAAAACAACTGATATTGATTTTATTTACTCTTTTTTCAAATGTAAATGCAAATTTCAAATGCAATTTTTTATGCATTTTCCATACAATCCCAACTTTTTCTAATTTAGGGTTATGTAAAGTAAATCAAGTCCTACATATTGTGTGCAACAAAAACAAAACACGTTCTCGTACAAATTGCATGTGGTATAATAAAAGATTTCACACAGCAAACAGCCATCAGGGTGAAGGGGAAGGAGCTTCCTAAATTTCTCCAGGACAACATTATTCAACTCTACCTTAAACTAGGGTCAAAGAGCCCTATACAAGAAGAAAGTTAATGGAACAATGTCAATATCTTCAATGGAGAGGTGCATCACAAAAAATTGTGTGCGTGTATGTAATTGTCTAGGGTGTGTGTGTGTGTGTGTGTGTGCATGTGTGTTTGTGAGTAAGAACCATTTAAAATAATTTCTTCACAAAATACAGACCCAAAAACTGTTGAATTATTAAAATATGTAAATACTATAAGATTCCTTGAAAGTTTATAAATCACACACAAGTAGTTTTTTTCTGTACTGTTATGGTTTTCTACAGTCCATCTTTAGCTACTGTGTGTCATGGCTCACCATCTTTGGGTTTGTAGTAATGTCACACTGGTATTTACTTTTATACTGGTATGTTTCCACCCCCTAATTTCTGCACAAAATACAAAACGTCTTTGGGCACAACTATAGAACCCATCACATACTCCCTAACCCTGTTTTCTTGCTGATGGCAGTGTTCATTGAGGGCCACAGTGAGGCTCTCTGAAGCTTGCTGTGTGGCTTCCCTTCATCCTGCTGCCTCAAGATGAGGCCGTTTGAGTGTAGCTTCTTGGTGAGGCCCACTGCAGCTGTACTTGCACCAGAATAAACAAATATGTGCCTTCTGCTTTTAAGCCCTAATGATACCTCCGCCTTGGGCCCCCATATCCTCCTGCAGCTCTCACTCTGTTTGGAGTGAAACTGATTGTCACAGTCAGTTTCACTGTTCTGTTGTTTCACTTTTTCAGGCCATCTTGTAAAGTCTGTATTTTTTTGGGTCATGGTCATGTTGGAAAGTAAAACTTCAGCGGCAGGTTTTCCTCAAAGATTTGATGGTATATTGCCTCATCCATTTTTCCTTCTTTCCTGACACATGCCCCAGTTCTTGCTGCAGAGAAACACCCCCACAACAGAATGCTACCACCTCCATGCCTTACTTGTAGGAATGGTGATCTTTATATTTTCCTAATGCTGAATAATAGTTTCGCACCATGAAGCTGTGTTTCTCAGTGTGTCACTTTCTCACTCCCTCTTACTCCTTCATACTCTTTCACCGACTCTGAATGCACCTCACCTGCTTTCGAAAGAAAGCAGCTAGAGCAACCAGTGACTGACAGGTGTACATGCACATAGTCTTTTACTGAGGGCTTCCACTGATATGCAGGCCAAGTAAAGGTGAGACTTAAGTGAGCATTTGGTGAGGCATTAGGATCCAGTATTTTTGTGACTCATGCGTCACAATAAACAACAGCTGATGCTTGCTGTGTTCATTTTTTGACCTTTGTTTGAATGCCCTTCTCTCCCAGACAGGGAACACTATTATGTAATAAAAACAGCATGAGATTTTGATTTGTGCAAGTGTTGCGTCTGTTTGTCTGTCTTAGTGGATTAGCTGTCCAAAAGGTCACGAGAGAACAGCTCATTCAGCCAGGATAGTACACAGGTTTATGAATGGTAGACGAGGGTTTTTTGGCTCTGATGAGAGAAAATGTTGTCATCAGCCTTGAGCTTCTTTCTAGGCCTGTCCCAGGACAGGCCAGTGCTCATGTAGCTCTTCTGTTTGCTTGTTCAGCCTCAGGAGAGTGAGAGAGATTGAAAAAGAAATGCTGTCGAGGGGCTTGCAAGAGACAATGTATTTGCTTGTGTTTTCATTGAAAAAATGCACTGGTCCGAGAGGGTGGTGATTCAACTGCATTGATTTTGGATTGCAAGAATCGATTGTAATAATATTCAGTGAGGCATGCACTAATTTTGCACTAAAACAGGAAGTAATTCTAGGTTTCTTAATTCATTTATTTATTTTTTTTCATGATCAAATTGAATCTTTTTTATTAACAACCCTGCATTCTTAGTGTATTAGTTAAAAGAATGGTTAGACCAAAAATCAAATGTACTACATTTTCCACTTCTCTCAGCGGTATTTGATCAGCCATTACTTGTTTGGTGTTTTAGCTTAGAACTGGAGTCGTACTGCTACCATTGCTAAAACGGGCTAGAAGTCAATCACCCAAATTGTTTCCATGAATACACTAAAATGTCTCTCAACCTGCATAAACCACGTCCAGCTCTTCATTAAGGTGGACCAGATATGTGGATGTGCTTTAGGAAAAAGTGTGGCTTCTTGTGAGCTATAAAAATGAACAAAACTTTACAGTGTATCTCAACACTGGAGGGGCTTTCCTCACTATTATCTTCATTAGTAGAAGTGCAGCTTTAGGATCTGTTGTAAGATCAGTCTTATCCAGTTCCAGTGTTGTCTGAAATAGCTGACTGTTGTTTTATTTATTTTAATAGCACACAGTAAACCTTAAGGTCACCTAAATGAACAGCTAACTGTTTGGGGGATATATTTCTACAAAATATATTTGGATGACTATTGAACTCTATTTTTATTTATAGAAATAGTAGCTTCATAGCTGAAGTGCTAAATTAAAATTTGAATAACATATGGATGTCTTGGCTAATCTAGGGCAGCTGCAAAGTTTCATACGTTATAAATTTTGCTCTTGTGTTTCGTTTTGTCTGACGTTTATTTTTTTTTCTTGCCCCCACAGAGTGAAAAGCAGGCAGCCATATCATAGATCTGTTCTCTCTCTTCTTGCCATAAACTGGGCTTAGGAACCCGCGCACTACCCTAACCTCATCAACTTGGACCATGCAATAACTCGGAGCCTCAGTTACCAGACGTCCATGACCTGGACCTCACTACTCTGACCTCAGAAAACGCTGGACACTGCAGTTCTCACAACCCGGACCCCTCAGGACCAAGGTGGTCTTATGTATAAACAGTGTGGCAGTACTGATCTAGTGTCAGTTTTTATTTTTCATTCTTATAGGTCATTCCTTTTTTTTTTTCTTTTTTTTTGCTACATTATTTAAATCAATGACTTGCATTCAAAATCGATACGATTTGAGCCTGCACTTCCGCCTTCCTTCAAGACATGTCTCTTTAACTGTGACTTCTTAGCATTAATTCTGATCCTAGATCACTTTCACTGACACTCTTCACCATATGACACCATTGTTTTGCCGTGCAGACCTCATCCATCAGCACGACATCTTGTGCATCACTGCTCAACATTACAACTGTGTGAACATTTTCTATGGACTGCTGCATCCCAGCATGTAACGGTGGTACCGACAGTATGCTAATCATGGTGCTGACATAGATTTGGCTATGTTACTATTTTGAGTCAAACTGTATTTTACTGTTTGTACACAGAATGTACAGCTGTGTTTTGGTACAGCGACATTGTCCAAGCTGTTTATTACATTGTAATGCTTATGTTTTATCATTTGTTTTCGTTGGTACCCATTCTCTCTGTGATGATGCAATATATGTATCCCAGAAGCTACTGAACTCATACACACCGGATTTGAATAGCAAAATCTCCAATTCAGGGCTTCAAGGGATAATTCATACACACACGCGCACACACACTGTGTTGAAGCACTGTGATGCATATACAAACTCACTTTGCCAAACAAACACACACACACACACAGTGATTCCCGCCTATTACATCTTATTTCTTTGTGGATTACTTATTTTATTTAAGAATAATCTTAAATCAATAATCTTTATTCTTTAATGTAAGCAATGTTGGTCTCCAGATGACTCTGAGAAGCCACTGTTTGGGTACTGAATCATGTTCACATATCTGGTCAGTAGTAGACTGTTAAATAGCTCATCCATGTTCAGTGTACAGTTTTGTTACAATGCTTTGACAGTTATTTTAATGTTTCTATGAGCTTTGCATGACCCTAAGTTGAACGGTACATAAACTTTATTGGAACAAAATCATCCAAAAGAGATGAACCTGGAGATCATAAGTTTGATCCCTTTGGATGCCACAGCCAAACGTCACCAGGAGTTGAACATAATTGATTTTCTTATAGTGTAACTGGCTTTGCTCTCTGAGTGCGCAGTTTGCCAGCACAGACATTTATTAACTGACATGACAGAATTGGCGCTTAGTGTTCTCCAAGCATGTTGAGCTGTCTCGTGCAATAATACCAGTTAGAAAAGATGCGGTGGAGCTTCATGTGACTTGGAAGCACTTGCTAACTTTTACCCACATTATTGGAGGAGTCCTAGTGAGTGGGTGAAATAAAAAAAAAAAATTGGAATACCTCCAAAAAATGCTAATACATAAAAATGCATAGCCACTTATTACCATGCAAATGACTACCATCCATTCACCGTTATCGACATTAGCATATTTGATCAAGCTGATCCTTTAAGAGACTTGTGAAAGAACGGTGCTGTTGCAGTTTTGCAAAGTGTTAAGGTGTAAATTTCTCTACACTAGATTGGTACGTGAGTTTGACTGTAATCAAGCTTGCTCTTAAGCATGCTACAACAGTACTTCAGTTTATTTATTTATGACGCAACGTTGCAAACAGAATCAGTGTGTCTGTTTTACAGGTGGCAATACCAGTCTACGATTTACAGTACATTGCTGTTGAACCTCGGAAGCCAGTAAAATTTGTGTCTTTTAATTTCTTTTTTAGGTCTTAGTTTAAATGAATCATTGAATTTTATTTTTGCAGAAAATGTCTTTTGCTGCGACCTGACCACAGGAAATAGGAGAGAAAAAAATACAAAAAAAATGTTTCACAGTGTCCAGTTTGCTGCTGATTGGGAGGAAGCATTGATGAGCATTGATGAACAATCTGTAAATTATTGAATATAGATACATCATTCATGACTTTGTTTGCATGAAGTAAGACGTATTTAACATTTCGCGGCATATGGTTTATGTTTTGGGGTTTTTTTGGGGTTTTTTTGGCCTGTAGACTTGACAGTTGACCCAGCATTCTGAAATGGTATATTTTGTTCTTAATCTTCTGTTTATGGATGCAGAGTAATTGTTTATAGTTAAATGTGTAATCCTTTACTGTGGAGGATTTGGTGTGTTTTTAATTTTCAAGACTTGTCGTTTGCCTAACAAGAACCTTTTTCCCCCAAAGCAGATGTAACCTGCTCGGAGAACTTGGTACATTTGTGTTTTTCCTGCAACACAGTAGGCTACAGTAATGTTCTGTAACCTGATAGGCTGCTGCCAAAGGTTTTTTTTTTTTTTTTTGTCTCTCTAGAACCAGACTGAATCATTAGATTACTTTGTTAAGCTGTACATGGCCAAACAACCCAACTTGTCTTCCGTCGTATATATTGTACAAAGCCTTGATCATAGACAGATTTAACAAATGGACCATCTTAAAAGAGCGCATGGCGAATTATCGTTTGAAAGGTTTTGATAAATTTGATTGTTCTGAAGGAATGTATGTATGAACATGTGGTCAGAACATGAACTGTATACCAGCATAGGTAAACGGATTGTATGCACATGTAACTGAATGAATGAATGCGCTTTTAAGTCAGAAAGCCCCAATAATGACATTAGGGCTGTGTATACCCCACCTCTGCCCCTCATCACTTTTCTTTTATTTAGGAGAATGGTATTTTTCTGGAACCTTGTTCTGTAATAAAGTAGAAGAATTTATCTTTTTTGAAACGTCTTGCGTCTCATGGCCTTATTTTGTTCTGCTGACATTAAAGAAGTGGTCTTCAAATTAGTTTCCCAGACGGTCCGTGTTTTAGTTCCAACTTAACTCTCAGTGCATACATTTACGGCATTTAGCAGACGCTTTTATCTAAAGCGACTTCCATTCCCTAACTACAGGGAGCAAATTGGGGTTAAGGGTCTTGCTCAGGAACCCAGTGGTGATGTGCTGAAGGTAGGATTCGAACCCATGACCTCTTGGTCCAGAGGCAAGTATCCTACCACACCTACAACCACCACACATACAACAGTGCGGACCGTCTGGGAGGAGTTTGAAGACCACTGTTTTTGGAGTCCATGTTTTGCTTCTTCAGTTTCGCACTGGAGCTGTGAGGATAACGCTGCTGACAAACACTAGAAGTAAACCAATCCACAATTGCTGTCCGCTGTGGCACATTCAAGGTACCTCAGACTTGTACATTTGGTTTAAGAACCGTCTCAGGAGTAGGACTGCTGATCTAGAAATAGTTTTTGTTACAGATTTTGGGTTTGATGTGGAGGAATCTAATCCAAGTTCAGCTCAAGCTCAACCAAGTCTGAGCAGCCTCTAGCTGTGAGGTTTTGTTCATTCTTATAGAAAGTAGATGTATCCTAAGTCCAAATCCAGAAATCTGCAGCACCTAAATGAAGACCTGTATTTGGTTTGAGTGGGTTTAGAGAACGTTTAGGTCTAGTGTTTGTTAGCTACTTCAGCCTATTTGCTAGTTTGAAGAAGCAACATTTGGAAGCCAAAGACAAAACAGCACTAAAGTTTCTCAAATCAATTTGAGCTTTGTCTTCACTTATATTAGTCTGAGGTTGTCTTAAGTGAATGGTAAATTGTACCATAAATTGTAGCATTGCCCTAAACACTACAGTGACACAAATGACTCCTAAACCAAATACTACTAAAGCCATCCCATTTTTCAAATAGACTCTTAAAAATAAGTTTGGCAGAAGCACAGCTGCAATGTTTTCTATACTAATTAAAGTGGTATACTACATCTGTATGCCCAGCCAAGAACCATCTAGAATGCTTTTATTTTTAAGAGTTTATGCCAGGGCTGAATCCTGTGCACATACATACACTACCACACCCAAAGTGTGTGGACACCCCTTTCTAATGAGTGGGTTTGGTGATGTTAGCCTGCTAATAAGATAAGCACATTGTAGTTAGACTCTGAAGCAGTGGAAAAGCATTCTCTGCCCTCATTAATTATGTCTCACCATCTGTGAGATGGATGAATCGGAGTTTGCTGGATTCTGAAGAATGCAACCTGCCCATTGTAAAGTTTGGTTGATGATAAATAAAGGTCTGGGGCCATTCTCATGCTTTGAGCTGGGCACTGCACTCAAATACATAGACTTCAATATGAAGTTGATCCCCACATTGCAGCTATAACAAGCTTACAAACTTGCTTAAAGAAGTCTTACCAGTAATCACTGGACCTCTCCTAACAGTATTAAATGTCTCACTTAGTATTGGTCATCTACCAAAATCATCTAAATTAGCAGTTATTAAATCTCTGTTAAAAAAAAACAAATCTTGATCCATGCGAGCTCTCAAATTATTGATCTATCTCTAATCTTCCATTTCTTTCTAAGATTTTAGAGAAAGCTGTGGCCCACCAGTTATATTCGTTACTACAACAAAAACTGTATATATGAAAAATTTCAATCTGGGTTCTGGCCACATCATAGCACAGAAACAGCCATAGTAAAAATAGTAAATTATCTTTTACTGTCCGCAGACAAAGGATTTGTCTCTCTGCTGGTTTTGCTTGACCTTACTGCAGCATTTGACACAACTGACCAATCTATTTTACTCTACAGACTAGAAAACCTTGATGGAGTTATTGGAACCGCCTTATCCTGGTTTAGATTATACCTGACCAACCGCTATCCGTTTGTAAGAGTTAACCGGGAATCCTCAGCACCCACCAAAGTAAAATATGGTGTCCCACAAGGTTCTATATTAGGACCGTTTTTATTTACTTTGTACATGCTGCCATTGGGGATGATTATCCACAAGCATGGGATCAGCATCTACAGCTACGTAGATGATACACAACAATCTCTCCATGATACAGAAAAATTTGTCCACACCTTTATTACTTCCAAACTCGATTATTGTAACAGCCCCTTGTCGGGCTGCTCCAACAAAAATCTAAATAAGGTTCAACTAGTTCAGAATGCGGCAGCTTGAGTCCTCACTAGAACCAGGAAATTTGACCACATAAGCCCAGATCAAATTTCGTATTGGTTACAAAATTCTATTAATGACATATAAAGCCTTGAATGGCCCCTCAGTGGACGTCAATGAACGTATCTCTTACTCTGAACGTCCACAGTCACTCGGATCTCAAGGTGCTGACTACTTACTTGTCCCTAGATTTATGAAAGATTCAGCAGGGGGAAGAGTGTTCTCATATATAACACCCAGGCTCTGGAATGCTATTCCAATTAACATTCGGGACTCTGACACAGCCTCAGTTTTTAAGTCCAGACTGAAAACTTACTTGTTTAGTCAGGCTTTCTGTAATTAATTTTTCCTGCCAAATGAAAGGTGTAGAGCTGGGAGGTGGAGGGCACAGAGAATTCAAGTAAACTGGGACACTGGTGTTGTCGCCCCGCCACTCCTCATGTTCACTCAGGTTTGTGACGGTGTAGTGGAGGTATGCTAGTGTCTCAGGGCGCTCTCATGCCCATCATACCTTTTAGTTCTGCCCTTTTTGGCTAAGCTGCTTTAGCAAGATACGCCAGAGTCTTAACTTGCACTCCTCACAGATGTAAATAATTCTCAGAATATTTAAACAGAACTAACTCTCTTGCTGCACACCTGTCCAGCCTGACTGATCACCATGGGACCCCAGGTCATCACCTTCCCAGGCCAGCAATCGCTGGGGCCCTGTGCCAAAATGCCCTCGACTGGTTTCAGCAGCTCCCAATCCCATACGTGTTCTACCTCAATCAGGGGCAGCTGCTGCTTAAAGCTCCAGCGGAGATTGTTGCTCCTGATCCTGTTGTTTTATGAACTACAGACTATCAGTTTCTCTTCCAACAAATTTACCTCTATGGATACTTAGTGGTTCCAACTCTGTTAGCCGTAGATGGCCTATCTGTCAATAATCTTGTTCATGAAGGCCCTTTCTTGTTTTTCTACCCCATAAAGACTCTCTTTTCTTTCTCTCCGGGTCGACCTGAAGAGGATCCCCTTTTGAGTCTTGGTTCCTCCCAAAGTTTCTTCCTCCAGCTGAGGGTGTTTTTCCTCACCTCTGTCACATTTGACGTACTCACTAGGGGCTCGGACCTGGACTCTGTAAAGCTGCTGTGTGACAACTTGGTTGTAAAAAGCACTATATCAATAAAATTGAATTGAATTGATTTGAATACAGGTTCCACAAGATTTTGGAGTGTTTCTGTGAGAATCTGTGCCCGTTCATTCTGTAGAGCATTTATGAGGTCAGGCACAGATGTTGGACAAGAAGGCCTGGATCGCAATCTCCGTTCCAGTTCATCCCAAAGGTGTTGGATGGGGTTGAGGTCAGAGCTCTGTGCGGCCAGCCAAGTTCTTCCACTCTGAACTCAACCAATCATGTCTTTATGGACCTTGCTTTGTGCACTAGGATACAGTAATGCTGGAATAGAAAAGTTTCTTCACCAAACTGTCCACAAAGTTGGAAGCATGGCGTTGTCCAAAATGTCTTGGTACGCTGAAGCATTAAGATTGCCCTTCACAACCCAAACCTAAAAAACAGGTGTGTCCCAATACTTTTGTCCATATAGTGTACCTTTGACCAACATAGTGTTATTGGATGCAAATTCTGTGCACAAATGACACATTATTTCATCTAGGATTGATTAAGGGGTCTATTATGGCTATATTTGGTCTTGTCTTCCTTTAGGATGTCCCATTTACATTACTTTACATTTTTCAATCTGCACCATTTCGGGTCCAGAGGGGAAGAATGATATGAGGTATACCTCAACATCAAAAGCACTCCTGTAGACACTACAGAATAGCCATTGAGGTCACTCTCCTTAAAGGAACAAAGACACGCAATGTTAAAGATGCATAGTTCTCTTGCGTAGTGGTTACAGACCTCCATGAGGTGACAAATGCACTACTGTTTCCAAGCTTAACATGGCTAAACTGGCTACACTTGGCTAAACTTGTTATACTTCCGTGCCACAGCAGCTAGCATCACCTTCTATCTCAAATGAAACTGCATGGGCAATGCAAAGTCTAACTTTTTTATTACTTCATTTCTAAAGGACATTTAATTTGCCACTTATAAACTAGGCGTTTTGCTGTAAATTAATCCACCAATCCATGTTTTACAGTCACTGCTAAGAATTTGCCAGTTATCAAAGGCTACTGAACTAGTAATAAAAAAGGGGAAGTGCAATGCACCATTCCTAGACCAAATGAAGCAATTATTCAAAAAGTACATTCTCTACAGTCTGACTTTTACAAAGCCGAATCATAAAACTTTACAAATTTTGCTTGGATGGCTAATACGCTCACTGAGACTTGCCTAGCCTAGGGCAAGTCTGCTTCGCACTGCAAAATCCACTTTTCATTGTTTCATATCACCAGAACATTGGTATGTGAATATTGGTATGTTCACAAGTATGAAGGAAAATCAAGAGAATTGTGGGGGGATTATCAATATCAACAACTATTTCTTTGTCAATAACAGTTAGAATTAAAATATTTTTTCCAACTATAATTGATTATCATTTCTCAGTCAGTTTGCAAGTGATTTGTATTGGTTATTGTGTAATGACCGTATAGTTATTTTGAGTGACCTTTATTTGTTTGATCATTAATACTTCTTGTCTCTCTCATTGCATATAAAGTTCAAATTAGGCTTGACTGCATAAATGAGTGAGCAAGAGCAATGTTATGTGAAACATGTCTTATCCTGCTTTCTTGGTCTATAGGCCCAGTGTACATCAATAGCATTTATCCTAAAACACACCTGGACATGCAGTCTGCATGATTCGTGCTGGTTGGTTGAAGCCAAATTACTTTGCCCCTCAGGTCATTTTAGCACAGAACAGAAGGCCTTTATGGTGGTGCTTATATACCTTCCTGATCTATGCCTGTTCTAATGCTTGTGTCTTTGATTCTCACGGTTTGAAATGTGTTCATATTAATGGACTCCACAAAACCAGTTATTAGAAAAATTGTTGCCTTAAAAAAAGATTAGTGCATTTACAGGTCAACTCTTTTAAATCTTTTAAATTAAATATAATTTCAAAATCCTGCATCAAGGGCAGATCCTTTTAATCCTGTGAGTTGCAAGGTAGGGCCTTCATAGATAGGACTAGTTTGTCCAGCAAATCTCACAGATGCTCAATCAGATTAAGTTCTGTGGGATTTGTAGGCAACACATTTGAACTCTATTTCATGTTTCTCAAAATATTCCCAAACAATTTTGGCAGCAGTACGGCTAGGCACCTTGTGCTGCTGAAAGAGACACTGCCGTTAGAGAATGTTGTTCCCATGAAAAGGTGTAATTAGTCTGCAGCAAGGTCTATGTGGATGTTACTTACGGGTGGTATATATCTAAGTAACATCTATCCACATGAATGGCAGGACATGAGCCAGCATGGGGTTTTCTATCATAGCCAGCGTTTTTTTAGCAGTACAGTAGATCTTTTATGGGATCGGACCAGATGGGCAAGCCTTTGTTCCCCACTTGTATAAGCCACAAACTTTGGCAACCCACAACAGTGTTACTGGTTCCCTGGGTGTCCTTCCTTGGACCACTTTTGGTAGGTACTAACCACTGCATGCTGGAGGCACCCTACAAGACTAGCGTCTAGCCATCACAATTTGGCCCATGCCAAAGTTGCTCAGATTCTTACACTTTTCCTGCTTTTAGCACATCATCTTCAAAAACCGCCTGTTCACTTGCTGCATGAGATATTTCACTTCTTGACAGGTGCCATTTTAATGAGATAATCACTTCTCCTGGCAGCAGTTTAAATGTTGTGACTGATTGGTGTATGTACATGTGTCAATATTTGTGGCTTAGTTTCTGTATGGACTTGCATGAAGTGGGTGTGAACTGTGGTACTGTTTACATACTACATGAGACTAAAAAGCAAACCTTCCATGACATGGAGTCTTTAAGTTGCATACAAATGCACATAGAACAAACAAAGAAAGAAAAGACATGCAGAAACATGATAGACATGCTGATTACAGGAGGCTGGAAGCTATCATTATCTAAACTTGATTTCTCTATGCTAGGTGTTGGTCTGTATGTGTTAACTTTCTTTTTAAGGAACAGTTAAGTCTGCACTCAGTTCAGTTCCAAAACGTTAATTTACAGAGATGCCCTCTTTGAAGTACACTCTTCTCTCTCTCACACACACACACACACACACACACACACACACACACACACACACACCTGTTTACCAAATGTTTGCAGGTAACCAGGTAGGTGAGTGACAGGAATGTCAGGCATGTGGCCCAAGGCTCTCATTAGGAGCTCAGAGAGTGTGTTTAAAAAAAGGGGAGGTTTGGGAAGGACAGTATGTGCCAAATTTATGGGATAGCTTTTCCAGAGCTTCCAGACAGACTTCCGCACACAAAGAGACAATCACATTAAACTCTAAGACAGACAGGAAGCATAAAATGAGGACATTCAAAAAATAATTACATATTCCTTTTCAGTTATGACTGTCAGTGAATGAAAACTAATGTTGACCATTTGCTTAATTCACAACTGATGCTTCTGTTCAGTGGTTTCCATTATATATGCATTTTGAGTCAGCAGGCTTTCTGTTGTTTGAAACGCACAGACGATTAAGCTTTATATGTATGTGGTTATTTTGCTTGGGCTGAGATGGGTGTATTAGTTGGATGAAATGTATCAGATATTGAGTATTTTTGTTCACTACACTGTGTGAGTGCAGCAATTCTTGGGCATATTTATTTTCATAGAAAAGACAGGTAGTTGCTAATATGGACAAGTCACCTACTTCAGAAGAATGTCCTACTTTAGAGGTCAATGTTATACACAAAGTGTGTGAAAGTGCTTACTAATGCCAATGATTGAACATTAAAAAGGAGAATTTCTCTTTTAATTAAAGTAGTTATGTCTAACAATAAAAGAAGATCAGTGGGGAAAAAGAAAATGTAGAAAATTTTATGCTTCTTATTTGAAAAAACAGGGATCCGGAGCAGAGAGAGGAGCAAACGAGAGATCAGATGAGAAAGAAGGAGGGGAATAACACAATGAAGAGTGTTTGAGGAGAGTTGAAAGGCTAGAAGAAGCCATAAGGGGGAGGGCAATAAGGAGCCATAAGACAACACAGTGAATAGGAGAGTAGCCGGAGGGGAAAAAAAGACGGAACAGTGAGATGGATGGGGAAAAAAAGGAAGAGGGAAGCCATGGCGGCGAGAGAAAGATGGGGAGGGGTGTTAAAGGAGAAGTGGATGTAGTGTATGTTATGGGGTGAGGTATGAAAGGGTTACAGTCTGGGGGATAATGCTGTGCAGATGTGTCCTCATCTGACTCTGAAATGAATGTATAGCATGGGAGGAGGGAGAATAAGCCCTCTCTATATTGGATACATATGGCTAACAGAAATACAGTGGGTGTAGAAAAGAATAACCTCCTTCAAATATTCACATTTTGTTGTTTTGCAACCTGAAATGAAGACACGTACAAAAAATAGTTTTTGCATTTACTCAGTACAACTAATAACATCCATGTGAAATAAATGGAAGCAAAAATGATGAGAGAAACAGAATCCCTGAGATGAAAAAAGAATCACCCACTTTTAAAAATACTTCAGGTGTGTCTAATCACCTTGTCCATTGCACACCAAGCTAACTGACTTCCACATGTGATCAGTTGCAACTGTTTATTAAACTGTTGATTAATTCAGCATAAAACAGCTATTTTAGTGATTGGCAGTGCAAATGAAACCAAACACCAACTATGGGTGGCAAAGCACTGTCAAAAGATCTCAGAGGTAAAGTTGTGGACAGGCACAAGACAGGAGATGGATCTAAAAAAATCAAAAGCTTTTTCAGTAAAGTCTATGATTGAGAAGTGGAAAGTGTCTGGCACTACTAGGACCCTCCCCTATCATATCTTTAACAAGGACCTTATACATTGCACTGAGTAAACACATTTCACGCTGCAAAGCAACAAAATGTGAATATTGTGAAGGGGGTGATTCTTTTCTATATCCACTGTATATGAAAAGAGACATGTCATCCATTTCAATACTGTCTTTAACTCGCCGGTTTCGCTTCATGACTTGTTAAGGTAGTGGAAAATAAATAGGAATACAGTAAAGTAGCAAAGTTACAGCAGCCCTGTATGAAAGTAGAGTAGTTTAAGTCTAGTCTGAACATGGCAAATCCTCCCACACAAAAGAACACGTGACTCATTGGAAAAGGCCATGGTCCATTTCTGTTGCTCACATGACCACTGTAGGTGCTTTTAGTGGTGGACAGGGGCAACATGGGATTTTTTATCACAGGCAGCATTTTTCAGCAATTTGTGCAACAGTATTTCTCCTATGGGCTCTCCTATGGGATCTAGCCTTCACTCCCCATGTGCATCAATGAGCCTTGGGCGTCTGTAAAAGGTCCAGTTCTGTTGCTCACATACCCATGTTGGCACTTTCAGTAGAGGACAAGAGTCATCTTAGCACATGGGCTAATGCCCCATATGCAGCGATCTGCTGCACTGTGCTTTGACTGTGTCCTAGCCAGCATGAATTTCAGTAATCTGTGCTACAGTAGCTTTTTTGTGGGATCAGACCATTGAAACTAGCCGTTACTCCATCACTGAGCCAACCATGACCATGTAACTGCTTCACTGGTTGTTCTTCCCTTCCCTGACCTGCTGTTTTGGAGTTACTCTGACCCAGTTGTCTAGCATTACAATTTGGCCCTTGTCAAAGTTTTTTTTTTTCCTTCTTTCAACACATCAGCTTCAAGAACTGACTGCTCACTTGCTGCCTAACATATCCCACCCCTTAAGAGGTGCCACTGTACTGAGATAATCAATATTGTTCAATTCACCTTTCATTTGTTTTATGTTGTAACATATCAGTGTATGGGGAGTGGTTGGAAAATGATTATATGAAATGAATTATGACTGGTTTTGTTGCTTAAAAGCCATAATGCCATAAGGACATGGGCCCTATAATTTCACATTTATGTTGACTCAATCTTTCCTCTTCTCTCCTTTCCTTGATCTAAAAACCTCAGAGTAATGGAATACTGTATTTTAGGGATTCTCCCAAGGAGAAGACTGATCGTTTAGGCTGTATTCAGAAATTCAAATTCTAAACTATATTGTACCCTCATTCAGACCTTCAAAAGATTCTCTGTTGTAGTAACAGAGGACATTTTACTGGTGAAGTACCAGAAATGACCCTGAGGGTGTCCTACAGGGAGAACTGTACTACAAAGTTTTAATATTGCACTTTAGGTGAATGAAGGCACTTCAGGTTCGGTTCATATTATGACCACTGGGCATTTTCACATGCCATTCTCAACAAAAACAAAAATGTTAGATGAATTACAAAAAATATTTTAGCTCAGTATAACTTAAGATTAACTCTATGGTTAGACTTGGCATTGTACTTCTCAAAATAAAAAAATGCTTGAACCGGTCACCCCTTTCAACACATGTCATGACAATATACAACCAGTTGCCAGCAATACAAGCACAAGTACACTTGAGAAAAGTCTTTATTATTACTGTTTATTTAATTCCTGCACATCAAATGGCTCCTTTTACATAGTGTTCTACCTTGGGACACATCTGGAATTTAGTCATAGTGCTCCTGATTTTCCAGTGTAGAGAATAGTGAGTAATGTGATTTTCAAAATATTCTAACATGATTACTTGATCAAACTGGATTACTTTGACTTTGAACATCCCATTAATTCAGTTTTCTCTTTTTGATAAAGCAGCACTGATTATTTCACAGTTTGCATGATGGCCATGCATATTTTTAATATTCCTCCAATACAAAATTTGATATGTGCATGTTTTAGTCATAGAGATTATAAATTCAGAGTTTATTAATTTCTAGAAAAGTTTTTTGATTGGCTATGCATGGTTTCTTATTGATACCTGATTACCTATATAAACAATAATGGCAGTCCTAATTTCCTATATGGGTCAGTAGCCTAATCTCCCCACCCTCCTTCCACCAACCTCTCCCTCATTCCTCTCTGATAGCATCTCCCACTTGGTTCCTTTTGCTGCCAAATTTAGCTGGAGCCAGGAGAAGGGAACAGTGACTATTCTTTTCCAGGAGCTTTAGAGTGTCTGTCGGCGCACAAACAGTCCAAAAATACCGGTGTGGTCATGCGGTGCCCATCAGTGGTAGGGTTAACATCAGGGCTAATTCACTTTTAGTGGGTGTGACTCGGATTAGCGAGAGGATGCGGCACAGAATGCGTACATTGATTTGGGTCTATAAACACAGCATTTTCATGGAGTGTGGAGCTGACTTGCTGTTTACTCCACTCTGCTCAGGCCTGTGTTGGGGTGGAGCAGTTCATACTTCTTTAATATGTTTTCTTTAAAAACTCACCAATTCAGAATAGCCCCCTTGTCTTTCACCTGGGTCAGTATTCATCTGCCAATGCTAATACTAATATAAAGAACCATAGTGTGAATGTTCCAGGCAAGTCTGAAAAGAGATGCATGCATGCACACAGTCTATACTCACCATTATCGAGGCTAGTTATGAAAAGCCACCACCCAAACAGGTGTAGCGTTAGCTTTGCTAGCTAGTAGATTACAATAAAATGAACTTTTTGAATCAAGTTTTCCCTCCACATATCAGCCATTCAGCTGTACATGTATGTTCAAGCTGACTTCTGATGTGAGCAGGAGAGAAATTAATATGGACACATAAGATGAAAGATCAGACGATCCATTTTTTTTGGTAAGTAATTTGATCTCCTTGCATGTAACGTTTACGGATATACAACAGTCCTATAAAAAAACTATATCCTATTTTTATACTTGTATTCTTGTTTTAAACTACAGTAATTGACCAAATTCATTATAAGATTCTCATAGGAATTGGTTAGAAATTCCTATAGCAGTACCACAGACCATCTTCCATAAGAACAAGCTTGCCCTCTTATGTAATTTACCGTGCTTCATATTAAAGCACACATGAACTAGATTGTTGCATGATGACATCTCAATATTTTTGTAATATCCATCAGAAACAACAATGGATTTTCACACTGATAATCTCTGGGTATTGCGCTTGACTGTTTTACTTGTTTAAATTCATATATAACATTACCAGTGACATTACCAAGTTAATTCATTGCCCATCTTTGTAAGCTTTTGCAACAGATATGTGAAATGTCAAAGATCATTGAATTTTAATTTGCTGGCAGGTGCTTGTGCATGCCCTGCTCCTAGGTGCGTACTGTGGAGGAACACATTTGTTGCGTCAGCATCCCTCAGGTATGTCACACAGTTTGTAGTTGAGAAATCAAGTATATCAAATTAACAAGTACCATTTCTATAATAGGTAGTAGTAATACAATAAGAGAATGAAACATAATTAAAATATGCCAGCAAACAAGTTAAGGGGAAATGCAGAGAGGCAGATCAGCATTCAGGATGCGTGATGTTAAACCTAGGCTTTGAGCCTCAATACCTGGGTTCTCCAAACTGAGCAGGTAACCTACAATCAGCAATATGGCAGAGACAGCAGAGAGGGAAAGAAATGGATTAGACCACACAAACAAAAGCTAAATAATATTAATCAGTAAGCATAAATGGCAAATTACAAATTGTACAATATACACTTTTATATCAGTTTATATTTCAGTTTACAGTTAAGTCAATTCACTACAGCTATGGTTCTCAAACTGGCACTCAGGGACACCCTACAGGTTGCAAATTAGGTTGGAGCAAAAATATGGACTGTCTGTGGATCCTTGAGAACCACTTTGAGAACCACTATATATATTTATATATATTTGTATATTTCTTTATGTAACTATACAGTCAATATGGGTGTGGTAAATTGCATACGCAAGGAATTCCCTGGCCCAACTGGAGAATATGTTGAACTCAGGTCTCCTCTTCATGGGTGAACCCAGACCTAAATCAACAGATGGCTGCCTGCTTGTCCACCCTCTCCCACTCTGAGGCTGTGGGTCACTGGAACTTGAGCCAGATGTTCCTGGAAGGGCCCAGTATTCAGCACCACCACCGTAAGAAGAAACTTCACCAGGCTGTCATCATATTCTTTATGGGAAGTTAGAGGAATTTAATAAAGATTTAAACAAATGCACTGTCCAAATGTCTGCAACATTACTTCATTAGAAATTGTATGAACAAGGGATGTCTAGTCTTATCCACAAAGATCTGGTATAGGTGCAGGTTTTAATTCCAACAAAGCACACATGATCAACTGTTTGAAGTCTGAGGCTAACTGATAAAGTCAGGTGTGCTCGTGCATCTTTGGAATGAAGACCTGCACCCAGACAAACCTACTGAGGATAATACTAGACACTCATAGTCTAAACAAGACTTGAATGATACATAATTTATAGCAATATGCACGATTTTGGTATATGTAACCGAGCAAAATCAAAGTAGTGAAATATAAATACATAATACAGTATGTATCAACTCTATAATTAAAAATGAAGTGATATTTACAGTACAGTACAAAAGAAGCTACTTGGTATAGGTGGGATTGGTCTTCAGGTAAGAAACTGGGGGCTCTTTCTTGCTCTTTGGGTCTCTCACCCTGAAACGCTGTTCACCTGTTGGAGTAACAACTTGTGGACTGTGCATTACTGCCAGCACAAGTCTGCTTCATTTCATAGGGTTTACACAAATTAGAATATGTTTTTGTAGAATACACCTTATTATGGAGATATCAAAATATCCTATTCAAGTTATAGTACCATTAACCATTAACATGAATATGTCTTACCTGTACAGCATTCTTTTGTATGAGAACACCATGTGCTTGGGGGCAAATTTCAGGACAAGGCTGTGGAAGGTCTTTGATGTTTGTTGATCCGGGCTCAGTTCCTCTACATCCTTCAACAACCGCCACTGAAGGAGGAGGTTGTTCAGCTTCTCACGTTTTTGCCTGTAATTTACACAGAAACACAGGAAACGGTGCAGCCCAGCACATTTGCCTCCCTTAAGTAGACCGGTAGCCCCACCATCAAACAGTTAAAATCTGACATGACTATTTGATATTAAAGTGTAAAGCAATTAAAGACAATAATAACATAGAACACTTACATTTATTCCTACACTTGTACTCAATAGCTTTTGCTTAGTAGAGGTTCACCCTGACCTCCGCTTCTCCACTTCTCTACTTCAGTTTAATAAACACAGACTGACATTATCATGCTTTTGGACATTTCTTACATCTTGGGCTCTAGGATAAATATTTCTTGCTGGCTAAAACATGATGCTACACACACTATTGTAAGCAACAGCAAGGTAGAAAATTTGCTAAATTAAACCAGTTATGAAAATTAGGTGTCACCAAAACAATGTGTGAACTTACTTCTGAACAAAAAGACAATTATCACTTGAAACATAAGTTACTTACTGCACCAAATGCCAACAAACCATCCACACTTATGGAGTGGACGACAAAAAGTGCACTGGTTCTCAAATGACTCTTGCATGAAATTTGCCACACACACTTACTTATCTGTTCCAACTTGCTTTTTGCATCACAACATTAAAAAAAATGTAATTGGTGTAAAAAAACTTATTTCAGTGCCTGACACTTAAGCAGGCACGCTGCTAGCTGGCTTTTTTCTGAAACTTTGCCGATAACAGGCCGAATCCAGTGTGCTTAGACCATGGTTCTAAGGCCAGACTGAGACTCTTTCATCAGATTCTCAGGGAAAGAGACACATATGATAAAAAAAAAATGGGTCACATGTGATAAAAAAATTTTGATGTTGCTTTCTTTATAGTAACAAACCGTCTTTGGTTCTAAGAAATAAAATAGGTTGAAAAATTGTAATGTGGAAATGAATTATCACTGTTTTTGTTATGTAAAACCACACAAAATCAGGAGAAAAGTCTGAAAAATTGTAATGGTTGAAATTGTAATGGTAATGGTTGAAAGGTTGAAAAATTATAATGTGGAAATGAATTATCACTGTTTTTGTTATGTAAAACCACACAAAGTCAGGAGAAAAATTCAAATACACAAAAAATTGGACATGGGCTATTTAAATGAATATGCTAGTCAAAGTGATTAGCAATGGGGTTTGTATTGTTAAGGAAAGTACTGTTAAAGAAAGTCTATCAAACCATGTACAATACTAAATCTTTGACCTTATCCCTAGAGGTCAAATAGCTCTCTGCTTGCTATGAAGTGTCTTACACAGGTCATAAACATGCAATTAGTGCATTCAATTATGCCCAAAATGGAGGCATTTTTTAAATAGTCAAATAGCTCACTTGTCTGACACTACAGCACAACCTTACAGAACAGACATTTTTATACTGTATACAAAATATAGTATAATGCAAAGCAAAATGCATTTTATAGAAAATGGAAAATGTACATGACATCTTTTTTGTATTTAAACACATACACAGACAAACAAAGACCATAAAATATTATGTCCAATAAATGATTATGAACCTGCATTTGAGTGTATGTGTGTATATTTGTCATTTCATAGCTATGCACTAGACAATTTTATAGCCATGACCCAAAACATTACTGTGCTTCAAGGTCCCTGCTGTGTCTACGGATTTCTGGGTGCGTTACCCTCTGACTCGGGGGCCTGGCCTGGGTGGTGTCATTTTAGGACAATACATGTAATAAACCAGCATCTGTTAGTGTGAGCGTATGCTAATATAAATGCTTGTGAATTCCTAAGCAAATGCATCACATCTACACTCAAAGTTCAGACCAGGTTAAGCCAATTTAGCATATCCCATGAAAAGAAGAATAGGAGAGGCAGAGAGAAAAAGGTTATGGCATTGAGTGCCAATCTCTCTCACACTGTTCATCCACTTTCCCTCCTGCTTAGCTGATCCATCTTCTGCCAGGAGATCTGACCAGAAAGGCAGTATTGTTACTGTATTGTTATTGTTGACAAAAGTATTGTTAAAGCAGTTGCAGTACTAGTGTGAATGGATGCAGTATGATGGCATACTGGATTCTAGCAGCAAAATTGTTAATGTGGCAAAAAATGCAAATTTTGAGGTAGAGAACAATAAATAATTGTGCAAACAACAGTAGCAGCATAGAGAATGTTTGTAGAAGATAATTTGTAAAAGTTTTGTCATGTTTATACCAACAAATGAGCTTACCTCCTTAATACAGAGCAAACCCAGGCACAAAGTATATAGGGGTAGTTGTTAACCCCAAGAACGAGCATACCTGTTTACAGTGGCCAGCCGCACCCACTACCTCATGACCTCCATCATCTCGGAGTACATGGACAACCCGATGCCACTGATTACATGGCCCAGGTAGTGGACCACCTGACGGAACAGTTTACACTTAGCCGGTTGCAGCTTCAGCCCAAGGGACTCAAGTCACCCGAACACCTGTTCCAGATGCTCCAAATATGACCTGAAATCTGGAGAGTACACAGTCACATCAACTAGGTATATTAGAAAAATACAGGGACCAGGCACATTAAAAATAATGTGCCTGGTCCCCTAGACACTGTTGCATCTCTGGACTGTCCCCACCAGAACCTCTTACAGCATGGGACCTCACTTCTGGACACACACCTTGGCTTCTCGCAGTTGTCTGTTGTCCCATCTCCTTCATAATTGCACACCATGTGCACCAACTCAGTAGTGGTTGAATTACAGTGGAAATGATGCAGCTGAGAAGATCAGTTAAGCAATGCAACACGTATGTCTAGGAAACATTCTTCTTTGTGGTTAGGTCATAAGACTATTTCATGTCCTCTCTCTCTCTCTCTCTCTCTCTCTCTCTCTCTCTCTCTCTCTCTCTCTTTCTCTCTCTCTCTCTTTCTCTCTCTTTCTCCTTCTATCTGATTGTTGAGCGTTCCATCTGCGCGCGCTTCTTCCCTGCTCTCAGCAGATGATTGATCCTCTGCTTGTGTCCAATCAATGGTCAGGCTGTTTGCTCTGGTCAGCAGTCTGAGGCGTACACACACACACTCCCTGTGCTGTTTGGCCATTCTCTGACATTCCTTTCCTGGTGTTTTTATTTGGGGCCTTGTCTCTGCTTCCTCTCCCTGTTGCTCTGAGCCAATCAGCTCTCAGAGATTTGCCATGACCTATTCACTGCATCCTATTTTAATCAGACTAGGGGTGCACAAAATAGGAAGGAACACCACAGAACACCCCTCCCCCCCCTACACACACACATATATACACACAGACCAGTACACCACTAAAAGTGTAAACATCCACACATCCCACTATAGCAATAACTGCACACATACAGTCATACACACACGCACACACACACACACACACACACACACACACACACACACACACACACACACGCTCAGTATTACCTGATTTGTGAGGACATTCTTTTGACTGCTATAGCTGACTAATATTACACCTGACATTTCCTTGTGAGAGCCAGCTATCCTTATGAGGACATTTGATCCCTACTAAGTAATGAATACAAGTTCACATGTACATGCACACACAGCTAGAGTTCAGTACGTCTCCTAAAAGTACCTCCACCTAGCATTGTATGGGGTTCTGGAAGTCTGATAAGTAATGTGGAATATTTGTATGATCACAGTTTTAACCTTATGCTCACTGCACTTTATTTATTGCTACTATCAAGAAGAAACTTTTATCTACAAAAGGCCTTGCAAAAGTCAAGAAGACAAACAGAAGTATGGAAATTAAGGTAAAAACATTTTATTCCAAGTTATGGGGAATCCTGAACACGCTCACAAACACACACAAACACACACACACACGCATACACGCCTGTTCGCATGCACATATATCTTTATACATATGCTTACACACACACACACACACACACACACACAAACATGCATGCACGCTGGCTCACCAGCAATCTAAGCAAAAAACAAATATATAAATGAGGTCAGCATTTTCAGCCATGACTCATATGCTAGCTGCCTCTTGACATTAGCATCCCACTGCATAAATATATCATCATAGCCCCATCAGGGAGCATTGAGTGTTGTGTGTGAGTACAGTAAACTGCCAGAGAGGAAGAGAGAGGAAGGAAGATGATTGACGGCTCTAGCTAGAACTTCAGGATTGCTCCTGGTGTTACATCGCAGCTTTGGTTTATCTGAAGCAAAACAAAAGCTGCTGATTTTGAGGATTATTTAGTGAATTGGAAAGAAGGTGTTGACGAGGTTTATTCTGAGCATTGGCTCCCTCCTCTGGTTGCTACTTGATATGCAACAGTTCTAACCCTGGCCTTGCACGCCTGGGCATAGTGACATTCAGTAGCAATGAAGAAAACAGGGCCCTGTTTCATGGATGTGGAAGAGTAAACATGAGGAAGTTACTGGGTAGTGCCAGGGGGTTTTCAGCACAGTCCTGTTCAACTGCTCTAACCTGTATTTAGCACACCCTGTGTTGTGTGTGCTCATACAAGGTCGCATTACGAAGAAAAGACTTAAAAATAGCCACAGGTGTATTTTTAACTTATCCTGCACAGCCTCACGGAAAGATCCAGATTCCTCCTTCATATTGTACCTCAATCATTTCAAATGGCTTTTCCTGGTTCACGTGACTAAAAAGCCTTACAGGACAAAAAACTTTAAAAATAAAAATGATGTAATAAGCAAACATGGTTAATTGCAACTTTTACTCCACAGCTCTTAAGGTCTGTACATGAAAAAATATACTGTGAAAACAGCCTGTTCATTTTTTTTGTGATGTCATGCATCTACTTGATGTAATGCAATCAGTGCATTTCCATATACAGCAGCTAATTCATCAGTTTAGTTTCACCCTTTCACATACACTAAACATAGCATTTCATTCTGAACTGCTTTTTGATTGAGACACAGTACAGGGCAGCCAGTCAGAACAGAGCTCATTTACATGTAACAGTCTTAAAGGGACAGCAACAAAAAAACTGTTTAATTCTAAGAGATAAAGGGAGTGATGAAAAATGAATTTGAACCACTTTGATGCATAAACCGTGCAAATGTTATAAGCAGATCTCAGGAGAAGACATAAAACACAAAATAAATTTTGAATATGTGGACATGCAAAGGTGTTTCAAGGAAAAGTACTGCTTTTGTCTACTTATGTATATCAGAAGAATGTGTAACACAGGACTGATTAATGTGGATCAACACATTTCCCTGTTTTAGTAAATTAATTTAGTGAAAAAGAAATCCGTTCAGTTCAAGTCAATATACAGGTGCTGAATGATTATTAGTGTGTTTTAATGTGTTCAGCGTGTGTGCATGTTAATTGATGGTATTATACAGATTAGGTTGAAAAGAGCCTCAGTGTTCTTTTAAAGCATAAACCTGCAGTGCTTGCTAATGGTGTGTCGACCTGTATTGAACACTCTATTGAGCCTGTGTAAATATATGGTAAACATAGAGAGCTATGTATACATTACAGACTGATTTATCAGCAAACACACAAAGATCCCACTGATTATGGCTCTAGTCTTAGTCATACTGCGAACAGCTCTTTGTGTGTGAGTCGGGTGGGGGGCATGGCTACTTGGCGGGCGGGGGGCATGACTACATGGCTACTCACTGCACTCATGTAGGCTGTAGAAGATGGACTGGAAAAGAAAGGCACAAGCAAAGACTGAAGAATGGAGGCATGAGGATAAGGGAGGAAAAAAAAGGCACTGATGAAGAAGACTTGCAAGTACACTCACACACATTTGCGCGCACTCACACACACATACACACACAGATGTGCACACACACACACACACACACACACACAAACACACACACACACATACACATACACACACATACACATACACACGTACACACACAAATACACACACACACACACAAACACACACACACAAACACACACATACACACACATACACACACACAGACAAACACACACACACACACACATATACACATACACACACAGACAAACACACATACACACATATACACATATACATACACACACACATACAAACACACACACACACACAAACACACATACACACACACAAACAGACAAAACACACACACACACATATACACATACACAAACACACACAGACAAACACACATACACAAACACACACACACACAGACACACACACACACACACACACACACACACACACACACATATCCACACAGACATACACTCAAACACAAACAAAGACAATCCTACACACACACACATACAAACACACACATACACAAACAAACACATATGCACACACACACATATATGCACACACAAACACACACATACACACACATACACAAACTCACATATATACACACAGACACACAAATACTCACACACATACACACACACACATACACACACATACAAAAACACACACACATATACACACACATACATACACTGACACATACACACACACACACACACACATACACAAAAATACAAAGACACAAACGCACACACATACACACAAACACATAAAACACACACAAACACACACAAACACAAACACAGACACACCTACACACACTCACACATACACACACACAGACACAGACACACACATACACAAACACACACACACACATACACACACTCACAAACACACACATACGCACACAGACACACCTATACACAAACTCACACAAACACACACACACAAACACACACACATACACATATACACACACATACAAATACACACATAGACACACATACACACACACACACACAGACATACACACACACATGCACACACACACACACAGACACACAATCAGACACACACACACATACATACATACACAGACAAACACACACATACACACATACACATACACACACACATACACACAAACATACACAAACACACACACAGACACATACACAAACACACACACACATACACATACGCAAACAACTACAGACACAAACACAAACACAAACACACATACACACAGACACAAATACACACATACACACACAGACACAAAAACAAATACACACAAAGACACACAGACACACACACACTCACACAAACACAGACACATACACACACATACACACACATACACACACATGCACATACACACACAAATACACACACATACACACACAGACACACACAAATACACAAACACACACACATACATACAAACACACACACATACATACGCAAACACAAACACACATATAAACACACAAACACACAAATACACACACACACACACGCAAACAAAAACACACATATACACACACAGACACACAAATACTCACACAAACACACACACGCACTCACACACATTTACACACACATACACAAACACACACACACACAGACACCCACACCCACATACGCATACACACATACACAAAAATACAAAGACACAAACGCACACACATAAACAAAAACAAACACACACAGACACAAACACAAATACACACAAATACACACACACACATACACACAAACACAGACACATACACACACATGCACACACTCACAAACACATACACATACGCACACAGACACACACACAAACACAAACACAGACAAACCTACACACACACATACACAAACATACTCCTCACACACATACACACACAAACAAATATACATACATACACACACAGATTCCTCACACAAACACACAAACACACACACACACACACACACACACTCACACACACACATACACGCACACAAACACACACATACACACACACAAACACACATACACACACATATACACATACACACACACATACACACATATACACATATACATACACACACACACAAACATACACACACACACAAACACATATATACATACACACATACACAAAAATACAAAGACACAAACGCACACACACGCATGCACACACACACACACACATATACATATGCACACAGACACACACACA
>JBBJLS010000001.1:27069828-27086823 GCA_037577275.1 Bryconaethiops microstoma
TATATATATATATATATGTGTGTGTGTGTGTGTGTGTGTGTGTGTGTGTGTGTGTGTGTGTGTGTGTGTGTGTGTAATTTTACCTGTTTTTGGCTCATATCAATTTGATTGGCTCTAAGGCATCTATAGTTCACCACTAATAACACGATGGTGCTGCATCGCAAAAGTGCTTACAATATTTATAATATAATTTCTTGAACAAATAGACTGTTATTTTTTTCAAAATCCACTCACTAACAAGGACTCCCCTGGTCACATAATCCCACTGGGTGAAGGCAGACACGTGTTCAATTCACATAAAGCACATCTTTTATTTTGTTACTGGACAGCTCAACACACTTGCAAGAAAACACATTTCAATTCTGTTATATCAGCCTACAGATGCCTTTGCTGACTAGCATCACATGAAGTGTTGATACAGAGGAAGGGCCATCCTACCCATCCAGAGAGAGCAAAGTCAGTGGTTCTCTTTTGAATTCCTGGTCACAGATGGCTGAGACATTGTCAGGAATTGAACTTGTGATCTTCTGATGACAGGACCAGTGAAGTCGCTGGATGATCTCCCAATAATTATGTTTATTTATATGTTCTAATAGCAGTGCAGTGTTACAAGACAGTTACACTTTTTAAAGGTATAAAAAGTGACAGATTAACTCCCATTGAACCTTCCACTCATTGGAGAAGTAAATCTTGATTTCTTTTGTTAGGATTCTCAATTTGTTCTGTCTGTTTTCCTTGCTAGCCACCGTTTAGCATGGGCAGTGTAGGCTGAAGTGCTGAAATGATGTTGTAGTCGCGAATCTCACTGCAGATTTTGGGAAGTATTATACAAGGCGTTGGTAAGGTCCTAGTTGTGTGTCAGTGGGCTAAGAGAGAGAGGGAGAGAAAGAGAGAGAGAGAAAGAGAGCATGCCAGAAACCAGAAACTTTAAGAACTTTCTATTTTTAATTTTGCTTTCATGTCATTTTGATTGTAAGTGAGTCTATGAGGCTGCAATAGGACTATATGTCTATGTGTATACCTTAATGTGTGAAGGCTGGTGGGACAGTTTCCAGGGTGACCGCCAGGCATGTGTTACCCCTGACTTGTGCCTCTCTCACAAAGACACACCCACATTCACACTCACACACACACACACACACACACACACACACACACACATACACATACACACGGAAAAGCCCCTACTCCTTGTGCGGCCCCACCAGGTTTCAACGTTCCACTTGTGTTACCACGACAACATCTATACCAACAGCTCAGTGGCTGTTTAACCCTTCAGTGACCTCCCTGTGGAGACATTTCCTACAACATGCTTAGACACATGTAGTGTCTCTGAGACTTGCACACATGCACGTATCCAATGGAAACAATTGCAAGCTCACTTTCTCTCTTTCTCTTTCTCTTTCTCTCTCTCTTTCTGTGTGTGTAAACATTAATATAAAAAGTATATAAATATGTTTTTCATATTTATATATTTTTCATATTTTGGAGCATTTCGAGTAGTCCATTTGTTTTTACATATTTGACACAAGTTGAAGACTGGCCTGTATTATTTTCAGCAAAATAATTTACTTTGCAGGATATCACTAGCTCTTGTTCTGTGATTGGTCATAACGCACACACTGATTGGTTTGACGTTTTATTGCATATTACAGAATATACAAATATTGCAAAGCCCAAAAGTGTGATAAGTTTAAAAAGTTGTATTTGTTTATATAAACACACACATGCACATTTAATGTATATTGCATTATAAGTTTTGTAAGTTTTGTAAGTTGTTTTGGTGTGCAGATACGGAGTAGGAGGGTTTTGTTTGTTAGTGTGAGTGTGTGTGTGTGTGTGTGTGTGTGTGACTCCCCTACAAGGTACTTAACATTGGATGATGTAATGAGGAGCAGAGACTGCAATGCATTACACAGTCTGATCCCATGTGGAATGTGGATACAGCTGACCTGCATACACACACACACACACACACACACATTTGTTCTGTTACATAAAGCACACCAGTTTAGTTTTTGCTAGATGGAGAGAAAGAGAGAAAGTGAGATAGAGACAGGCAGAGAGATAGAGAGAGAGAGAGACAGAAAGAGAGAGAGAGAGGGAGTTTGTGTGTCTGTGTGTGTGTCTTTAACTGAATCTGTGTTTCATAAAGACCCTCACAGAACATAAAGAGGTGGGGGGATTTGAGGTTTAAGCTGCAAAGAAAGACAAACTCAGTGACCCACAGAGCTATGGAGAGTCTGAACAAGCCTGGGATGGAAAAACAAAAGAGTGCAAAAGAGGGGAAGAAAATCGAGAATGGCATTACACTCAAGAAAGAATATTCACTTCTCTGGGTCGACAGTGTGTGTGTGTGTGTGTGTGTGTGTGTGTGTGTAGGTTTTGATATGACAAAGAGTAAAGTCAAACCTATAGAGAGAGAGCAAAAATGAACATAAACCAAGTTTGCTGGAAAAAAGAACACAACGAGAAGGGGATGAGAGTTTGAAGGAATGAGTAGAAGGTGATGACAGAATTGTCTTCTAGCATTACGAAAAGTGGAGGGGGGCTTGGGGGGTGGTGGGTTGTGGCACAATTGTGTAACCATAATATTTTACATTTACGGAATTTTGCTGACGCTTTTATTCTAAGCGGCTTCCATTCTCTAACTACAGGGGACAGTTTCCCTGGAGTAACTTGGGGTTAAGGGTCTTGCTCAGAAACCCAGCGGTGGTGCGCTGAAGGTAGGATTCAAACCCATTACCTCTTGGTCTAGAGGCAAGTGTCCTACTCACTAAACTTTACCGGTTGCAGACTGCAAGTTCAAGCAGGATGTCCTAACCTCGCTCCCATCACCCAGCCCGATGCTAGGCAGCACAACTGTCAGCTGAAAGAATGAGTAGTTTGTGTTCTTCTCCAAGCATGTTAATGTGTACGTTGGATTCGAGGAAGCACGTGGTTGCCTTCCACTGCCGCCGTTGGTGGTTAGTGGTATCTACATACATGTAACTTTAAAGTAATGTTTTGACCTACAATAAAATTTAGAAAATTTCCAGTTTTACACACCTCAGGTGTCAGAAGCTTCTTTCATTCTGCACTGGAGCTACTAGGCTAATATAGCTAACATGTAATGAAAGTCAATTGTCTAGAAATAAGCATCATACAAACTGCATGTCATGCATTTGCCTCACGATTTCAGTCATTTTTTTATATTTGAATTTGTAATTTGGAAAATTCTAAACACACCCTTACCTCACATATGCATAACAAGGTCCTCAACAGATTCTAATCTACACAAATATGAGATTACAGGGAGTTGGTGTTGAAGGTTTTATTCCATTAAATCTGTGTAGTGGATTCTAAAATGAGTCTAATCTTGTTTATCTGTAGTACAGCTATGTTGTGTACTGTCCACTGTATAGCCTTTAGATTATTGACAATATATAGAAACCAATCATCAGCTGGGATGAACTGAGGTCAGTTCCTAATAGGCTTCTTGTGTGGTGGATAGTGGGAACGCATGAGTGATGCAAATCTCTGACATGGGCAGCAAATAACCATACTGTTTGTAAGAGGTGCCTAGCAAAATTTTTGTAGAAATGTTGAAGAGAAAATAAACCACCACAAGCTATGACAGTTTACAATCCAGTGGAAACAAATAGCATCTGCTAAAATACAAATATCTTTATTATTGTTATTAATGTTCCTATTATCATTATTACTAACAGGTAATTAAATAAATAAAAAATACACAAAATGTAAAATAATGAATTGTAATATAATAACAATAAATTATAAAACATCATTGAAAGAATAATTTATTACATACAAATATAAATACATTAAAAAGGCAATTGCATAAACAAGAAAATTAAGAAATAAATGACGCAGTTTGTTAAAATTAATGCAATTATTGTTTACCCTATTATTTTTATTGATTTATTGTGTAATTATTATTATTATTATTATTATTATTATTATTATTATTATTATTATTATTATTATTATTATTACACAGAAAAGGCCTAATTAGGGCGCTTCTATTTCACTCATAATATGATAGTATTTCAGACTGCAATCCCATCACATTATTTTCTCTACACTGTCCTCTGGTGGAGTGTAGCATTCAGACAGCTCATAGTTTTAATTAGGGCTGTGAATCAATTAATGAATTATTTGCAAAGTTTTCTGTGTTTTACTGAGATTAATCGCACCTCACATTAAAACTGTGAATCATTTATTAACACAATCAACAACGGAATGTTTAATTCACTGTAGTATGAACACAAAAGAGTAATATTTTAATATTTAACTTTTTTGTTTAAACTTGTATATTAGGTCGCCCACGTAGTCCGTAAGCATGAGGCTATCGGTGTTAGCCGAGTGGGAGTGTGCATTGTAAAACTCGAAACATTGTATGTGGAGACTGTTGTAACCCAAGGACCTCCTGTAGATTATTCATTTCAAACGAAAATACTACAAGCCAGTATCAAGCTGAGTTTTAATGCTATTCAAAAAAGGGCATTGTGTTTTAAGCAAGGACAAAAAATCATTTGAATCTGTTTTCAAAAATATTAACATGCCAGATGCGTTTCAAAGCTATTCAATTTCTCAACAGAACAGTCTTTATAAAATGGGAGTTCTGAACAGTCAGTATTTAAAACCCTTAGAAACAAGGGCTTACTCCTTTTTTACACTGAGCCAACCACTGAGACAGGCCAGTCTGTTAACAGTATCAAAAGACAGAGCAGCTCTTTTTTTTTTTGGGTGATGTCCAAAGAGAAAGAACAGACTTTCAAAAGGCATAGTGGTTGCAGGTATTGAAAGGTACTTCTATGCATTCTATGTGACTGTTTTCTTTGAGACCATTATTCTAGCGGACACTCATTCATATCAGTTTGGATCTATAGAGGTCCACTTCATAATCTGGATTCCGCTTCGTCTTCATATGTATATGATTCAGAAGACAAAAGCAAAAAGGTCTTCGAACTGGGTTCTATCGCAGTGGTGATCTTGAGCTATGTGAGGTTGGGGTTACCTTTCTGGTGAGCTTCAGTGAATCTTTTTTGAACCTAAACAGGATCATCATAACTCTAAACAAATTGCATAATGCTGGCAACACCACTGAAAAAGAGTTGTATTTCTCTCCCCTCAGCTGTTCAGTCACTCTCACACAAGGTAATACTGCTTTAAATACGATATATGGAAGTATTTGGACGCCTGACCATTACTTCCAGTGGAGGACAATCTTAATGCTTTAGCGTACCAAGACATTTTGGACAACACCATTCTTCCAACTTTCTGGACACAGTTTAGGGAAGAACCTTTTCTATTCCAGCATGACTGTGCCTAAGTGCACAAAGCAAGCTCAATAAAGACATGACTGGCCCACACAAAGCCCTGACCTCAACTCCATCCAACACCTTTGGGATGAACTGGAATGGAGATTTCGAGTCAGGCCTTCTCGTCCAACATCAGTGTCTGACCTCATAAAAGCTCTACAGAATGAATGGGCACAAATTCCCACAGAAACACTCTGAAATCTTTTGGAAAGCCTTCCAGGAAGAGTGGAAACTGTTAGAGCTGCAAAGGGAGACCAACTCCATATTAAAGTCAATGTATTCGAATGTAACATCATTAAAGTCCCTGTTAGTGTAATGGTCAGACATCCAAATACTTTTGTCCACATAGTGTACTTGAGGGTCATGTTTTGGTGGCTGAAATGCATCCGTGAACGTGACCTCATTATACTGAGTGACCCTGTTGCGTCTGTGTATGTGTGTGCGCGTGTGTGTGTGTGTGTGTATGTGTGTGTGTGTGTGTGTGTGTGAGAGAGCGAGAGAGAGAGAGAGAGGATTTCTGGCGTGAAATCTGCGTGGACATTACTTCTGCCCATAACCCTGGACAAGTGACACTGACAATCCAACCAGATCAAAGAGGAGGCAATCTTTTAAGGCCTCTGTGAGTAAGAGTGTGTGTGTATAGGCCCTCGTTGCATGTAGTCTGACCAGCAGTTTGATATTTCTGCAGTTTGGTTTGTATACGCATCCGCATGTGAATGCATACAAGCCGTTTGTGCCTTTAGCAGAACCAGTAATTGTTCAATACTGGTTATTTTACAGACAATGTTAGTACTAGTCTGATGCAATATGATGCAACTATTAGAACTGGTAGTAAAAAAGAATCAGTCATTTTTGTACACAAACCCAATAATTAATGCAATTTACAAAGAAAACACACAACTGAAATACTGTGAAAAATTGTACATGGCAATGTAGAAATGTAATTACTAAAAGAATATCACTGTGATTTCAGCTTGCTCTGAACTATAGAAATAACCCTAGAACCCAGCCAATGTAAAACTCTTCTTTTAAAAAAGCCCTTTTATTATTATTGTCTGGGGGATTTATTGCCAGCTTCACCAATTAGCTAGGATGGTGAAGGCTAACACGTGTTTCCTCCAAGTGATGTGAAATCCCATTGCATATAATGTAATGTCATTGAATAGCCCAAAGCACTTGGAGGAACACTCATCACCAATTCTGTTACTTCAGCTAACAGATGCCCATGCTGGCTAGTCGGCTAGTATCATGTTAAGTGATTGGGGGAGAGGGAGGCCCATCCGGCTCACCCAGAGAGAGAGTAAAGCCACTTGTTCTCTCTCACACTCCCAGCCACAGATGACCATGACCAGGGATCCAATTTACCAGTACTTGTGTCACTCAGGGCTTTTGCAAAAATGATTCAAATTACCCTGTGAACCATGCAAACTGCCATGTCTTGCCATTTTTATGGAAGCACTGTTTGCTTCTGATAAAATCCAAAAAAATGGCTGGAGGCATCAGCACCCAAACCTGTGTTCTTTTAATCAGTTTCACAAATATCTTTTTTAAAAACAATGAACTCTACTTTTTACTGCATTTATATATATATTTGCATTTCTTCTAGTGCTTTTTAGGGAGGGGGTCACTACAAATTCCTACATTATTGGCACCCGTTGAAAAAAATCTGACCCCTCAGATATCCTAAAGCCTGCTCAAAACTCATAATTGCATGTCATTGTGTTTTAATTAGCCAGTAAGCATGAGCATTGCTTGCATTTGGTTGAAATGAACCAGAACAGGCATTGGTTACATTCATTTAATGGTTGTTAAGTGGCAAGAAACTGTGAAAAATTCTTACCTTATACTTAACAGACAGGTTGTACATGAAGTTTTGTTTTGTGGAAAGCAAAACATGTACTTCATTTTTCTTTTATATTTTCCATGAACAGTAAGTCTCGATTTTTGGGGGGTTTTTGGTCTTGACTTGGTCTTTCATTTGACCCAGTCTCATTCCCATTCTGACACTGTCTTGACGTGGTCTTACTCTCACTTGGACTTGTGTTTGATTTGGTGTTGCTCTATTTATACTCAGCATTAACCCGGACTTGCTATAATTTGGGCTTTGTCTTGACCCAGACTGTCTCTCATTTGATCTTGGTCTTGACATGTTCTCACTCTTATTTGGACTTGGTTTTGACTTTATGCCATTCTAATGTATACACAAACATCACCTGGTCTCACCCTCATTTGAATTATATCTTGGCATAGTTTCATAAGTACTTGGTCTGTTCTTGGTTTCTCAGTAATTTATACTCAAGTCTTGACTTGGACTCAGCCTTTACTTAGTCTTAAAGCCCTCATTCTTGCTCTGTCTCTACGAATCATAATCTTGGACTTGTAGTCATGACCACAGCCCTATTCCCAAGGATTTGGTGATTGATTTTGGTTTGGCATCATCTAAATTTACTCAAGGCACTCCCTTAGTTACTGGAATATTCACTTTTCTGTGGTTTTCCTCCTTTAGGTAAACAGAATCTCTGCAAACATCAAAAACAATTACTAAACGTCAGTATATAACGTCTTTTTCACTGTGTATAAAGACTGATCTTTGTTGGTGCTGGCTTATGGAAAGGTCTGACATTTAACAGACAGTCTCTCTCTCTCTCTCTCCTCTCTCTCTCCCTGTGAAAGTTGCAGTTTGGAGGTGATCTCATGGGGGTGGAATGATTATCCGCTGCTTTATTGAGGCTGATAAATGGTTGGATTAGAGGGAGTGTGTGTGTGGGTGGGTGTATGGGTGGCTGCGTGTTTATGTGTGGGTGTATGAGTGAGTAAGATGGGGGTCAAGCTGAACAGGGGAAAAAAAGCTCTCTTGTACCAGGCAACCCCAAATTCTCTCTCTCTCTCTCTCTCTCTCTCTCTCTCTCTCTCTCTCTCTCTCTCTTTCACTCTCTCTCACTCTCTCTCTCTCTCACACACACATACACAAAACAGCACAATCTGGGAGGGGGTCATGGTGCCACTTAACAATGTTGGCAGCTGCTTTATGATACTGATCTGAGATCAGCTTAGTCATTGTGATAATAGGTAACACAAACTGATCTCACATCAGATCCTGCTGAGGGTGGTGGTAATGTCACAGAGTTCATTAGAGAGTGTAAGCTGAGAGCTCCCTGCAACTTTGAGACTTCCGTCATGTGCGCCATCAGAGAGTTAATCAAGTGCTGGCATGTGTATGTGCATACACATGCGCAGGTTGGTGTGTGTGTGTGTGATGAAGAACAAAACTTTTTGTCCATCTAGCGGCTAATGACTGGCAGAGGGAGGACTCAGACAAAAGTTTAATGACACAAGCAGTATTCGAAGTAACAATCAGCAAAGGATCAATGATTTGCAAACCATGAGAACATGGAAATTTCAGAGGTGCAATCTGTTGAACTTTTAGAGGTACAACCAGTGGCATGAGGGCAAGATAAAACATGTTCTCTGGGAGAAGCAAAAACAAGTAAAAAAACAGAACTGGGAGTATCACTGGCAAGAAACAAGACAGTTACAAGAAATCAAGGCAGGTAGAAAATAAGGATGCAAAACACTCGGTACACCATGAAACTTCACAATGTTACTTTCTAAAATCCTTCAATAGTTCTACAAACAGGCTCTTTGGGCAATCTTGACTTTGACTGCTAGCTCCCATAGTGGCGAGGGGGTGAACTGCAGCACAGGATGTCACTATGATTTGTTGCAAACAGTATATTTTTCATCAACTCATTATATTCCAGAAACTCTCTTCTTTAATCAGTTTAAGGAATCCCTAAAAATGCCATTAAACATGTAAAATATATTTTATGTTCAGTATCTAACAGATTTTGGATTCAGCATTAAACAAGGACATTAAAATGACTTGACCACATCTGAGGTGAGTGGAAAATGTAATTTTTTGCTAATCAATTCCCTTAATTTACCCAAATTATTAAATTAGAACGAGTGTCTGGGTGTTTTAGACACACAGTGTAACAATATACAGAACAAACTTGTGAAAATCTTGGTTTTCTCAAAACATTATTTACAACATAAGGCATTTGTTTAAACTTCTTCTGCAAATGTAAACTTCAGATGACAATTTGATAGCAAATCACATAATTATATTTTTGTACAAATATATGAAAAATGCAGGAGAACATATTCTGATAAGTCTATATCAAAGATGAGCAAAGTGTGGATGTTTGATTTGGCCTGGCAGAAGGTTTCCCTAATGCAATGAGAACAAACATATTTTATTCTATATATGTCAGAATGTTTATAATATTAATGAGAGTGAGTTTGATGACTAGACTCAGTGACCATGAGTCGATGAGTCCAAAAAAATCCCCCTGACACCACTCCCTCATGCAATGAGTGAATACTACTACTTATTTAATGTTTTTAATTCTTTAAAACATGTATTTTAGAAACAATTTAAGATAATGTCATAAATTTTTTATTTTTCAAAACTCAGTTTGAAACCTATCTCATTATTTGTTTATTGGTCTTCCTAGCTCTGTCTACCCCAACTGCTATGTAAAATGATCATTACAATGGATAATCCCTGTGATCTTGTACTGGTCAGGCTATTTGAATGCATAAAAATGTAGATTGCATCATTTTCACCCACACTGGTATAAGAAAGAGAGAGGGTGAGAGAGAATGAGAGGGAACATATGGAATGAATTATGAGCAGGCTCTCCTGGTGAAGGTGCACACTCAGGAATGTTCTTATAAATGGAATAACAGAGCTTTAACTTTAGAGGGGGTCCCTCTTTGCTCTTTTTCTCACACGATCACACACAGAGTGGAAAGATATAGGCCATGGAAAGAAATGAGCACGTGCAAGTTATTGAGTGCATGCTTCAGGTTTTGGTCACATCTACCACCATCTGTATTGTATGGTTGAAGAAAATGCCACAGAGCAGATGATGAAGCAACTTTCCGTTTATATCAATAACAAGTTTTGAAGTGTATTGCTTAATTTACAGTGCAATACGGATGTGCTGTGATAGATTAACATGGAAAATGTTGCAGTGTTTTTTAAATGGTGTGAAGTTCTAAACTGCACACACTGGATTGGATACATTTATTTATGCCACTATTATTGAAGGCTAGAGTATAATGTTTAGTGCAATTTTGCCATGAAGGGCAATTGTCTCTACCACACACACACACACACACACACACACACACACACACACACACACACACACACACACACACACACACACACACACACATTGAATGCATCAGACTATCTGTGCTGTGATGTCAGTGGACTACTTTATGTTCCACTGTACTGCCCTCAGGTGGAGCTTTAGAGTATTACATTCTGTAATTCCCAGTACATTGAAGCTGGGGAGGACATGTTTTACGGTACGGACACATTCTTCTTACCTTTTAATGTCATTTTATTCAACAGTAAATTATCTGACATTTTCGGGAAAGATGCCCTCTACCTCATCACAGAACACAATGCTCGCCATCACAGGCTACTAAAGGGGACTGACACTGGTGTTCTCCTAACGTGTTGAACTGTGGTGATGAATTAGCAGCAGTTCAAATAAATGGAGTATATGGCTTCATGTGACTTAAATTAAGTCATTCATTATCTTGTCACTTCTATGGCTAAGTAGGTCAGAGTCAATGCAAAACTGAAGAACTTAGACAAAGCCATAGGCATATACATAGACAGAAAATGATCTTTTTCTTGCAATATATTAGTTCGTTGGGTTATATAAAAATGGAAGGTTTGAAGTGAAATTGACTCTTACATGTGTACATGTAAAATGAACATATTCCTACTGTGAAACATGATGGAGAAAGCTGTGTGAACTGAATGAGCATAATTTGTGAAAGAACTTTGAAGATGGCTCAATCAGCTAATAACACACCATGAACTGGACAGTGGCATTCCAAGGTGGTTTTTAGGTTGTTGCTAGATTGTTGCTAGGGCATTTATAGGTGGTTACTGTAGTATATTTTTCAGCTAACTGGTTGGTAAAGTAAATCTGGTGGTAGCTGTAGTGTTTCAGGTAGTTGCTAGGTGATTGCTATGGTATTCAGGTTGGTAACTAGGTGTTTGTTAGGTGGTTGCTATGGTGTTGTTAGATGTTTGCTATGGTGCTGTTAGGGAAAAACAATGACTTCCCTAAGCCAATTGATAGGTAGAGGTTGCTGTGGTGTTGCCAGGTAGTTACAATTATCACACAATTACAAGAAATCAAGTCCTGACCGGCCCATTTGGTCTTTTAAAGTATTCCATAATGGAATATAACGTGCAGACTTTGCTTTTTTGATAAATGATCCACATTAGATTGTATTCTAAGATTACTTAGAAAGTGCATTTCCAGGATGTTGGTAGGATGTTACTAGGTGGTTGCTGTGGTACCCCAGGTGGTTGCTAGAGTGTTCTGAGGAAGTGGATATTTAATCCCAGATGGTTGCTAGGGTTTTACTAGGTGGTTGCTAGTGTGTTGCTGGTTGCTAGTGTGGTTGTGAGGGCACTGCAAATACAGCAGATAAGGTTACAGCAATTCCATATGATGCTGATGTCACTAAATATGATGATGTCCCTCAAATGAATTCACAGTGACATTAAATACTAAATAGACAAAACTCTTTGCAAAGAGGACAAAACATGGACACCAAAATGCAAAAACATATTTATTTATTTAATTTGTAATTTAATTTAAAAGGGAAACAGTGGTACAATAACCATACTTATTTTTTACTCTTCTTTTGACATTTGCCAAAAAAATAAAGACTGCAACACACTCAGTGCAAGAAAAGACACAAATTGTGACATCACCGTGTGTCAGAGCCTCCCGCAGTGCAACAAACGCTTCCACAGAATAGAATAGTATTTACACACACGTGCACACGCACGCAAACACCCATATGCACACGCGCGCACGCACACACATACACACATGCCAGAGAATACCAATATGTCAGGGTTGGGAAGTGATCTTAAGAGAGCTAAGATTGTTTCTTTTTTTTTTTCCTTAAAATCACTTTGTGAATTTCCTTGTATATTTGAAACAGAGTATACAATGTCCTTGAAACTACACGTTTTGACACAAATCATGTGCTTCCTATGTAAACAAAAAAAAGTTTTTAAAATATTTTTTCTGCAATTGTGTGTTGTAAGTTATTTTTTCACCTTCATATGCTTTAATGTTAGTGGCTAATCCAGTTAGACAAAGTGGGCCATGAATGTGCAATCCAAAAGAAAAAATAAATTGATTTCCTGAAATGGAATTCCTTTTTGATGGTTTTATGGCCAATGATTCAGTTTTGAACTGATCTGTCCATGCTTTGCTCACAAATGGGTTCTTCTATAGTGACTGTTGCTAGGCTGGGCCATTCCAGCGAATAGCAAATTGGAATGCACAACTCATAAAATACACAAAACGTTTAGTCAAAATATATAAATCAGGCTTAGCAAAGAGTTCACGTGTGTCAACTGTTACCCTTTCTAGCTATTTAACATGATCAACTCTGCATGCTACTAGCTATTGTAGCATGGCTGAAATTATTCCAAGGGATTTGCACACATTTTGCTCATTATATATGTACTGACATAAGAATAAAACAATGAACAAAAAAAAAAAAAAACTGCAAACATGACAAAATAGTCACACAGTCGTCGTGTGCAAAAGCTCAGGCACCCTGGTTTTGTTGAATTTTGTTGATTGACTTAAGAGAAGAAAACACTTCTGCACATTTCAGTGTATGATTACTGTCTATTTGTTGGAATAAATGTGGATACGTTATGGCAAACTTTCAATGTTTTTCTCCAGCATATTTTAATTGGCAGAAGATGCCATATTTAAATTGTTTGGAATATTTGTAAACTTATTATCAGTTAGAAAATAATTTTTAAAAAAGTAAACTGTGCAAAAATCAAAAAACGTAAACTTCTGCATGTGATAGCTAGAAATTTAGGCAGTTCAGTGACAGCTACAGGCAAAGAGGAACAGAGATGGAAATCTCAAGAGTAAAAAAGTTAAGTTACACAGATGAGGTGTCCTTATAAAATTAGACCAATCACTTGCAAGGCCCTCTCATTTTCACCATCTTGCATAGGCTATGGACAGAATGATTACACAAAAGAAAAATCTCCTGAGCTACACTGTGACTACACCTGATCGGAACAGTGATACATCATTAAAATTTATATATTTCTAGCAGCTTTGTCTAAATATATCATATTGAGAGTTGTGTGCTGCAATTTTTCCATTTGATTGAATGGGATTTTTGCTAGTGATCTTCAAAGCTTGTCCAACCTCACAACAGTTATTATGAAAGAACCCTTTCTGAGATCCAGCAACTCTGTTTCCATGGCAACAGTGATATTGTATAAGCCACCAGCATCATCCTGTTTCCAGTTCACATTTCCTGTCACAGATGGTCTGAACTACATGTGCTGAACGGTCAAAGGCCCTTTCAAGTATCATTGGTAACAGTTTTCACCTCATCAGTATGCTCTAGAACGTAACAGTGTTTTTCTCAACCTACCACCTTCCCCTGAATATGCTGAGAGCATTAAGAGCTTGTACAGGCATGAGTGTTTGCTAAAAGTGTGTAGCATGTGTTGCGAGTCATGATGGTTCAGTTTGTTCATGGGCTATCCCAAATAGCATTTTATAGCAAATATTTACTGAAGTACTAAAGTAATAAAAACTCATTCTTAAAATAATATCTGTTTTATAATTAACCATAATTTTAAGCAGTTTCAAAATGTACAAAATATACCATGTAGTGGGCAACAATCTATTAAGAGTCAGGTGAAGGCTTGCTGCTTGGGCACCACATGTTGCTGTAGATGATGTAATTGTAGCTTCTTGTTCAAATACAGCTTTTAGCCCTCAGAGTCATGTAGACACTAAGGGTGTAATGAATTAGTTTGTGACAGAAATTACAGCAGCAATCAGTGTTCCTCTCATTGTCCACTGGCAGAACTCACTCATAGGCTTGAGACACTGAGCTACTGGTTTTAATGTTGCCCCCGCCAGAGTAGTACTCTGATAAGAGTACTTGGATAAGTGTCACTATATGTACATACTTCAGATGATTCCTCAAACTTATTGTGCCTTCATACTAACCTCTTATATTTGTGCTGTGTATTTTTCTGATCATTGGATAATCTAAAGTACTCCCCATGCGCGATTTCTGGCATCTCTGCTCTTTTAGCTCCAATGGCTGTTTGAAAAGTTGTGTGATGAGTTTACTAAAATACTAAAAAATACAAAAAATATTCCAACGTAATGAACAGACACTGTGTATTCGGGAAGGAATTGGCTGTCGGTTTTAATATGTTCTATGTACTAATGATTGACCATAAATATATCCAGGTACATTTGAGAAAGCGAGCACTAAAGGCTAAAGGCTGGACCACCAGAAACACACCCCTAACTAGCTGTGTAAAATGCTATTACGATACAAATCTAGCACCTTGCCAAGTGACACCTATTTTATCTTGATTCATTCTTTTCAGAGGACAAAGTTGTTTCCAGTTGCTTGTTTACTGTTGGTTTTTATACCCTTCTGTGTTGCTGAGTTTGTTTCTCTGTATCGCATCCTGAGCACAGTTCACCTACGACCGTTCAGCCACTCCCTGTAGTCCCCGCCACTTTTAGTCACAGTGAACCCAGGTCTCCAAGGCAACGTTTTTTGCATGGATGTCAGATCTATGAGTGTGCATGTGTGTTTGTGCATGTGTGTGTGTGTCTGTGTGTGTGTGTGTGTGTGTGTGTGTATACACGTGTTAAAAGGACGGAGAATGGGGTAAGTGGGGTGCCGTTGGCATAATGGCAGAGGGAGTTTAGGCTTCACGGGCCCCATCTTTGGGGGTGTGGCTTTGTCACACCTGAGCAGTCACTCATCACATGTTTAACATGACATCACAAAGTCCTGCCCTCAGCAGTGCAAAGAACTAGAGAGCACAGTGTCTCAATGGTAATCAGTGAACACGACAGCACAATGCAGTTTGTAGTTTTATAAGCTTGTGAAGATGTTACCCTTATTAATAGGCAGATGTGAAAAATGTGGATTGGTCCCTCTGATGGCTGACCGCCAAGCCAGACAAATCTTTTTTTATATATATATATATCACTACGATAGCCAGTAAACAATGGCTAAACAACACCATCTGACCACTGCTGATGCACTATTCCCAGTGAAAGCTAAACAAATCAGAATACATCACAAAGGACAACTTGACATCCACGCTGTTTAATTCTATTTGATTCCAAATCAAATCAGTCCAGTTGCTCAGGGGCCAACCCTGGATAGCTGTAATTTGGAATCAGTTTCAATTTGAATCTGCTGAATTCAAATTTCACTATATCAAGGCATGCGCTTCACTCAGGCATATGGACATGTCTGACTCCTGCTTTACATTAGTCAAGTGGTTAAGGTTCGTATCCATGGTGTGGCTGGACACAGAAATATGGCTCTTCCATAGTGACGTGGTAAACTTGGTACCGATTGTGGTAAGCTTGTTCTTAAACATTTCCACATTTTAATGCATGCAGTGTGGAAATTTTTGCAATGAACGTTCTTTCTCAGTAACCCTAAATGCTCTCTGTATATGCGAGACCATGTAAACCTGTTGAGTTGGAATTCTTGAGTGGCTGCCAGAAAGACTGCAATAACACCATCAAAAAATTGTGCCTTCCTGTCTTTGTCTAGACACTAAATTTTGATATTTGCTCTTGAGTACATGTCTTCAAGTTGTGTCTGAATAACAGAGGGATTCAATCAAAACTGAAAAATTAAGTAGTTACATACATGCAGTTTAACAGCAAACAATTCATTTTGCTTCATGTGGATGGAATTTGTAACTACAGTAATATCTGCAATAGGGAGATCCTGCTGATGCCTGTTTCCACTTCTTTAGTGATGCTCACAAATTCAAATAGCTCCTACTTGTGGAGAATGTTCAGACAAAATATAACTTCAGTATGACCCGAGGATTCCCTTTTTATCATTCAAATTGCTTATTCACCGAGAACATACATTTTAATCGATTATTAATCAATGATAATCAGGTAATCATGACGACAGTACTTTGAAACAATTGGATAATTTAATAGCTGACCATTTATCCTGACCATTAGTGGCTAATTTGACCTATACAGGAAGAACGACCAAAAATATCAGCTAACGTAGCCTACATTAAAAGCAGCAAAGCTCAAAAGCCACCAGTTAGCACTCACTGGCTTTTGTACCCTGCAAACTTACATCTAGTTTTAGCCTCTTTAGTTTTGGCCTCAGTGCCCCTTTAAAGGTTATGACACTTGTAACTCTACATTTTTGACTGTGTTGAAGAAGTCCTTATGGTGGGGACACTCAAGAAAGTGTTGAACAGCACCAGAGAAATTAGGCTATAATGTGGTTGATGGCAACCACTTTGTGTATGAAGAGAGATCAGCACCTCAAATACACACAACAAGACCTTGACAACGATCCAATATCATAACGATCTGATTCAACATCCAAGCTCAAGATGCCAAAATAGACTCCTTTTCTTAAAATAGTGCTTTTCAAAATCACCAGTTAAAACAATAATTATCTTTAGATATTCTTTGAACACATATAAAAACTGTGGCATATTCAATTCAATTAAATTCTCTCACATAATTCATTGTACACTCCT
>JBBJLS010000001.1:27086923-27098878 GCA_037577275.1 Bryconaethiops microstoma
GGGTGGTGGGTGGGGGTGTGTGTGTGTGTGTGTGTGTGTGTGTGTGTGTGTGTGTGTGTGTGTGTGAATAAATAAAAATGACTAGACCTCATCAGTTCTCAAAGTGTCTCTTTGGATCTGCAGAGAATAACAATGGAATGTACTTTACTTGTGTGTTGGTATGTCTGTGTGTTGGGGCTGTGTAATATGGTAATTTATATTATACTGATCAACAGTAGATTTCACTACAAAGAGAACATATTTAGGTCACTTTATTGGGATATGGGGATGAACTGCCTCGGGTCATGACATATGACCGATTCTGATATTTTTACAGGCAAATTTAGTCAATTATTTTTTATTTTTCCTAGCCTTTGTTTTCACTCAAAGCTCACACTGTGAGGGCTAAGTAACTTAATGAAGTGCATTTGCAGTACTTTATAGACAAGGCACAATATTTATAACATCCTTTGAATCCAGCTCACTAATATAACATGAATCAAATAAACTGCTTCAGAAAAAAGTGAGAGGCAACTGGTAATGAGTTGTTCATCATTTAGGCATCAGCATTCAAATATGAGGCGAATGCCCTGACAAAAACTCAGTTTTTAGTATTGCTATCAAAGTAAACATGTGAATGCAACATGTTAAAGTATTAATGCTAATGATAATTTTCTTAAGTTTGACATTTATCTATAGCAGCTTAAGCTAAAGATCAGTGACTCAAATACAGCTTTTGACTGTCAACTTCCATTGACGATTCACCTGATAAAAGTTATTTTCAGCTGCTGCTGTGGAGAATTTATTTATGATCAAAGTACATTGAGTGTGGAGTATATTCACAAGCAGCACACCACTTTGGACAGAACAGACTACTCTGGATAGTGCTCCTGGAAAAAAATGTAAAACTTGCCAGAAGCGACAATTTCCCTCAAGAGTCTATATTGTAACCATCAATATAAACTGTATGACAGCAAGAGGGCTAAAACTGTGGAGGACTTGGAGCCAGCAATGCATGCATGACCTCAATAATTGTAACCTTGTCTATTTTAACTCTATTTGTTACTGAATTATGAAAATATAAATAGCATTCGGATTAAGCTTATTTCAGCCACTATAACAACAAGCAAATAAGAGTCATGAAGTTCGCTGCAAAAAAATACTGTACTTAATCATGATTCATTGTTTTAATGAAGCTACAATCAGGCAATTACATGTGCTTGGGCAACAGAATTCTGATCAAGGTTAATTGTGTTTGAGGCCACAGAATTCCAATCAAGACTAAATATGCCTGAACCACATTATTCTGATCAAGGATAATGCCTCTAAATCATGGAATTCTGATTAAGGTTAAATGTGCTTGAGCCATGGTATTTCATTTGAGGTTAAATGTGCTTGTGCCACATTATTCTGAGAAAGGTTAAACATAGATGAACCACAGTATTCTAATGAAGGTTAAAAGCCACAATATTCTAATGGAGATTAAATGTGATTAAGCCATGGGATTGCAATGTGCTGGAGTCATGGGATTCCAATCAAGGTTGCATGTGCATGTGTCATGGTATGAAATTCTAAGAAGTATGCATTTAGTTATACACAATGGCAAAACTTTATGCAGACCAAGGGAGGCATAATTCATTGGAAAAACAACAGATGGCTAGAATTCTTGTCAGAGATGTCTGTTATAGTAACAGCACACTAGATGGTTAAAAAATAATGCTCCAAATGCTGCCCATTTATGAAACACACACACAATTGCTAGGCTGAAAATGCTGTTGGTGAATATAACTGATAATGCCAGAAATGTTAATTTCGGGAAAATCTGAAATTTAAGGTTAATGAAATGTTTTCCAAGCAGAACCAGGATACAAACTGAACTGTGGCTCAGGAACCAAAAACTGAACTGAACTGTAAAAAGGTAAACCATCATACTTCTTATTGCACCCCTTCATTATACTAAAAGCAAGAGCAAAGAACAAACATGTAGGTGAAAATAAGCTTAATGAAATAATACAGTTCAGTTTCACATATTTCCCCTGTTTCTCTGTTAGTGTGAATATGATCAGGCTGTGTCAATTTAATGATCAGGCTGTGAGTAGGCTGATCGTCCAGTTTTAAATGTGTGGATACACATGCACTCATACAAAGACAGGCTAATGTACCTAGGGTGGTGATGGAATCAGCTTTGTTAATAGAAAATCCAATCTTTTTCTCCATATACAGAAAGAGGACAGCACTATACAAAAGGACTGGGACCATATGATGAGATCTTTTACAATTCCTGGATGAATTCTAACTGAGCATGGGCACTCTTACTGTTCTGAAACTCCCTAGCCCCTCATGCAACACTGTGTGTACTGAGAAATTTCTGTTATATTCTATTATTCAATTTGTGCAAGAGTAGCACTTTTATGGGATTCGATCAGACACTCTAGCCTTCAGTCTCCCTGTGCATCAGTGAGCCTTGAGTGCCCATGACCATGTCACTGGTTCACCAGTTGTCCTTGTGCTGTTTTTAATGCGTCACTTGCAATTCTGGAGCTTGCTGCAGTGAGTCAGAGACATACAATATGTGATAAACCATTCAGAAAGCCTTGCAACATAATTACACTGAAAGGGCTACGACTGATAAACTGTTTGGTCAATAACATGACGATGTTAAGCATTCATGGACTTTAATAGAAGGTAAATTTAAGCTCCTTAAGATTTGTCTGTGACAAAAAATTATATCTATTAGGTCCTACAGTCAAAAGATGGGCATTCACACATTATTTTTTAAGTATTAATAAAACACTGGTAACTCACTTTCACAGAGCTCCTTGCTCTTGCGCCCTCCAGAACCTTTCCTCAGCATGTTCTTTCCAGAGGTAAACAAGTTGTTAAGCTCGTCTAATGGGCTGGTCGGTGTACGGCATCCACGGCCTCCTGACCCTGAACTGGACCCCCCTGACCCTCCTGATGCAGTGGAAACGTTCTGCATGGATCCACCATGGATACTGGAGGAGTTTGAGAGGCGTCCACTTTCACGAGATCCATGTGCGACTCCAGAGGCACTGCGGGGAATGGTGCCGGTCAGCAGAGCATCATATGGTGGTGGTCGTTTGAGGCTAAGAGGGGTCAGTGCACGTCCCATGCTGACGGGTGATGGGCAGGCAGAATGGCTTCTGGGGTAACCATGAGCTGTAGAGGAGCCACCACTCTTGTACAATGCTGATGGAAGCGGTGGGGCGGAGGAACGGCCAGACACTGTAATCGTCTGGGTGGATTCTTTACTGTCTGACGACTTCTTGTGGTGGTGGTGGTGATGATGGTGGTGATGCCCCGAAGGGTGCTGTGCTGGCAGGGGTTGCCCCGGGTCACTGGTGGTCGGAGAGGCACCAGGTTTGCCGTAGCCAACATTTTCTAGCATAGGAAGCTTGGTGACATCAAGGGGTGTGAGGGGGGATTCATCTGAATTTGGGGAGCACTGAGCTGGTGCTGGGGGAAATACCAACAGGGGAGGCCTGTGTGTCAGCAAGTTAGGAAAGGGGGCAGGGATGTCACAAAGTGAGCCACCAGGGGTTGACGGTCGTGTTAGTTCTACATCTGGAATTCCAGGTGGGGGGCATGTATCCCAGCGTGACTGGGCATGCTCGGTCGAAGGGGCTACTTCTTCATAGGTGGGGTATTTCATTTCCTCGTACACACTCTCACCTTGATCATCTTCATCTGCATTTCCCCCAGTGATGTGGCTGAAGTCACGCAGAATGTTCCCTACCATCTCTATGTATACAGGCTCTGTCTCCTCATCAGTGTCCAGGGCAGGACTTTGATTTTGGGATGCTGACTTCTTTTTCTGCCGCCGAGGCAAAGAGGCTGACTTGAACTTGGTGCTGTGGTTTCGGATGTAGGACTCATCAAATGAGGTGCTGAGTTGAGTGTTGGGGTTACGCTTGGGTTTGGGTGGAGGCATGCGGCGATACTCTTCACTGCATGGGCGACTCTTGGATGCTGTGGAACACAGAACATCTATGTCAGTTTATCTCCAACAATGTAGTCACTCAGCCAAGATGTTTGCTTCTTTAGTTTTGTACTGGAGCAAATAAAAGGTGCATAGCAGAAATCAGACAAGTTATGGAGAAATTGTCCATTTTACAGATATCAGTGTCATATAGTATAAGAAATCCCTATGGTATTCTCTTTGAAGGCTTCTCCAAGCATTTGCACACAGTGATAATTGACACTATTTTTACAACTGGGATATCACTAAAGAAGGTAGCAGGAAATCCAAAATGGATCACAAAACCCATGTTTCATCTGTTCTTATATTGGTTAAAGAATATGGAGCCTTTATTACACTACTTGGAGGAAACTGCCCTCTGTGTTTCTCTTAATACCTCCTGAAGATACTTCTAAAAAGCTTCACCATCACTGATCCTCTAACAACAAAGTGAAAGTGACCATTCTGTCATACATGAACACACAACAGCACACAGTGTGAACTGCACAAAATTCTTCCTCTGCATTTAACCCATTCACCAAGTGAAGCAGCGGGCAGCCAGGAACACGGCGCCCGGGGAGCAGTGTGTGGGGACGGTACCTTGCTCAGGGTACTTCAGAGGTGCTTAGCAGTATTTGGAATCAAACCCACAACTTCCTGATTGCAGAGCGAATGCCCAAACCACCAGGCCACCAATATTAACAATATTAATAGTAATAGAAAATAAATAAAATGATTAAAAATAATATAAAAATCTGTACCTTCATACATACTTTAGATGCTAGCATGCTATCGTAGTGGCCTCACTCCAAAATTTGGTGCAAAAGTGTAGCTGTAGTTGACTTTTTGCACACACACAGATCACTATGGCTGATGAAAATGTCTGTTACTGCCAGACTCTTTTACAACTTGAGGATGTACTACTGAACAAGCTCTGTGATCTCTTCTTGCTACGGGGACCACCATATCATAATCCCTGTATACATTCCACCCAGCACTGACACTAACAACACGCTGGCTTTATGGAGTCATCAGTGATCTCCAAAACTCACACCCAGATGGACTGTTCATTATCACTGGAGATTTGAACAATGCAAATCTTTAGTCAGTTCTCCCCATATTCAGTATGTGGACTTTGTATGACAGTAGTGAACATACTGGACTGTGTTTATTCAAACACCAAAAACCCTTCCCAACCATGGCTACTCAGACCACATGTCTGTTATGCTGATCCCAGAGCACAAACTGCAGGTCAGACATGCCAAGTCCTTTCTGAAGCAAAAAAAATTTTGCTGCCAGAAGCCATCTCTGTTCTGCAGGAATGCTTTGCGCACAATGACTGGGACATGTTTAGGGAGGCTGCAACCTATGGTGGCTCTACAAATGACACTGGTGACTGGCTACATCTGCGAGTCGATCTATGATGTTACTTTCTCCAAGACCGTGTCCACAAGCTCCACCAGAAGCCAGGGATAACTGCAATGGTCAGACGATAAAACTGTTCTGAGAACTTGTCCCAGGTGCGCACATGCTCAAAAAATCCATGGTCACTTCCATTACACTGACAACACTCACAGTATGTGGCAGGGCATCTGGGCCATCACCAACTACACCTGCCTGTATTGGTGAGGACCCCTACCCTATGTGCTAAATGACTTTTATGGACAGTGTGAGGCAAAGAATGACACAGCAGTAAGGAAGACCACTCCACCCCTCAATGACCAGGTGCTCTGTCTGACTACAGACAACATTTCTGGTCTTGTGCTCAGAAGATGGACCAGTCACCGTGAAATGCTTCAAGAGACTTGTCAAGAGTTACATAAAATCACAGCTGGCCCTAACATTGGGCCGCCTACAGTTTGCATATCTAACTGTTCATTTCGTCCCAGCTGATACCATCACCACCACCCTTCACCTGTCCCTTACTCATCAGAACAAAACAGGACAATTATGTGAGAATACTGTTTATAGACTTTAATTCAGCATTTAAAACATTTCACCTTAGCATCTGATGTTTGAAATTGCTGGGCCTTAACACTTCCTGCAGCTGGATCCTAGACTTCCTGATTGGGAGACCTCAGTCCGACAGGATCAGGGGCAACATCACCAGCACCACCACACTGAGCACAGCGACATCCTGGGCTGTGTGATCAGCCTCCTGCTATTCACACTGCTCACCCATCACTGTGCAGCAATGCACAGTTAAAACCACATAATTAAGTTCACTGATGACATGACTGTGGTAGATTTGATCAGTGAGAATGATGAGGTGGTGTACAGAGAGAAGATGCGATAGCTAATGTACTGGTACAGAGCTAACACAGAGCCTTCTTTGATTGTGGACAAAACAAAGAGATGGTTGCTGGCTTCAGGTGACCATGCCGTGATCACACTCTGCTTAACATCAACGTCTTCTTGAAAGAGAATGTCCAGAACGCCAAGTTCCTTGGTGTTCACATTAAAGAGAACTTCACAAGGATCCTCAACACCAGCTTATTTGCCAAGAAGGCCCAGCAGCGCCTCTACTTTCTCTAGAGACTGAGGAGGGCACACCCCCAGAACCCCAAGTTTTTTACAACACTCTACAGCGAGACCACAGAGAGCATTTTCTGTAGCTGCATCTTGGCATGGTACAGAAACTGTGCTGCATCAGATCACAAGGATAGTAAGGACTGCTGAGAAGATCATTGGGGTCTCTCTCCCCTCTGTTACATGAAATGCTGGATCTGCAAAGCCACTAGCATTGTGGATGACCCCACACACCCCTCTCACTCTCATTAACAACCAGGATGGGGAACAGTTTCTTGCCCTAGGACACCATAATCATAAACACACACACACACACACACACACACACACACACACACACACACACACACACACACACACACACACACACACACAAAATGCGAGTGGTGTGTGTTAGATCAATAGAACAGTCCGTGATGATCCTTCCTCCTTACTCTCTCAGTTACACAGATGATTTGAGTGAACAGCTCTTTCAGCCTGGAGGCAGACTTAATCCGATAATTGCACCGTTTTTGTTTGTTGTACCGGTGTTCTAATGTCATAATAGGATTTACATAAAACCAAAATGTCAGACTTAAAGGAGACTGGTATTCAAGGATTAGGAATATTATCTCAGCAGATTTGCTTGTGTACCTTTCTTGGGTAAGTGTGTGTTCGACTGCACTAAATATTTAGCAGTGTAGCACAAAAATACAAATGCAGGTGTTTTTTAGGCTTTTCTCAAGGGAGACGTCTAAACCTATGAAGTGACATTACAGTAAAAGCACATCAGAGCCAGGGTAACACAGTAAATCGATCAAGTGTGAATCTCATAACAAATCACCGAAACCCTTATTGGACAAGTGTTTTTTTTTCTTTTGAAAAAAATATTTTAGGTGTTAGTGGTCTAGTGGGTAAAACACTTGCCTGTGAACCTGATGACCACAAAGCTGCAGGTTCAGACCCCCCCACTTTCTACCATTGTGTTCTTGAGCAAAACTCAACCCTCAGTGTCTCCGGGGGAACTGTCCTTGTAAACTAATGATTGTAAGTCGCTCTGTTAGTATGAAAACAGTCATTGAAAGTGTTTGGAGGAGAGGATGGTTACTCACCCATGAAGGGGAAGAAGGGGGCGATGGTGCTGCCAGTTTTTGAGCACATGGAGCAGACCCCCATGCCCATGCCCCGGACCACCGTGGGGAACTGCTCCACCGCTGAGATGTAGAGAACAGAGAACGCCGCAGTGACCCCCAGCTTGGCCCCCATAGCAAGAGCCACACTCGCTCCACTGTACTCTGGAGAACAAAGAGGCCACACAGCACTGCTTCAGAACCAGAGCCAGCAGGCATGGAGTCGACTGACTTTATCAGTCTGATTTCTAGGCCTCGGACAACTTTGTACACTGAGGGTGTAACCAACGGCAAGTGGCGTTTGAATCAGCAGCAGAACCGGTGCTTGCTAATGCCACATAACTTACATTTTACAACCTGTCTGGAGATATGGAGGCCACCTAGTGGTGAAAAGAGCTGAAACTAAACACGGTGAAATGGTGTTTAGTCACGACGCCATCCATCAGTATCAGATCTGCACCAGCTGTAGCTTTAAAACTGCAGCTGTAGCTCCTCTTTCTTTAAAATCTTCTTTTATTCATTTTCAATGCATTCGTTTTACTCTTAAATTTTTTTTTATTAACATTTTTTATTCCTGTAAAACACACTGAGTGACCTCTGTATATGACAATGGGATATACACTTACACTTGACAACAATTTTAGTTGCGTAAATGCTTACCATAAAAAATAATAATAATAACAATAATAATAAAAAGAACAACAATGAAATTAAGGCTTGCCCTCCTAAACTAACGACCGCTTTTTTACCTGAATTCAAAACATTGTTTTACGGCAGCACATTTAGACACAGACGTTCTGCAATCCCTGAAAACGTGCCAATTATGTATCATCATTTCAAGCAGAAACCCTAAAACTTCAACCAGATTGGGAGCAGAATCTGTCATATTGCACGAGTCAAATACAGGCCAGAAGATCCATAAACATCATCGATATTTTCAGAGACTCTACAATAGTGATCTTTTAACTGCACAGCTTATTGTGGTTGTAGTCGAACACTAAGCGTCACGCCCAGGCCTCCGAGGGAGCAGCTCTAACTGAGGGGTGGTCACCTGGAGGGACAGCATGGATGAGCAGCAGGACCAGGCCAGCGGTCAGCAGGGGGAAGGAGATGAGGGCTCTCCTGGGCAGCAGCTTCAGAAGGAGCCAGGTCAGCACATAGGCCACCACCTCCATCAGCGCAGAGAGCAGGCAGTTCAGGTAGGGGTCTCCATTCATGTTCGGAGTGCTCAGAGACAGGCCAAAGTAGCTGATAGTGATGATGAACCTGAAAACAACATTTTTTATTATTGGTTGTGTTTTGTTCTGCAAAACAAATGATCAATAATCAATATTGAATAAAGATGATGATGATGATGATTATTATTATTGTTATTATTATTATTAGCAGTAGTAGTATCAGCAGCAGTAGTAACAGTAATAGTAATAAGTGATGCATTTATTATTATTGTTATATTACGGTTTATTATGTTATGCACTGCTGTTCAAAAGTTCGGAATCGATGTTTTCAATCATATAAAACAATATACGAATATAAAATAATTGAAATGTATTAGATGATGGCAGTATACCAGTCCTGTACAATGTCCCAGCTTTAAATCACTTTAAAAGTGGAGATCAGTCTCAAGGCAGAAAGACAAATGTAAAAACATAATTACAGTATATTAACTATCCTTTCATAACATTATAAACAAATGGTTTATAAAACATGGACAAAAACCTTTTGGCAAAGACAATCATGACATTTTAGCTGATGTTTAATTGCCTTCTGATTAAGACAAATATAAATAAGACATAACTATTTGTCCTTTTTGCTCAGATTTGGTTTATTTCAGTTCATATAAGTATATATTGATAGATAAAAATGTGCAATGCATCTACAGCACATCATCCATTTGACTGGAACCTCTACTAGGAAACTGCACAGTGCTGATAATGATTTTATCTGTATGAAGAATTATGAAGCCATAGGTTGGTGCTGAGTTTACCATACGGTGCTGTTGAGTAGAGTTATGTTCCTCATCTTTGTGGTCCTGATTAGGTCCATGTATGTGTAAGAGACATCAGAACCTTTGGGCTTACTCTTAGAACAAAGTTCATACACACACACGCACACGCACGCACGCGCACGCACACAGACACACAGACACACAGACACACAGACACACACACACAGAAAGCATTTTAACACCTGCAAGTACACTGACAGACTGCACTTTTTCCATAAAACTGTCTTTACCTCAGAAATAAGCAAGTCTGAACCGTTAAAGATGACGTCAGGTGGAGTGATGCCATTCTTTCTGGCCGCGGATCTGATGATGTCCTCGGCTTCTTTTACCCGGCCCTTAGCCAGAAGCCAGCGCGGAGACTCCGGAATAAACCTGAGAGAAAGAGAAAGAAACAACAGATCAAAACAGGTCATGTTTCATGTAATTCCAGATGAAATGGAGTTATTTCAATAGTCAGTGTACACCGAGGTTTCATTTGTAGTCACGCAGAAGCTTTTAAATATACATTTTCAGTTTCCACAATTACTGGTTGTAGCTTTGGAAATAATTCATATTTCTTCCTGTACAATAATTCATTTAAAGCTTTGGGATCAAGATGCTAGCCTTAGTTTTACTTGGTATCGGATCAAAATGAAAATGACAAATCCCCAATTTTGAATTGGATTCTGGGATCCTAGTTCTGGAATTTGATTAGGAGTTGGGATTGACGCAACAAGCAAGTTTATTGTCAAGACAAGGTCTAAGTCAAGTCAAGCAGGTTTATTGTCATTTCAGCCATATACACAGTACACAGGGAAACCAAACCGCATTCTTCCATTCATTACCTGAGCCATTCATCCTTAACTGGGGTCGCAGACGTAGCTGCAGTCCATCCCAGTGGTTATAAGGCGAAATGTGGAGAAACACCCAACACGTGTTGCCAGTTCCTCACAGGGCAGACACTTTTCAATTCTTTATTTCCATCTCAGCCTCCAACTAAAAGATGGAGCTTTTTAACCGCATCATTACAATCACAACCCCCACCCCATAAAACCCCCTACTGATATAACGCTTCATAATTACAATACTGGACTAATTATTGTTATCTTAGCAATAACTGAATCCAGAAGTAAATGTTTCTTCCTTCTTGTCACACACTGAAGACAAGCCACTCTTTTTTGCTTAAGAATTTAAAAGTCAAACCACAGTTGCAAGCCTGTTTCAGCAATGTTAAGACACTTAGGGCCTCAGATTAAAGTGATGACTGGCAAAGCACCGCTGTCCAAATCGGAGAAGACACCATCCAGGTTTCAAGAGTAACAGCTTATAGAAAGCAAGACATGGATTCATGTCCATGACTCAACTTTCCACCTTGCAATTTGCGCACTACTCTTAATGACGAACACGCAGCTGCATACAGAACACACATCCATGTTACACTTGTTCTGGTATACTGTCTCAGACTCTCTGTAATTTTCATAGATTGACAGTATATTTAATTCATTTTGAACCGCTGCGGATCTTTACACAGTAACATTCCAGTATTGTTTGCTTTCCACCTGATTTTTTAAAAATGTTATAAAACTATATTGTACCACAATTATTTGTTAAAAATTGCCTTGAAACTACCTTGAAACTTTGAAACTACTAAAAACTGCCTTTCACCAAGTTGCACATTCTTGTACCTAATTGCACATTTTGATTTAGTTTAGAGTTTATATTTATATTTGATTTATATTTGTGTATTTTTGTACTCTGTAGAATCTGGAGCCATGCCATCTCGTCTGCATAGGTGTATATAGCTGAGATTACAGTAAGGTTCACTTTAGTGTTGATGACTGCAAAAGCTTGGTCTTACCACCAGAGGGGGACGTAGAGCAGTCCAGGTAAAGCCAGGATGGTCAGGAGAAGCCTCCAACTCCTGACCATATAGGCACAGAGGGGCAGGAGAGCGTAGCCCAGGGCATAAAACACACACGTGCCCAGCACTGAGTAAACCACACGCAGTTTCTTCCCGAGCAGCTCGCAGCCTGAAAGCAACACATAAAACCAAAACACGGAACCTCAGGCACGGTGCAACCCCAAACCACGATGTTTACAAGTTAACTACTTCTGCACTCATTTTATTTACCTATAGTGTTCATATCCACCTCTCTTTCTGACTACAGCATTTTGTGTGTAAAGCATGGTGTATATAGCACAAAGCATTTTCTGAGAGTTTTGTTATTACTTACAGTACTTGTGCAAAAGTTTTAGGCACCTGGGAAAATTCTACTTAAAACCTGTTTACTACTAGACAGTAGTGTTAAGTTAGTATTAAAACATTAATATTACAATAAATACAATTAACATTATTACAGTAAAGAGTGGTT
>JBBJLS010000001.1:27161882-27175018 GCA_037577275.1 Bryconaethiops microstoma
TTTTGGCTTGTGTGTGTGTGTGTGTGTGTGTGTGTGTGTGTGTGTGTGTGTGTGTGTGTGTGTGTGTGTGTGTGTGTTTGGGACTCAGTACCCCAGTCTACATGTGTGACTGAGAATGTATGTAAAGTCCATTAGTTTTTGGACTAAACTAAGAAAATATGTAGGCTACTGGGTTTTAAAGCAAGGAAGAGGTTTTTGCAAAAAAAGGCAACCATTCAAACGTGCGAGCACTAAAACTAACACTGGAGCTATTCACAAAGACACAAGATACTGAAGAGGACACATACATCCACAGTCATCGACAAATGTGGCCCTGATTCATCTGCCAGATTGTTTGCTAGTGCTATTGCTAACCACACCTTCTTGCTTTTGAACACTGAACAAAACAGTTGATCCTGGGCAATGGCATTTACCAGTGGTGCTGCTGCCCTCACTCTTTGGAGGTTCATCAGGACTCTGATAGGACTCAGTATAAGGCATCATGAGTTAAAGAGATCATCCTATAAGGAGGCAGTACTCTTTAACTGCACATATATTATAGCTCAGACATGGATAGCTGGGAGGCTTTCCAGTGGCACAAGTGTCAAAGCGTGTTGACTCTATTCGAAATGATGTAGCACACCATTATTCCCCCTCCACCAAACAGTTGGGTGCAACACATTCTGTTAGATAGTGTTCTCCTGGCATTTGCTGAAGCCAGATTTGTCCATCAGACAAGCATGCATGCTATAGTTAAATTACAGCATTATTAAGTCTAAAGCTCAGATTTAAGAAACAAATCTGACTTGCCCTGCAGTGTGAACAAAACCTTTAGTTTTGCTTCATGACACTATTCAAAAGTGATTATTACATAATGAATTATAGTTATTACTTTCAGTCTTTTTTCCATTTGTTTGAACATCAAGTAACAACATAAACATAAAACGTGATTTTTCTCTCAGCAAAACAAAGCTGAACGCAAACTTTTCATCGAGATTAAAAAAATTAATTAGGTTTCTCTTACAAATACAAATGTGGTGTCGATTAAAAGTTTAAATGGTTCATAGAGTTTTAATGCCTGTGTGAGTGGCTTCACAATAATCCATACTGTTTTAAAAGTATACTTTAACTAATTAAACAAATTAAAAAACACCTCACAAACACAATTAAAACAATACAGGCAGCATCAAACCAAGCAAGTTACAAGAGAAAGAGGGTGTGGGAGAGTGGAAGGGAGGGGACGAGAGAGAAAGAGACAGAGCGAGAGAGAGAGAGAGAGAAAGAGACTCACCCCTGGAGTTCTCACTCTATTGTGAGACGTAAACAATGCTAGTTTTGATAACCTTTGACCCCTTGAGTATATGAGTCCAATAGAGGGACGTGCCCCCTCTGCAGCTGCTCCTTAGAGAACAGAGGAGCGAGAGAATGGGAAAAGGAGGAGAGGGAAGGAGGGAATAAAAGGAGAAAAACACTAATTAAAGTGGTAATTAAATGAAGCTTGCAGCCCTGAGGCTCTCCAGCCTCTGCAGACCAGGCCACATCGCAGCAGACCCAAAGACAACCAAGCGGGACAAAAACAACAGGATCTATTGTTAGTGCCAGTGCAAATGTGTGAATGTGTCAGCTTCTACGCTCTAGAAAATGAATTTCCAGTGTATTTAGCAGGAGGTGTGGTCTATGTCTCAGCATTTTGGAGCTCATGTTTAACTTTAAAGCCTTAATGAAAAGTTTTAACTCTTTCACTATAGCTAAAAATTTGTGGAAACCTGACCATCACATGTATATGACCGCGCTGGGCATACCATTGCAAAATCATGAGCAGGAATATCAGTTTCCACTCGTTTAGAAAGGCTTTCGCAATGCATATTCAGTCAAAAGAGCTGATGCTGGACAGGAAGGCCTGCCTCACAATCGATATTTCACTTCATCCAAAGGTGTTAAGCTGGATTGAGGTCAGGCCTCTAAACCAAACTTGTCAAACCATGTCTTTATTGACCTTGCTTTGTGGATAGGGGCACAGTCATGCTTGAACAGGCCTTCTCCAAATTGCTGCCACAAAGTTGGAAGCATATCATTTTCTAAAATGTCTAAATTGTATGCTGTAGCATTAACAGTACTTTTCACTGAAACTAAGAGGCTTATCCCAAACCCTGAAACACAGCACCAGTCCATTATTCCTCCTCCACCAAACTCTTCTGTTGGTTCTATGTATGCTGGTAGAAAGCATTTTTCTGGCATCTGTCAAACCCAGATTTGTTCATCACTGCTAGTGAAATGGAAAACTACTGCTCTACATGTGGGTAACTCCAGCATGGCAGATTAATCACTGGTTAAAAGTAGGTAAAGTAAGGATGAAGAAGGAAGTAAGGAGACACACTGAAGCAGAGGGAATTAGAGGGTAAAATCTGTAAAATTAAAAAAGATTGCAAAGAGCTTTGAGAATCTGAATGTGTAATTTGAAAAACATGCATTTCAGAAATAACATCCAAACAAAACATGAGATGATTTTTGTTTATTCTGTGTGTGTGTGAGTGTGTGTGTGTGTGTGTGTGTGTGTATTAGAGAAAGAAGGAGAACCGTCTAGTTTTTTGTGACCCTTAAGTGCTGTCTGAGCCATTTGAACACAAATGTCATTAAACCTATCCCCCACCCCTGGGAAATGTAGTCACTATTCTATGGTTCTTTGGGAGAAAACCTCTTCTCTGATTGTGGTATGTGTGTGCGGGATTTTGTGCATATGTATGTGTGTGTGTGTGTACCTTTCTTGGGATGAGATGGATAAAAGACTGGATTAAAGATGAAGTGTCTACACAATGCTAGTTTAGATAGCAATGTGTGTGCGTTTGTGTGTGTGTGTGTGTGTGTGTGTGTGTGTGTGTGTGTGTGTGTGTGTGTGGTTCTCTGTCTATCTTCTGGACAGTGACAGAGGGCAGGGACGAATGAGGAATGAAACACGTACCTACACACTGTGTGTTTTGTTTAGTTGTGATCTGTGTGTGTGTTTGTGTGTGTGTGTGTGTGTGTGTCAGATGCCACAGCTGGAGCTTCAGGGCCATTTGTCAGGCTGAGGGGTGTTCGATTATGTGAGCGTCCCCCAGTCTGGCTTTGCTGTGTGTGATCACAGCTGACCCTTCATTATGTCTGCCAGACTCAGGTGTCACAGCAGCTAGCCCCTAACTGTCTGCCTGACAGCAAGACACACTCATCTCATCGCTCTTCTGCTTGCTCCTGGTGTGTGTGGGTGTGTGTGTGTGCACGTGTGTGTGTGTGTGAGTGTGTGTGTGCAAGCATATCGGGATTATCATAAGAAAACACTGTAAATATCTGTCAAAACTGATCATGATCATGCACAGTAGCTGGGGGCAGCTGGATGAACTAGTGGTTAGGGTGTTCGCCCTGCAATCAGAAGGTTGTGGGTTTGAATCCCAACTGCTAGTGTCACCACTGAGGTACCCTTGAGCGAGGTACCATCTCCACACACTGCTCAACGGGCGCTCCTCATTGGTGGCAGCGCCCTGCTTTACTCTGTGAATGAGTTAAAGGCAGAAAAAGAAGTTCACACTGTGTGCTGTGCTATGGTGTGTTCACGCATGACTATAAGACTTAATAAATTATCGATTGCACTAAATGTTGTTGCCGATTGCACTAAATGTTGTCTGTTGTATTGTTGTTTTTGTGTTTTTTCGTGTACTCTATTTCATCTTGTGTTGCACCATGGTCCTGAAAGCACGTTCTTTTGTTTCACTGTGTACTGTGTGTATATGGAAGACAGTAAAACCTGCTTGACTTGATGAATCAAATTGTTCTGTATTTATGTTAAAACCTGAAAGACCCTGTTTTTTGTCATTCCTCGTGGTATAACTTTGTGTCCTAAACCACATCCACAAGTCTCTGCCACCTCAGTAAAGAGCTGGATGTGGTTTGAGCAGTCTGAGAGAAGCTTTGCGGATTTATAGAAAAGATTTGGGTGAGTATTGACTTTTGTTTGTCAGCAATATTAGTCTTATAGCTTCAGTTCTAAACTAAAGAAGCAAAATGTGAACCCAAATATGTCTGTTCAACTAAGAGGACAATAGTGTAAATTGTTTGCCAAACTGTACCTTTTACCTGGTAAATTATAACAAACGTTTAATCGATATTGTGTATGTGTGTATGTGGCTGAATGATGTTTTCATTGCTGTATGTTTTGTAACAGTACGCCTAATCTACACTAGTCTAATTTCTTCATGTGCTTATTTGTATGGTTTTTTTAATCCATGTTTAAGTGTCTTTTAGTAGTCTAAGCACACCACAGTTCATCACAGTTCAACTAGCCCTCCCCCCACCTTTCTACTCTTGTGTCTATCAATTTTCATGTCTTTAAATTGTCAGGCATATTATGTGGTCACAGCATATGGTTCAACCTCATTGTCTGTCAATAGCCAGTCATTTTTCAATTACTTCTTATTAGTAGGCAAGGCACTGGAAATGCCTTCTCTTGTATTTAGCCTCCGTGCCCTCCCGAGGAAGGGGAGGAGTGTGTGTGTGTGTGTGTGTGTGTGTGTGTGTGTGTGTGTGTGTGTGTGTGTTTGATTAGTGAGTGGAGTGCATGGAGGTGACAGAATCCCTCTTCAAATATTTTGTCTTCATTCTACAGCGCTGGGACGTAATTATAGAGCAGCGCTTCATTATCGTCCGACTCATGTTTAATGCATTCTGTTCATTTAGAGCTTTATTAACCACATTCTGTCTGCGCACGCGTGCTTCGTGTGTGTGTGTGTGTGTGTGTGTGTGTGTGTGTGTGTGTGTGGGTGTGTGTGTGTATATATTTGTGTGAGATAGAGAAAGATAAAGAAAGAAAAGATAAAGTATGTAAAAATATAAAACAAATTCACAATGAGATTCATCATTTTTTAAACATTGATTTATTGCTTCTAATTGATCAAAATTAAAATTAAAATATTAAATATCCTCATCATAATAAAGCTTCATATCTTTGAAACTCTCTACCTTAGTACCTTCACTTAAATGTTAATAGAAGAAAAAAAGCTTACTGTAGCCAGCAGGCTTCTGAGATTTAAATCCATGTAATTTTGCTTGATTTCTTTCACACTCTTGTATCTTTAAAAGGGTAACCTAATTGTAGAAGGAAAAAATATTCCTAAACTAACTATTTTAGTTTATTCTGAATGTTGTCTGTTGATCCATGTACCATGAAACGTTCACAAAATAGCTAAAGATTTTCTGATTTTCTACTGAAATGAATGCATTACTAGTTGCTGTCATAAGAAAACCCCACATTTATGGAATGTTAATGGAATTGCCTTCTAGTTAAACTAAACCAAATAGGTTATATTAGATAGGTTACAAAAACGCACTGCAGCATTTTTGTTGTATCTCCAGTTTTTGGAAATGTGTACAAATTTTGCACATTGACAAGCATTTACAGAGCTCTCTCTCTCTCTCTCTCTCTCTCTCTCTCTCTCTCTCTCTTTCTCTCTCTGTCTGTCTCTCTGTACTCTAGATAGATATTCAGACAGATAAACAGAGAGTTAGACAGATTGATTGATTCATTCCTAAACAACTCATGGCTTAGATGTATGATTCTGGAACAAACCTCTAATAGACCCCCACAACACTTCCAAAAATGGTTCTTTAAAGAACCATCCCTTGAAAGGTTTTTTTATGGAGCTAAAAGTGGTTCTTCTATGCCACGACTTCAAAATAGCCCTTCTGGCACCTTTCTTAAGAGTGCAGGTGAAGGTATTTAGGGGTTTTTGGGAACCTGGAAGTAGAGGAGCCAATAGGAGAGGGTGCACACTTTCTCCCTCCTTAGTTGCATCAGACCCATGTGCATCCAATATTGAGACTGATGAGATCAATCAAGAGGTGCATATTTCTGCATGGAGATGGATGGCGGGGGAGAATGAGAGAGTGAGAGAGAGAGAAGAATGAGACCTGGGGGGAAAAATGGCAGACATGGAGAAAAGTGTGGACGCAAAAGCTAATGCAGACAATGGCAAGAGAAGAAAACAAGGACAAAAGGACAAACGGAAGTGTGAGAAGTGGGCAGAAGAAAGAGAGATAAGAAAAAGCAAGGGATGCCAGAAATGGGGAGAGAGGTAAGTAAGGTGTTAGCCCCCCCAACCCACACTCTCTGCTATAGCATGTGTCACAGGCCATTCCTCTGGGGTGAATAAAAGCTAATAGGCTAACGCTAGTGGTGCTGACTGATGATGCTGATGGATGGCGCATGTCAGCGACTCACGAGCGAAGGCTCTTTGATAAGACTTATCATCCGCCTCCCCACCTCCATAAATATTTTATCAAGTGTAATGGAAATTGTCAAATCAATCTAATTGTGTAATACATTACTGGGACATCAAAATTAAACAAAGCACATATGCTATCATTTGGCTTTATGGCTGGGCAGCCGGCAGACGCCCGGTCCAGGGGTCTCTCTCAGGGCCCCCGGGGCTGGCAGCGCCAACACTGGAAATACGCCTCCCCAGCGATGCCCGTCGCCGTGACAACGTGCACTCCATCACCCGATCAATTTCTCAAATGTGGACAACTGTGCACTGTAATCACAATATGGCAGCAACCGCCTTGCTGTGCGTGTGTGTGCATGTGTGTGTGTGTGTTTCTGTGTGTGTGCGTACTAGCGGTCATCATGTGCAGAAAAAAATGTATCGTTAGGTCTTTATATAGATGCTTACTATAGGTATAATATTATAGGTGCACTATAGGTGCAGTAATATGAGTGTTATTCAAAATCATTCTTTACAATGAAATAAGTACATGACCATAAAATTAGCTGTTTATTTAGCCATTCATTTTATGGAGCCTTTACTCCCTGAGCTGGTTGCACAGCTTGTCCATAAGTTTACATTTAGGTCAGTTATGATGTCAAGTTTATGCACCACACTAGCTAATATTTACATTAAGAAAAGTAGTACTAAGTACTTACATGCAAAATGTATTGTGAACCCATAAGCAACCCATCAAGATGATATCCATTTCACATTTTATTTCTTTTTATGAGTTTTCCAAAATCATTTTATACTTATTATATTTCCAAAAAATAAGCCCATAAAAATGAAAATGCATGTTTTATTGGATTACTTTTTTTTTAAACTTTTTTTCTGTGTTATGGGCCCTTACAAAGGGGAATTCTACCAATCTTAAAATTCTGGAATAATTCAATCCTACAGATTGTAAACAAAATCGTTTAGAACAATTTAGCATGAATGGTAGAGAAACTTACATTATTTTCAGTTAATGCCCTTAAAAATTCAATCTTTAAAGGTCCCATACCATAGAAAATAATTTTTCTTCACTCTGATGTAGCATATTGTTCATTGTTCAAAATGTACCTTTCACTGCTCATTTCGTACAATGCATATATGCAAATTAATTGAATTAATTTTGTATTTCTTGTTTTTGTGATGTCACGAAAACCAACGCATTTGCATATATGTGTCCAGTCTGTCCAAATGACGGTAATGTTAAGTGTTAAGTGTTTCGGTCCAGATTATTTTGGTGAAATCCAAGACAGCCAATCAGAACAGAGGTCATTCCCATACATTGGTTTTAAAGACACAGTAAATAAATTACCTGTTTAAGGGGTAAAGAGAAGTTTGAAATGGTAATTTAAACTGAATTTGGACTGTTTTCAGTATGTTAAACCACATTCTGTCATAAGTGGACCTGATAAAATGGTATGTGGACTTGTAAATAATGGACGAAAATGTAGAATATGGGCCCTTTAAAGCATAACTTGCACATTAGTTGAGCATCTGACTTTAGTAAAACAATTGAAGAGCAAATTTCCAAAACTCACTCAGTCCATTTTTTGTGATTTTTTTAGGTAACACTACTATTATCATATTTTTACATTTCCTCACTCAGTCCTTACATAATACACGGTACAAGATTAAGTGAATTTCCAAAACTCACTCAGTCCACTCGCACAGTCACAAGTGGTACTTACCTACCCAGGTCTCCCAGGCGGTAGATGTAGTAGTTTAATAAATATTAAACTTGTACATAATTTTGTGACATTGAATATTGATTTACTTAAAAATTGTTTTCATTATATTTTTTAAACAAATTTGCCTATACTAAAATGTACAGGAGTTGCGCTTTAGAAACAAGCATTGGAAAATGACAAGTAACTGTAAAATTTCAATTAAAAAATGAATTTCCAATAGGTAAAACAAGTAAAATGTGATTTTCCCAAAAAAATGCTTTTGGACTGAATGAGTTTTGGAAATTTGCTCCTCAATTATATGAAAATATACATTAGTAACTAAGGACAGGTTTACACACAAACATCACAAACATTGTGTTTCCAGTACTGTGAGAAAGACGCTGTTGACTGACACTGAACTAAGTAGAGAATCAAAGATACAGCCTACTGATTATTTATTTGGTTCTTTGATATATTTGTCTCATAGCAGTTTATAGAAGATTTCAGATTGTTCCGCTTCTTTTACAAATAAAGGAACCCAAATCTGAATTATTTGTTTTACTCATTAATAGAGCATTTACTCATTTGTACATCATATGTATATGCGTTATGTGTTTGTATGTGCATGTATGTCTGTGTGTGTGTGTGTGTGTGTGTGTACATGCATGTATAAAGCCCTCCTATAAGCAGTTTGAAGGCTGTAATGATATGAAGTCCTCATCCCCAGTGACACTGATTATGGTTTAAGATTAGACCACAATGCTTCCTGTAGGCCTGTGTATGTGTGAAGGCTGACTAAAAAATGCACAGTTTAGTCAGGGCTGCAAAGAATGTGTAATAAAACAAGATAAAAACAATAATTAAAAATGGTAAAATCATTAGTGTATTACGCATTATTTAATTAGTTGTAATTCCTTATTTATTGGCAATACCATAAAATATTCATGTATATACAGTAGAAGCATCATATTAAAGACAAACATGAATAGCTGATTACTTGAGAAAATTGCTATGCATATTTAAAAGGTGTGAGCTGATTGCTATTTGTAGCCCAACAATTCACCACTTCAGTTCACACACCTCACACTCCTCAGAAAAACACACACATTTGTGGGAGCAGTTACATATTAGTGTTTCTGTGCATGTATGAGAGAAACAGAATGAATACATATTACCATGCGTGTGTGTGTGTGTGTGTGTTTGTGTGTGTGTTTGTGTGTGTGTGTGTGTGTGTGTGTGTGTTCTGTTCCGTTTACCCCATCCCTCCTCCAGCTCCCGCTCTATCTCTCTACCTCACGCACAAACATACATCTTTATCAAGCGCCTGTTGTCAGACAACATTAGATAATTAATAGGTCATTTGTCAGCCTTGTGCGAAACATGTTAAAATCCCTCTGCGCAGCTAGGAGGAAAAAAAACACAGCTGTCTGCTCCAGCGGCTGACACACACACATACACACACACACACACACACACACACAGATGCGAGAAGTGTGAAAACATGCTTGCCTGGAGAGGCTCATTGTTAATCACCACTAATGCTAATTAATTAAGAGAGAGAGAGTTTGTGTGTGTATGTGTTTGTGTGTGTGTTTGTGTGTGTGTGTGTGTGTGTGTGTGTTTGACTTTGGCTTGGTGCTCAGTGTTAATTGAGCAGCATTGCATTGTTCGCTAATTGAGTGTTGGTCCATCTGCAGTGAGTAGGGGAATAGCTGAATAATGAGGAGAAAAAAACTCTCAAACAATGCGTACATTAATGGGTCACAAAGGGCTGCTCGCGTAAGTGTGTGTGCATGATTTCGTGGATGAATTCTAGAGGTTGATTGTTTTTTTATATTATGCTTGGAATCACCTTTTTGGTGCAGAAATACTATTTTCTGTCTGTCAAACTGTCTTATCTTTGGCATACTGAGTAGATTAAATTAAAGAAATAGGAACAGATGTTTTACTGCAAGAGGCTATAAAGTGTTTAAAGACACAAGGAGTCTAGATAAAGGTGTTCTAACCACACGGCATTTAGTACCACCAGTATACCGATCACAGGCCTGTTCATCTGCACCTGTTTCTTCATTGTTTCTGTTAGATGGTTAAAAAAAAAAAAAAAGCTGGTCAGGTATAGGGGCTGGACTTCTTCAGAATCCTTCAATACTACAGAATCCTTCAAGACTACATCAAAAAAATACAAGAACTGAGGGGTGGCTCAAGATATGTGTATAAACGTATTGAGCCACCCCTCATTTATTAAAAATTGATTTAAAAAAATAAATAAATAAACACATCCAATAGGAAAAAAAAATACAATAAATAAATAAATAAATTGTCCGATATGAGATACAGTGTTGACCACTTGACTGGTATCTGCTGAAATGGCTTTGTTTTCCAGTGTGTGTGATGGCTGGTGGGAATCCACAGACAGGTGGAGTTTTGTCCAGGTTAATTATGTTGTTCTGCTGTCTGTTATCTTCCAAATGAGCCTGTGCTTACATGTGCCTTTGAAACACCCATGCATGCAGAAACACACACACACACACACACACACACACACACACACATGCACAAACTCATCTCTCTCTTTTTCGTCTGTTCAACATCCAATCAAACAGAGGATTGAGAAAATGCATGCGGTTATTTAGTCCTACTGGTCTCTAGTGACCAGAAAGAGAAAAGCCTTCATTTGCTGACACACACACACACACACACACACACACACACACACACATTGGTAACAGAGTCTTGGGTGTTTTAGTGAGTGCCTCTAAATAGTGAGAACAACTGAATGGAGGTGATTTAATTTAGAAGGGCTGTTCATTTTACAGACCGGACAGTTTTCTACTTGATTTAAAAGCAGGAGTTTCTGTATTCTGAACAAACACCACCAAACTAGCATCAGCCGCCTCCCCAAATGCTAGCTAATGAATCACTCAGTTCAGGTTTGGAATATAAAGACAAGAAAAAAAAAATCTTGATTATTGCTTGCTTAGTGTTATATGGCAAGATACTATTGGGATTTTTGTTTCCTTTTAACTAAACTATCTAAAATGTAAAAATGCCTATATCCAGCATTTTCCTTGCATTTTATTTTTCCACGAGGTCTGTCAGTTTTGTGTTTTTATTCATACAGTCATAATTAATCAAATCATGATCACATCTCACCATTCCCAGGAAGTAAACAGGTTTTTAAAACATTTATATGTAAATAAGCTCTTATCCGATTGGCTGCGCTCTTTTATGCCTCATTCAAGTATTAGTTTTAGGATTTAGGCTGAACAGGTGGATGTATGTAAATGCATTGTTTTGTTTTTTTATGAAATCACAAAAAAATGCATTAAAAACTAGACTTTTTTGCAGCTTGGACTGCTTGGACTAGGGACTGAATGGTACATTTTGAAACCGTGACAGTGCTTATCTACTACATAAATATGTGCCTTTAAAGCAGATGTCGGCAAAGTCTTGTACTGACCTTCTTTGGTAAAAATACCTGCAAAGCACACAAATTTCTGACATGAATGTATTTGAGTCTTAGCACAACATTGCTTAGTTATCATTAAAGCGTTCTCTTTAGGGACAGTACCCCCAGACGCCATGGTGGGGTAATTCTCTTGCTTTCTGTACTGGCATGCCTCATGAATTTGCATGCCTGTGCTGTGAGCTGGGATAGAGTTCATAGGATTGGAGACCACTGCGTTATTCTGTCATGCCTGTTTGATTGTTGGCTGCCATACCCCAGCCTCCTTGTGGAATGATCACACATCAAACTACTTTTAGTAGCAAACTGCTGATAATGTTTCACTTTTACAGGTCAGTCCTTTCTGCAACTATTCAGGTGTATATAATTCTACCCTAGGCTGGTAGTTGCTTTGCATCGCTGCTTCTTTGGTTCAACACTTCACACCCTCATGTTTAACTTGGTACCCCATTTTATGGATATTTGTTGAGCTAGTTAGTTCCAATTAAGTCAAAGTCAAAGTACAGTCAAAGTCAAGGTGAACTTTGTCATCTTAGCTATGGATATACACATATTCAATGAGATGATATGGTGTGGCTCCAGATTTTACTGTGTACATTAAATATACATAAACTGAATATACATAAATAAACTATACATATAAACTCTAAACTAGAAGTTTAGTACAAATGGACAGTTTAGTACAAATGGTATTATTAACATTAAGAAATTGTCCAAACGTTGCATCAGAATACTAGAATGAATAGAATACTAGAATGTAATTAAGTGTGCGACATATGTGCATATGATCAGCTGCAGATTTAATATAAAAATGCAGTAACTATGAGAAAGTACAATTGTGACACATGTGTTCTGTGCAGTTAGCTGCATGTGCCTCATAAAGAGTAATGTGTATATATTCTATTGATTATGTAATATTGCTGGGCAACGATTAAAATGTTTAATTGCGATTAATCCCGTGTTTTTCTGTGATTAATCGTGATTAATTGCATTGCTATACGCAAAATTAAATGCTTAATTCAAAAGTAGTGTATGGCAAACTTTTATTTTTAAAGTACTGCTAAATGAACAAAAGTGCAAGAACATTTGGTTTGCAAACACTTTAAACAGATAAGGTGCTTTTTAACAGCAGTATTTCCTTTAAATCTTTAGAACTTAAACAGTAATGTAATCAAATCAAATACAAAAAGAAAGCTACTTGCCACTACAGGGCATTAACATTTTATCTAGTTTGTTATAGAAAAACAAGTTACCCAGAGCATGGGAGGCAGAACCATTATAGCAGCTGTAAAGGGGTAGCAACTCCATATGAAAGTCTATGTATCTGAATGCAGTGTCAGTTTCTGTAGCTGCATCCTGGCGTGGTATGAAAATTGATCCATTTTGGATCACGAGACCCTACAGAGGATAGTGAAGATGGCTGAGAAGATCATAGGGATCTCTCTCCCCTCTGTGATGGACATTCACACTACACTCTGCATCCACAAAGGCAGCAGCCATATAGAACCTCATTCACCCCTCACACACCCTCTTCTCCTTCTTCCTGTGTACCAAAAGGTTCTGTAGCATACAGGCCTCCACTGCCAGAATGGGAAACAGTTTCGTCCCTCAGGCCGTCAGACTCCTCAATCAGAACTGAACCATAACTGCAACCCCCCAGACACACACACACACACACACACACACACACACACACACACACACACACACACACACACACACAAACACACACCTAAACCG
>JBBJLS010000001.1:27175118-27185517 GCA_037577275.1 Bryconaethiops microstoma
CACACACACACACACACACACACACACACACACACACACACACACACACACACACACACACACACACAAACACACCCCTGAACCGAACGTCTTCCTTCCTCTAACATTACGCATTAACATACTGAACTGTTTTCTGCCTGAAACAAACAACTTACACCCCAACTGCCACTGTGAATATCCCTTTATTTATTATATACTGTGCACTCGCTTTCTTGCCATTATTTGCATAATTATTATTAACTGCTGTCTACCTTCATATTTGCATTTTTGCACTCTAACGACTCGGCTACTAGAATACAGTTTCCGTCATAAAGCTGTATTCATTCAAACCTGGTGACTGTACTAAATGTTGCCATGTCATGTTGTTTTGTTGCTCTTGTGTTGTTTCTGCAGTTAAACAGTCTTGTAGTGTTTCTGTTTTTGTTCTTGTGTTTTTCCTGGAGGAGATTTATTTCATTTCACTGCGTACTGTGTATATGGCTGAAATGACAATAAACCTACTTGACTTGATTGCTTGATTTGACATCTAAGTCTTTTCATACTAGCTGTGTCACTGAGCACCGGTTACTAAGTAACAACTAATTAAGCTTCTGAAACTTCAGCACATACAAATAAAATAATTTTTCATTTATTTCCTCTAAATTGACCCCTAATAAGCTTTCCAGTCAGACATTGGCATGAAGGAACAACCATGAACAGCGCAAAATTCAGCAAAGAGGATTGGCTGTTAAATGCTTCACAGGATATCTGATACAGAATTATATGTAGGAAAAGCTAAACAAAAGTTTTGTGGCTTTATCCATAATACAAATACTGTATTTTTTTGGTGAAAGCAGTCACGAATACTGAAGCACATTTAACATCCGGGGCCCTTTTGCTGATTTTTTATTTTGCAATAGAATATTCAAGGTCAGGCCTCATTACAAATAGTGTAACTGCTACAATGATCTACTGCGATCAAATTATAGTTGAAATATTATTTGTGATAATGCACTCCTTCTTGAGTCCTATTGCTTAAATAGATGAATAGCAGTTAAAATACTTTTATGCCAACTCAGTGGTGAGAAAGAGAGACAGAAAGAGAGAGAGAAAGCAAGAGAGCAAGGAGTATTGGTCAGATGCCCAGTATCTTAATCTCCTCCTCAATCATCACATGCTTAGAAAGCAAAACTGACCCTATTACAGACCTTTAGAGGATCTATATCTATATTTACCGACGACAGTGCTGGAGGGTGTGTGTGCGGGTGTGGGTGGGTGTGTATGTGTGTGTGTGTGTGTTTGTATGTGTGTGTGTGTGGGTGTGTGTGTGTGAGAGAGAGAGAGAGAGTCTGTGTATACAGTGTACATTTTGCTCAGGTAGGTCAGATCACAGTAAACACATTTGTCCTGCGTGTATATGTGTGTGAACGCGCACGCGTCCTGACGTCCCCGGGCGTTGACTGGGTCACCTCTCCATTAGGGTGTGTTGTCATGGTGATTAATGGCTGCTCCTACCATCTTTAATGTAGGCGGTAATGATGCGGGGTCCCACGCTGCTCCGCATAATCACAAGATGTATGAGAGAGTGAGAGCCCCGGAGCAGAGGTGAAAACCGCGCACACACACACACACACACACACACACACACACACACACACATATATTCTCACAGACTTATTCTCTCTCTCTCACACACACACACACCAACTTACCTAATAACACTCGTTTCTATACACACTGTCAGACACACACATGCTCTATTGTCCTTATAATAGTGTATGTGTAGTGTTGATGGCGGTGAGTATGGTTATGTCATGGTTTTGGAAAGACGCCCTTGGTGCATGTTTTCAGCGTGGTTTACTCGATCGGAGTGTGTGATATTCGTGAGGAGTGTTTGTGGGGGTTGCCTGGAGGTTCTGTCTACACACTGACAGTTTGAGCACTAATGAAAGGTTTTAGCAAGAAGTTCTGTTTGTCCCTCATCATGGTGTTTACAGTCATAAACAAACACACCTACCAACCATGTCTCTTTCTCTCCCTTTATTATAGATCCTCTCCACTCACTGTTTCTCTTTCACTTTTGTCTTTACCTTTCTCCCTTCTTTATCTGTTTTTTCTTTTACTTTCTTTAATTGCCTCTCTGTTGCATTCTCCCTATCTTTCTGTCTCCCTTTCTCCCTTTCTCCATCTTGCTGTTGTTTTCTCTCCCTTTCACTGACTTTTAAGTGTTTCTTCTCTCTCTCTCTCTCTCTCTCTCTCTCTCTCTCTCTCTCTCTCTCTCTCTCTTAGATACACACCCACATACACACACACACATGCACACAGTCATCGTTGCACTTTATCTTTGCATTACGGGTGGCACAGGATGCGATACGTCATGCTCCTTATTAAATGACAGGAAATGCTCCTATTCTTCGGGATTCTCGGACAGTGATTGTTGTGTTTGTGCAAGTGACATCATCAGGGGACTGATGGTCACAGTTTTATTCTAGAATGTTCTGTTCTAATTGGGGATGTTCTATGGGTGGCCCTGGCACTCTCCACGCTGAATGAGGTCATGTGAAGTGCCATGGTGTTCTTGCCTTAGACTGATGCTATCAGGGGCGGAGGGCAGGTCCAAATGTGGAAAATACCTCAGTCGCTGCTTTTGCATGGGAGTGAGGGTCTCTTTTGATTTCATTTATATATAAAATGCTGCTCTGATGCTGATGCTTGTTTCTATTTCCAGATCTTATTGTATTCCAGGTCTCCATTCTAAGCACTGGAGCTCTTAAATCAGGAGACATGTCTATTTGTGTAGGAAAGATTTAAATGAGATTTAAAGATTTAAAAGATTGAAAGAGTTGCACACTAGCAGTAGGTGTCTTATGATGAAGCAGAGGTAGGAGGATATATTACCAATACTGCTTTTCTTACAGTTTGTCCAATTGCTTATCTAACACTGGAGCAAAACAGTGAAAAAGTAGTTTCACTTCAAAATATCAATGATTAATCAAGAATCAGTGTGGCAGCTGGTGGCATAGTGGTTACAGCCCTGTAACCAGAAAGTTGTGGGTTCGAATCCCAGGACTGCCAGTGGCACCTCTAAGGTACCCTTGAGCAAGATACCGGCCCCACACACTGCTCCCCGGGCGCTGTGTTCCTGGTTGCCCGCTGCTTCACTTGGTGAATGGGTTTAATGCAGAGAAAAATTTCATGCTGTCCACACTGTGTGCTGTGGTGTGTTCACGTATGACAAAAATGGTCACTTTACACACTTTACACTTTTTCATCAGACAGGAGCCTTTGAATACTCGCACTACCACTCTGGTTAGTGCTGCCTTGAATTATTCCCTCTTGAAAATTAGCCCCTTCTCTGAAAGAATGCATTATACAGGCAATCTGCCCAAGACTCAACTCTTACAAACCCCTGATGGCTTCCTCTGGCCTAAACCCTGATCTGTATCAGCAATATACTACCGCAACCACTGTGATTTCTTTGAGACGGAACCCATTCTGTACCTTGCTGTGGTCTATTTTCCTTTAGAGACGTTTACCTTTTCCGAATCTAATATGTTTATTGACTAAAGTGAATTCCCACTACTGCACATGAGAGTTATGGCCCAGGGAGGATTGTAGGTTCTTTCCCTTTAATCTGAGAGGCAGGATGAAGTACTGATGGAGAAGTGAAGAAGTTAGTGGTGTAGGGATTGGGTTACCCTTAAAAGCTCTGCGTTTGGAGAGTGTGGCAGCTTTGAGACTGGATGATGTTTAAATAGCATAACAGAGATTACTGTTATGACTTCATATGCTTAACAGAGCCACAGTTTAATGCAGAAGCCTTAACCTGCTTTCAGCTGTCATATGAGTGTATATGTGTGTGTACATGTTTTGCTTCAGACTGCACTTCAATGGAATAAGTATTCTTATGGTGAAGAGAAAAGGTTGTATATTATACCTAGAATTCCAAACCTGAAAATCCTAGACTCTGTGCAAGTCCAAGTACTGACCAGTCCCAGACACCACACCCCCAAAATTTGACTATTTTAATATAGCCCCACATGACATCATGCCTAACATTCCTTAACCATGTTAAAATCATTGTAACACACGACCTTGTTTAGCTAATATAGAAAAGTGTTTGTGGTTTAGCCCATATTGGTCACCTCAAATTTGTGCTCCAGTCCTACATGAGAGTTCATTTTATGCCCTTAAACTCAAAGCTCATACTTTAATCACTCACACTCATAACATTTACAGCATTTGGCAGACACGTTTATCCAAAGCATCTTCCGTTTCCTAACTACAGGGGACAGTCTCCCTGGAGCAATTTGAGGTTAAGGGTTTTGTTCAAATAAATAAATAAACAAATACATTTCTAAAATTATTTTTATATTTATTATATTATTATTTTTTAAATTTTTGTTAGATTATCTTTTTGGACAATGTATCACATTTTGTATGTTTGTTTTTGTGTGTGTAAAAAAAAATGCTAGAAGTCTAGAAGTTACTGTTAGCTCTTCTCATCAAAGAGCAAGTGTGTGTGTTTATGAATGGGATGGCTCAGGCTCTGACAGGACCATTTAGCCTCGCCACCCCGCTGTGCGAGAGGAATGTTCAGAGACAGGAGGATGTGCCAGAGATCCTGCCCCACTCCTCATTAGCACTCACCACTACCTGTCACAACACGTTAGCCACACCATGCTAGCCCCAGCATGCTAGCTCCACACTGACTTACTCACAGCAGGTTTGGCCCATGTGCATTAGCGATGGCACTTTAGTTAGAGCGTGGCCCAACTTCTCCATCCTATTAATGATGCTGCATTAGACAGACTAGATGATCTACATATGATTGTCAGAGACTTAATAAAAGTCAACATTTCTAATAAGGCCTGCTAAGTTTAGCTTGGCCATGTTAGCTGGCAACATTACTATGTCATAAATTAACAGAATAAAAAGCCTTATTATCAACTATCCAAATTTTCAGTTCCACCACAACAAATGTATTAATAGAGCAGTGCTTTAGATTTTTGACTGGATAGGCTAATATGTTCTCATACTGGTCTAGTAGACCTCGCTGTACCTGTCTGCCTCACCTCGCTTAATATCTGTCACATTTGGGAGAAGAAATGATTGTTATCTAATGGAAACGACATTCTAGTATTTTAACACCGTGCTAACAGTCCCTGCATGTCAACTTTTCTTGTCAGCCACGTGCTTCTCTTCCTTTCCAACCAGTGGCAGGGATCGAAGGTCACCAGACGACGTCCTCTGCCTTCTCCGTTCACAATTAACCTCGGCGGCTGCGACTTCCTCTGTTTTTTGTACTGAATCACTGTCATCTGGGTTTGGATGGAAAACATTCAGACAAAACGGAAGCATAAAAGTGCTGGGGCCACATATCGTAGTCGACATTCAATTCTCTATCCCCTGTTGGGAATCCCCACACATAATGCGAACAGTGAGATCCTGCCCTTCAGGAGGTGTCTGAGAGAGTGTAACAAGTGTTAACGAGTGGGTGCAATCAGTGATTATCACCCCCCCCCAGGAGACATTCTCTCCTAGACATGCAATGTTATTACAGACACACACCGCTTTTCTCCTGCCCATGTTTATTTAACTGGTCTGGCTGTCAGATATCCTTGTTTGGAGCAAGGTATATTTTCCCATATGTTCAAGTTAGCACTTACTTAGGGGACTTGTCAGTGTGAGCATATGACTCAATATTTTCAACTTTCCTGCCAACAGGTACCTTTAACCAGTGGAGGATTAAGTAATTTTATGGCCCATAGCTGTAAAGAATTCAAGATTTTATAGGTTGTGGCTATATATAATGTAAGTTAACAGAAGGATATTTGTGTCATTTTGGCATATTTCTCATAGTTAAATCATTATGAAATCTAGACACAGTGTAAGTGGAAGCTGGTCTTTTTCAACTGTCATTGAAAAAAAGTTAAATATAAAAATGCAATAACATGCTGTATAAAAATGAAAGCAGCTTAACACAATTTTTTTGTTAAGATGATCAGAGTGAGATTTGTAAATGATCCAGGGCTCCAGTGCAGGGACAGAAGAGCAGTAGGTGCAGTTTTGGAACTAAGCTAAGAGAAGAAAAGAACCGTCACATCATATCTAGTCTGTATTTCATCACTACTTTAATGTCAACTGATGGGAATGGGGAGAAAAAGTATTAGAAAACTGCAAAATGAAAAAATACAGCATCACACTAAACGAACTTGATATAACTCCATTCCATACCTACCTGTCCATCTCTTGAAACATCATGGTTACAGGAATAATTGGCCAAATCTAGCATGTGAAAAAGCACATTTAATTAAAAAAATCCTTGTTTTTTAATAAAAATTATACCGTACTTTGTAAACAATGTTAGAGTTTTAAAATCATACCATTGACTCCCCATTTCATACAGTCCATATTTGGAAACAAGTTGTAAAATTTCCTTGGTTTGGTCAGGAAAAAGAGTGTGTTTACATGCCACAATGAAGTTATTAGGAGTGTTTTACAATCGTTTGTTTTTTGAATGAGACCCAATACAGGACTGTCAATCTGACTAAAGGAGTTAAAGTAGAGCCTGGGAAAAAAGGTTATAAATAGTCTTGAAAAAAATATGACTGTTTTTGTTACATAAAATCACAAGTGGACATAAGGGAAAAATAGATAGGGCTATTTAAGATCTACTTTTTATTGTTTGCATTTATGTGGCATTAGACTCAAAAGGGTGTAGCCCATATAATCTGTAGTTAATCCAGTCATGCCTTTGACTCATCAAGTGAACTTTTGAATAGTACTGGTAACTATTTAAAAATATTCCTCTTTAGGTGATGAAGGTGACTTCCCGCTTTTCCCCTCTGATGTCCTGGAAGAAGCTGGGGGCATGTCTGATGGAAATCCAGTCCCACTAGACACTGCAAACAACATCCCTTACCCGAATCTATTCCGTGACTGTGACTCCTCTGAGAAACCCTCCAATTTCATCACTTCTTTCCACACACCTGTGTACCTGGGCAGGGAGGAGGTGGATACATCGTTGCCCCCAGACTTTGAACTACGTGAATCAGGTGTTTACCCCGGCAACCTGGGTGTCTGGAGCAAACGGAGGCTGGAGGTGGGTGAGCAGTTCGGACCCTACGAGGGAATGCCAAGCCACGGTGACACGAACAGTTCCCATGGCTGGGAGGTAGGATGTTATTTTTTTAAAGAAAACATTTTACTTTGCTGCTTTATTAAAACAAATTTTTAATGTACACAATCTCAGCGACCTTCATAAAGATGATAATGAAAGACCTGGCAAAGGGTTAATAATGCTAATAATAGCTAAATTAATTAATGTTACTAATATTGCCAAATGAATGTGAGTAGCCACCAGTTACCATTATGCAGATGACATTTCTAATTGGAGGTCACCCGTCTAATTAGAGGTTATACAGGTCAAACTACTCCTTTAATACAAGAATCATCAGATCCTGATTAGTGTTATCTCTGGTGACATCTTAGCCATTCCTTATGTAATGGCCGAGCAATTAATTCAGTTCAGTTCTAATAGACATAATCCCATCAGTCACATTTACAGCACAGTTTACTGGACCATTCTTAGACCAATTAGAGTAAGAAGTCATTCATAAATATTTCATGAAATCTCTTCACTGTTGTTTAGAAGATAGACCCACTAAATTCTTATACAATACAGAATTGGCCCACTAGAGGGTTATCCTAATCCCACCTCTTCACCCAGTCAGAATGTTAAAGGTTCATATTATGAAAAAGCAATTTTCCTTTTTTCCTCATGTTTTTTTAGAAAAAAGTTTAATGCAGTATGTTAACAGTGTTAACATTTTAACACATACACCACACCTGTCAAGAACGATGTTGTTTATGAGCAAATTTAGTCTAGATACTTAATCCACCCTCGTACTCAGTCAGAGAACAAACCTATTTTCATACTAAATAACTTATTAAAATATTTTTGCCCTTTTAAACTGTACTTAATAACAAAATAATGTATAGAGTAGTTCAATGTAGTTTACTAAAAATCCAACTAATAGTGTCAATCTATGAACTGCCATATATGGATAATCACAAAAAAGAAATAAAAAATGAAAACAATTCTACATCTCAGAAAAAATGGTGATGAACCAGGTACATCTCCAGTAAAACATCCAGACTGTGGCTGATACTGGACCACCAGGACTGGAGTTAGGCACCCCTGTACCAGACCACAGCAGTGCAAGACCGTTGCTGTTGTTTGTGTTTCTTTTATGTTCACCTCAGGCTAAAAGTTTCATCTATATCCAAGGCGCTGGCCTTTTTGTTGTAGTGGACACTGGAACAAAGAAACAGATGAACTCATAATCATGCTCTTATTTTACCAGTCTCGTAAACTATTCCCCTGGCTTCCCTTGCGTTCACCGCCGTCTCGGCCTGCTCGTCCTGTTTTATTTCGCCCCGTGTCTATCTTTTCACTAGAGTGTCGTCATGGTTTCAGAGGAGGAATAAAGAGTCCTCAGCCCAATCTATCCCTGACCCGTCCCAATGATGTCATGATGCTGAGACGAATGAGAATCCCCCTCTTAGCTCAATTAAAGCTCAGGGTCGTAAATCCAGCCTTTAACCAGGTTAAGGACCCCTGCCTGGACTTTGGCCCCCCACCCACGTACCCCACCGCCTGCCCCCTGTCCCATCCCATTCACTGCTGGCCCCACTGTCTACTAGACATCAGTCAGTCACTGCACTCAATCGAAGCCAGGGTCACATGACAAGGTCATAGGTCGAGTGCAGGCTTGGCCAGGGTCAGCCAGGGCTAATTTTGCTTGGCCAGAGGGCTTACCAGAGGAGAATCAGGCTAATTGAAGGTTTAAGTAGTCTCTGGATTGAACTCAAGGAGATACCCTCATCCAGAGTGCACAACACTTCATAGTGAACCGATGTAATCGTGGAACATCGAAACTGTTTCAAAATTTGGAATCACCTTTTACAATAATTTGCCAATAAATATAAATATAAAATACAAATATACATGTAAAAAAACTTCTCTTTACTCCACATGTTAATAGATTCCAAATCATATATAGGAAGCATGGTAGTGGATGTTTATGGCACATGCATTAGCATTAAAGCAATACTTTAGAATTAATGGACAATTTATGGACAACAGTGTCACGGAACATCTCTTGTCATGCTGAGCTCTTTATCTATTCAAGAACTGTTTTTAATATTCAATTATTGTGCATGTATTATGAAGCCTTATGTAGTTATAGTTTATAAATGACTAAAAAAGCTGTATATCATTAAGTTATGGTAGAATCATTTTGCACAATGTGTAATCTTTGAAAACTGGTGTAGGTCTCCTGATCCCATGGCTGCTGAAGTGTTGGCCCTATTGTTTGGAGATAGTTCGATCCCTGGTGATGCCACGGCCATTGCTGGGAACTCCAGAGAAAACCTTTGACTTTGCTGTCTGGGTATATGTAATGGTCCTTCTTCCCCTTCAATGAGCACAATGCTAACCAGTCCAGGCTTCTGGTATGTAAAATAACCGCATTAGCAGTAAGTGTTCAAGTGTTTTTCTCCATGCGTGTTGAGCTGTCCCATGACAATACGTTACCATTTAGAAACAATGTTGAGGCTTTATGTGGCTCAGGCACAAAGCACATACTAGTTTTACCCTCCTAGCATTGGTGGGATCATTTCAATGGGGGAGTTCTAGCTAATGAGTAGAACTGGATATGACAAAGTTGAAAAGAAAATTGATGAAAAAACCCAAAAATAATAAAAAATAGAAAAAGGCATCTTAAAAAGTATTTAATTACTTCTGGTTATTTTCTCAAATTTTGAACAAAACATTTAGCCCTTATATCTGGGTATCTTTTGAATAATGGGATGGTCTGTGGTATATGATATAACAACTCTGACTCATGTAATGTCATGAAAGTGCAAAAGTCATATTTTTTTTCTGGTGGTTGTTACAGTATAGACTCAGTTCGGATCAAATGCTCTGGTGGGTTGCCTGTAATTGTGGCTCCTCTGGTCAAACTTTCTCAAGTGGCATTGAGAGGTCGACATTTGTTTTTATGAAATGTGGGTTAGCCACTGTTATATTTATGCTGCTTAGCATTTCTTTAGAACTTTCTTGTTTATTAAAACCATTTAGCCTCTGACAACAGTTCAGCATCTGCCGTTTTTTTGTTGTTGTTGTTGTTTTTCCTAACTTTAACTTTCAAGCAATAAATCTCTGAGAGTTTTCCAGAGCCAGGCAGAAATCCTGCACAGGAAAACATTGGGATTTAATATGATTGAAAAAGTCTCTGTCTACCATTGGTAAATTTATTGCTCATTTCCCCATTGCACTCTTTCTCTCTCTCTCTCTCTCTCTCTCTCTCTCTCTCTCTCTCTCTCTCTCTCTCTCTCTCTCTCTCTCCCTCTC
>JBBJLS010000001.1:27206067-27211630 GCA_037577275.1 Bryconaethiops microstoma
CACCGTCGTCCAGGAGGAAATGTCATTCAGAAGATGCAGAGATCTGGGCTGAGATCTGAGAGTCACTGGGAGGAAAGAAGAGGATGAGTTGAGTGTCGTTAGCATAACAATTGTAGGAGAACCCATGTGAAGATATAATATCACTAAGAGAGCGAGTAAATAACAAAAAGAGAAGGGGGCCAAGCACTGAGCCTTGGGGAACACCAGTGGTAAGTTTTCATGGTGCAAACATAGATCATTTTAAATACCAGCTGCCTTTACATTTGCATTGGCAGTCAATGGCATTTCCCGTTTCCTGTAAATTTATATTATTGGAGATGGAAGAAGAACAGGTCATCCTCTCTAAATTCAGTAATATCAGCTCCAGACAGCAGTTAACCACCACATTCACATTGTTTCCTGGTAGTAAACACAATTAAAAGAATATTAACTAACTACCAAACATGAGGTATTGCACTGCAGCTGGAACTAAAGTCTAGAAGTTTAGAGGAGGGGCTCCAAAACTGTCCAAAAAGTATGTGGCGATATAAAAGTGGTGTTGGTTATTTGAAAATAATTGTATTTATCATATATTAACAAATATTTGAAGCTGCCAGAGAGGAAGAGAGAGAGAGAGAGAGAGAGAGAGAGAGAGAGAGAGAGAGAGAGAGAGAGTGGAGGAGCAGAGAATAACAAAAGAATTGAATAGAAAAGATGAAAGGAGAGATAAGGTGAAAGGTCAAGTACATTCCGTCACCACCACTTGACTTACGGAGACGCAACAATGAGCCAAGTTACTGTGGACACACACACACATACACACACACACACACACACATACACACACACGTGCATGCTTATTCAGTTGTATCTTGCGAACGAGTGGCTTCTTCATCCATTTAGGTAAAAGCTAGTGTGTCTATTAAACCAGGGCAGTGATGAGTTGTCAAACTTTCTTTTCTCTGTCTTTTTTCCTCTCTCTCTCTCTCTCTCTCTCTCTCTCTCTCTGTGTCTCGGTCCATTCCTCATTCTTGGCTAAAAAAGGATAGCATCAGGGGGCTCATTCCTCTTTCACTCTGTCTAAAGAACATCTTCTCATTTACACTGATCACTAAGGCCACCAAGAGAGGAGCTACAGATTGGACCGATGGATCTCAGCCAACCCCACACACATAAACACATACACACATACTGCCATTGAGTCCCATCACACTTAGAGCCCTCACAAATCCAGCTTCCCTGACATGGTTAGGTCAGCCTAGATAAAAAGGATCCATTAGGGCCATGGACAGATGGGACAAGAGAGAGAGAGAGGGAGAAAGGGAGAGTGTGTCAGTGTGACCATAACTCTCCAGCAGAAAGTTTTTGCCGTAGTCGAGCACTCGCATAAGTGTTTTGTATCAAATGGCTTTTAATTAACGGCGGGCGTTAATGATCTAATTTGCATAGACAGCCCATTTAGATGGAGCCAGTCTCAGGGGTCCTCTCTTTCATTCTTTCCATCACTCATTCACTCCCTCACTCACTCTTTTTGATCTTGCTCCCTCCCTCCCTCCTTTCTCTATCTCTCTCTCTCTTACTCTCTCTCTCTCTCTCTCTCTCACATTGTTTTCTTCACTCACTCTGTTTCTTTCTCCTTTCCTTACTCTCCTGTTCCTATCATTTTTGTTTCTTTTCCTCTCTCTGTCTAAACCATTCCATCCCATTCCAGCTCTTACCCCTTTCTGTTTTCTTTCTCACTCTCTTCTCGTCTGTTTCTCCCTCATCCCTTCCTTCATTCCGGCCATCCTTGTTCTTCTTATACACTATATGGATAAAAGTATTGGGACACCTCACTATTACACCAACAGGGACTTTAATGCCATTGCATTCAAATCCATTGACTTTAATACAGAGTTGGTCCCCCTTTGCAGCTATAACAGCTTCCACTCTTCTTGGAAGGCTTTCCACAAGATTTTGTGTAGCCAAAGCATGGTGTTGTCCAAAATGTCTTGGTATGCTGAAGAATTAAGATTGCCCTTCACTGGAAGTAAGGGGCCACCTGAATTCAGTAATTTAGAGGTGTGTCTTAATACCTTTGTCCTTATAATGTATCTGTATGCAGTAACAGGTCTTCCTCCAGGCTCATTTAAACAAATCTAATGGAAATAGTTTGGGAATGGTTTTCGGTGGGATGGCAACTTTTTTTAACCTGTTTGTGTCAAGCTGCTGGGTTTCTTAGCCTTCTAATGATGTTTGATGGTTTTCTTTCCTTCTCTATCTGGCCCTAAGTCTGCCCCTCTGCTTCATTATCTCCAAAGTAGATGCCGGTATACTCTGCTCAACTTTTAACGGTGGGTCATGTCATGCAATAATTCTTCAGCCGGGGAGAGTATTATTTGTTCATGTCTTTGTTGTAGATATGTTAATTACTAGGGCTTCATCGATATGCATGTAGGTAATGTTCTAAACTGGGAGTAGACAGATCGATAGATGCTGATTGGTCGTAATTCAGGCCCCTGGACTGGTTACATCATGGTAAGACGGATATGTTCATCCTTAGCCATGCACTTAGAGGCCTTGTGCAGAATCAGCCAAGAATCAACCTTTATAATCGGCTGCATGCCTCCAATAATAAACACATGTATGCATAGACAATAATCTGCATCCAAAAATCAAATGCATTTGGAAAAGTTGGAGAGAAGCATTTATGCTTCTTATCCACACTATTAGAGTCACATTTTATCTCCAGAGACTTTAGCTCAGTCTTTTCAATATGGAAGTTCATTTGACCATTCTGGGCAAAGCCGGAGGTGGAAGTTGTCTGCATTCATAACTGAAATAAAGGAAAACTGGAAGACTTGGGATTGTATCTGATATGCTTTTCCAATACCAATAAGATTCACTGAGATCTGTCACATAAAAAGTGATGCCTTCTGTACCTGTAATGTCTTGCAAGGTGTAGTAGTAGAATAATATGAAACGTAGCTAACAAACTTAAGGAGCTTCAACTATTAACAATAGTAACTAAATAAACAAAGCCTAATTAAGTCATATTTCTCAGCCACTAAACTATACATGCCAGGGGTGCTTGAGTGATCATATTATTACGATATTTACATATTATTTTGGGAGATTTGTATTTTATTCGAGTAACTCTTACTCAATTACATACTACTTCTACTACTAGAGTTGAGAAAAACATGCCTGACTCTTAATATTATGTAAAAAATGATGATTTTTATATTTATATATTTAAATGTATACCCTTTCAAGTCCATTTTTGCCTCAATACCTTTATTTTTAATTTCACTAAATAGTTTCTATGTAATGTTTTTTTCTATGTAAACCCTGCTATTTGTGTAGTGTATTACACCACTGAGACATCACCAAATTGTCATCATGCCTCTAAACCACTTCGGTTCAGTGCCATATGTTAATAGGGCCATGAATAATCCTATGCTAACAGAAGCTATATGTTATAATTCATGATTAGTCACATTAGCATTATTGCTTATGGTATCCCTATAGGATATCATGATTATTCTTATTGATACTGGATTCTTATTGATACTGGGATTTTTCGTGTCCTGGGTGACCCTTTAGCAACAAAAGAAAGTCTCCTATCAGTGACTTATTTTGAGTACATGTTCTTCGTTCATTTGTAGTTATTTAGGAATGACATTGGATTCTACACTAGAATTCATGGGGGTCCAGTCCTTCCTTTGTAGGCCATTTTCAGTTTTTCTTACATTTCTATACATTATTTTAACAAAAATTAAGATGATTTGATCATATCAGTCCAGTACTGACCTCTCTTCACTGGTTTCTGGGAAAGTTTAGGATTGATTTTAAGATTTTACTGTTAACTTTTTAAGCTTTCCACGGCGAGGGACCGGAATATCCTTACGAATTGCTGACTTACATTTACAGCATTTAGCAGAAAGCGTCTTTCATTTCCTAACTACAGGGGACAGTCTCCCTGGAGCAACTTGGGGTTAAGGGTCCTGCTCAAGAACCCATGACCTCTTGGTTCAGAGTCAAGTATCCTACCCACTAGGCCATCACCACCCCGACCGACTGACTGTTCATATGCGTAGCTGGGTGGCCTAATGGTGAGGGCTTTGCCCCTGTGATCAGAAGGTTGTGGGTTTGAATCCTAGGACTACTAGTGTCATCACTGAGATTCCCTTGAGCACGGTACCATCCCCACACACTATAGTACACTGCTTCACTTGGTGAATGGGTTAAATCCAGAGAATTCATTTCACACTGTGTGCTGTGGTGTGTTCACACATGACTATAAGGGGCCACTTTACTTTACTAGGTCTTTAAGGTCCTTTAGTCAGAAACTTTTAAAGACCCCTAGGACAAGTTTGATGTGGAAAATTAACTGTCGCTTTGGTTGCACATGCCGCAAGACTTTGTAATAATTTGCTGCAGATATTCAACTTCGGCAGGCTTCGTTGCTTTTTTAAAAATTGACTGAAGACTAATTTTTATACTCTGACTTTTAACCAGGTGTAAGAGAATGTGTCTGTGTGCAGTGTGCATCTTACATTGTCTGTAAAGCACTTTGTAGTTTCGCTTTGAAAAGTGTTATATAAATAAACTTTTACTCACTTACTTACTTATAAAGACTGATGAAATCAGATTGTTCACCCTCTCGTTAACGATAAAGCACGCACTGACAAATGAACCAAAATTATAGACAGTAAATCACTCTTGTTTGCCTGAGAAGGGAGCTGGTAAACTGAATTGTATTCCTTTTCTGTATATATTTTTCTGCTTAATTTCCAAGCGAATAACTAGTGCTTGACAAAGTACTGGGCCTGAATTACAGAATTACTGACCGGTGCTTGTGGTAAACCTACTTTACTCACAGTGGTATAAACCTACTGGTGGTATAAACATACTGTACGTGATGTACATTTAACTGAATGCTTTGTTGTTGTTTAACAGTCTCTGGCAGTCCTGAACACTGGCCTCCCAAAGGTTAATTGCTGTTGACAAGGTTGGACACACTTTATGGAACATTGGCAAAAATTCCATTCAATGTTACAAGAAATTGTAGCACGACTTCATCAATTTGCTATATTACGTTGAATTACAAACTCAAATTTGGGTTGTTTTAATTAAAAATGAGTTGGCAAACAAATATATAACACATTCTCCTTAAGAGTTTCCGTCCGGTGCTCTGGCTTCCTCTCACATTTTAAAGACAAAATAGGTATTACTTTGTTTATGTATGTTTGTGTGTGTGTGTGTGTGTGTGTGTGTGTGTGTTTGGCCTGTAATGGAATTAAGCTATTAAGATACTCTTATTAGATTACATTACATGTAGATTCGTACCCCCATGAACCATTACATCTCACACACATTGTTCTTCATGCTGCAACACATATTCTTTACTCCTCCTGTTAAATTAGAGTGTAGTCTTTAGTCCTTTTTGTACTTTAGTTCAGTAAAGTATTGGAACATACTGCTTGTGTTTAATTCTTTTCCAAAATTATGTAAAATGAAAGTGAAGTTTATGTTTTTTCTGTTTGATCTTTAGCCTTGCTTTATTGTCTCTCTCTGTCTCTCTCTCTCTGTTTATCTCTCT
>JBBJLS010000001.1:27241540-27258914 GCA_037577275.1 Bryconaethiops microstoma
GTGTGTGTGTGTGTGTGTGTGTGTGTGTGTGTGTGTGTGTGTGTGTGTGTGTGTGTGTGTGTGTGTGTTTGTGTCTGTTTGTTCTGCTAACAGGACGATCAGTTTAACAGAGAGGCCTTGCAATAAGAGTAAATGAACTGGACATCCTTAGATGTGTGCATTCATCCTGTACTTGTTTTCCCCTTTTTTCTGTACTTGTTTTCCCCTCAGTGGAGAGGAGTGATGGTCAGAGAGGAAGTATGTAGAGGGCTGAGGGTGGAGTGGGGGTATTTTGGGATGACTGGGTGTCCATAAATGACAAGCATGTACAACAAAACTCGTAGGGGTTCATTCCAAATGCACTGCTTTCCCAGGCTGCCATCTAGTGGACACATTGGGAGTCAGCATTTGCGACATTATCTCGCCTTAGCAATTGACCATGTGCAAAATGATGATTAAAAGGCCTGTGGTCCAATCACACTTGTCCCTAAGCACCATCTCCTCCACCAAGCAAAGGCCAATCTCCACCAGAACTCCTCATAGTGAACCTGCAGTGGGAAAGGCTGTGGCGGTAAAACAATATGGGTTTTATCAATTGACATCAGCTCTGAAGATCAGCTTGGCTGAAATCACACACTACACTAACACTGGGAGAATGAAGGGAAGCACGTGCTTCCTCTGAGTCATGTGAAGCTCCCCCACATCATTTTAAACGGTTGCTAATGCAATGTCATTGGACAGCTTAACACACTAACCACATCGTGCTGGGGCTTCGGTTAGAGGAAGGACGATTCAACCCACCCAGATGGAGCAAAGCCTATTGTGTTGTCTTGGCTACATGGATGGCTGTAGCATAATAGCTGAACAAACTCTCCACTGGAAAGGACTGACTTTATTGGCATAGCTATAACAGTCTTAAAGTCTTATGCACAGAAGGTTACATTTTGTTGGTTGCAACCGACCGATGAATCCTTTTTCCCTTTTTTGACTCTTAAATGACCTCAAAACTCATCTCACAGAATAAAGGAAGAAACTGAAACAATTTCCCACAATTTTCCAGAAAATTTCCCACAATTTTTACCGTACACTTTCCATTTTAGCATATAAGAAATACATTTATATAAAATTCTATAAAACTATTAAGTTATAAAATTTACACAATTTTATTATTTTGTGTAATACAAAAATTACACAAGCCACAAATGTGGAGGGGGCTGTTTGTTATTGCTTTATTGCTAGCTTGACTAAAGAAGTTACTCCAGCTGATGTTAGTAAACACTAGCGCGCAATCATAAACATGTTAGCTTAATTGATTTAGCTTATCTGAGGAACATCACTAATATTTATGCCATTGACTTTGACTTAAAGTGAAATAAAAATGACTACACTTTTACCATCCTCCTTCTGTACAATCTTCAGAATTTTCCCACCTCAGCCCTTAGCCTCTATTTGGATGTTAAGCTGTCCTATAAAAAGAGTGTATGATTTGATTTTTGCTGCTGTACCTTCAATATCGCCCACCTTGAATAGACATATAAGCACATATATTCTCTCTCGCTCGCTCTCTCTCTCTCTCACACACACACACACACACACACACACACACACAGAGTTCCACTAGAGTGCTGAGTTCTTTTTTATAATAACTACTGGTGAAATGTACATTTATCTGTCCCTGCAGGACTCTGGGAGTCAACATTCCAAATATGCAGTTGATGGTTAAAAGCTGCATCTGCGTGGGGCAATGGCATGCAGCAATAGAGATGTAATCTGGCTAGACTCTATTTTATAGCTGTAGACTAAGTTTGGGTTAAATTAAATGTTTTGTCAGTTTTCTAAATGAAAAGACATTAAAACATCCGCATGGGACAAACTTCAATATGTCACTATATCAATGTTTAAAGTAACACAACACTATGATAAAGTAGAGGCACTTTGGAACAAGTGCTGTGGTCTGAAGAAAGTCTAATTGAAGTCTTTGGCTCTAATTCATTTCTATGAAAGAACACTTTGCCAACTCTCTTAAAAAAATCTTGTAAAAAACACATGTTGGAAATATGCTGCATCATCTTTCATACCATTTGTCATTTTGTAATGCATTTTGAAACAAAAATATGTATATAATCAAATCTTTTCAAATTCATGACATTAAATGCAAGATCCACGACAAAACATATGTATGAAACCTAGATGTTTTAGCCTCAGAAGCATCTCTGTGAGGGTGTAGTTCACCCTCCTCATCATAAAGGTCACTCTGGAGCTAGATTAAGTTGTGGTAAAACATATCTAGTTAGCCAGTGTATTTAAACACAGAGTTTAAACTTGAACTTTGTGAAGTATTTTTGAACTGTTAGCATAGTGAATGTTTATTCTGCCTTGTCTTTGGATTACTTGGGCTTTGACCTGTTGTATTATTTGACCATGCTTTAACCTTGCCTTGGATACTCTTGCTTTTGGTATTTTTGAAACTTGCTGTCTTATTGGACTGCTAGATTTTGCCTAATCTATGTTGTTCTGGCTGCCCCGATTGACCTTTTGCCTGTATTAGGTTTATGCTATAGAACTGTGTCTGCTGGGATTGCCTCTGTCTTCACAATTGCGTCCTTTCCCAAGTTTCATTACACACCTCACACTGAAATATAATGGCATTCTAAATGTATCAACATACTTTATTAAAAACTTTTTTTGGACCAGCTTTGAATATTTACATATCTGTTTTCTATATGGGCTGTTGTGCATGGGAGTGGATCTGTTAAGCTTTAAGGTGGCAGCCAGCGGCCCAGGAAATGTTGTGGTCGAAAGAATAGTAAATATTCATAGACCCTGAACGCTAATCTCCTACAGTCAGAGAAGAAACTGGTGAAGAAGAGAATAGACATTACAACAGGACAACAGGACCCTGAAAACATATATTAAACTACCCCAAAGGGCTATTTACTGACTATGAGGGGGGTCATATGCATGTGTCACATATTGTTTTATGAACAAAATGTTCTATTAATAATATTTGTTCACTTCTTTTTATGTACAAATCAACAAAATGGTGTGTTTTGAGAGGCAACAAGTCTTTAGTTGTTTTCTAAGAGCATCAAAATAACCATCCATGCTAATTGACCAGGACTAACTTTATTGGCATAGCAATAACAGTCTTAAAGTCTTATGCACAGAAGGTTACATTTTGTTGGTTGCAACTGACCGATGAATCCTTTTTCCCTTTTTTGACTCTTAAATGACCTCAAAACTCATCTCAAAGAATAAAGGAAGAAACTGAAACAATTTCTAGCTTGACTAAAGAAGTTACTCCAGCTGATGTTAGTAAACACTAGCGCGCAATCATAAACATGTTAGCTTAATTGATTTAGCTTATCTGAGGAACATCACTAATATTTATGCCATTGACTTTGACTTAAAGTGAAATAAAAATGACTACACTTTTACCATCCTCCTTCTGTACAATCTTCAGAATTTTCCCACCTCAGCCCTTAGCCTCTATTTGGATGTTAAGCTGTCTTAACACTTCTTTTTATGTACAGATCAACAAAATATTGTGTTTTGAGAGGCAACAAGTCTTTAGTTGTTTTCTAAGAGCATCAAAATAACCATCCATGCTAACTGACCATACCCTCCAGATGTGGCAAATGTCGAAAAATCCTGGTGAATTCATTTAATGGATCTCATTAGGGAACTGGGAACACATCATGCTATTCTTATTAGCTAAGTCTCATTTCGGCCTGAACTTTGTAGGAACTCCATTTTCCGACAGCTTTGAACCACAGCCGTTTGTGTTTTATTGTGTATCCCACAATTGCCCTGGACAAAAGCAGTGGGAGCGGGACATGCTTCCCTTAATGAGTTGTTTTCAGCTTTAAAGATTACACCCTTGGGAAAATCAACACTTGAAGTGGTCTGTGAAAATAAAGTGCGGTCAGAATCTTTGTCCCCAAATGGAACATAAAGGACTTTTTTTTCAACCTTTCCACAAGCACATCTGGTTACCAGAAAATTCCTGTTTGGGATTCAGGGCAGAGGTATCTGATTGGTGGCCATTAGCAGAACGTTCTACCCTATAATTACAGCCGCCCATAAGGCCCAACCCTTGTAAGGTAGTTAAAGAATACTTCCACTGATTTTCCTCTCTGGAGATGTAAACAAAGTCAATGAGTTTAATGTGAAATAAATGGCTCATGATAAAGAATTTTTCTTTAAATCAGGGGGTGTTATGTTATAGCCATTTTATCTACTACCCAAACCGCCAGTGAAAACCTACACACCACCAACACATGTTTTCTTAGTTTTTATATAGGATGGTGATGGTAAAATAGCTTCAAATCTAAAAAAATATCAATTTTCCTCACAACACCATACATATATCCTTCCACCATTAAATGAATTTAGTAATGTGTTTTAGGCACCGAATAATACAGCTTTGAGGGCTAGACGTCTGGTTCCATTCACCAACACTGAACAATACTGACATCAAACCCCTCTGAATCACTTTGTTTTGTCTTATTTAACTGAAATTGTCCAATTCCAGCTGAATGTCCTTTAAGGATTTAGGTTACCTTTAATCAAGGTTGCTAACTTGTTTAAACAGGACTAACAAGTTATCCACTGGGGAGCTATTATCAAACACACATGAATCCCTTTTTAAACACCTGCCTAATTTTTTTAATCGCGTCACTGTGACTGGAAAATATTATTTGGTATTAGTTGTTATTCAGGACATGAACCACTGGGACTAATTAAAAAATTGATGCTAAGTGGGGCAGGAAACCTATGATCATAATGCTGCTGGAAAAACCCACAAAAGCTCAGATGCTTATTTGACAGGTTCTTAAGGAATACTCAATCTAACATCTATTTGCTGCATCGTATGGTCAGATAACATAACCAGCAATGAGAAGTTCCGTCAGAAGGAATGCAGAAGGAATTCCATCAGAAGGAATGCAAAACACACTTGCTTCAAAGGTATTTGTGAAATATACTGTTAATTTGTAGAATTTATTATTCCAGAGACTATTCCAGAAGAATCTGTGATCTCCAGCACATCAGTGTGGGCTCAGCCTGAAAGCTCACAAATACCAGATGGTAAGTAACCAGAACTACTTTTATATAAACAGCTTGTTATATTTCAGCACATTTCTAATAATTATATATGGAACCGGGCGACTGCCCGATGGGTTTTATCATAATAGATCTCCAAGGTTGTGGATTTTCTGCTCTTTCCGAAGTACACTGAAAGAGTTGTGTGCGCAACTAAGCACAATGTCAAAATGCAGCAGATAGAGGTCAGGTTGATAAAATGCTGGACTATCCCTTTCAGGTTAAGTTCTGCCACTATAAAAAGGTTAAAACTGTCACAACAATACTGAAGCATCATAACATGGCTCTACTTAGTCCCTGTATGATTCAGAAGAGTGGCGTCCACTCCTCTGTCCCAACAAAAGCTAAGGCCCAGGAAGGGAACACCTGCAGATCTTTTAGCATGATGCCTGATTAGCCGCTGTGCTTTGCTGACTGATCGTAGTTCCTGTTGACGCCCAATCTGAACTCATTTTTTTCACCTTATGCATACACACACACACACACACACAGACTTTCTGAACAACAGACAACAAACAGGCTAGGCCAGGAGGACCAACTCATTTTAATTTATCACACATGCTGTTTTACAGTTCCTCGCTGTGTGTGTGTGTATATACGTGTGTGAGTAACACTGTGTTGAACTCCCTGCAGGTGGTGTGTCAAAATTACATTTGCATAAATGATGTCAACATCACACATTCTCACTTAAAATTCTGATTCAAAGATGTGCACCACCAGCTAGGTCTACAATTATGAATGTTTTTAAAAGAATAACCCAGACTTTTAAAACTAATCTCTCTCTCGCTTTTATTTCCTGTGAGTTTACAGCACAGCCTAAAGTCATAGAGCATTTGATCAGCTATAAGATTAAATACACCTGTCTAATACTGTGTAGGTTTCCCTTGTGTCGCCAAAACAGCTCTGACCTGTCAAGGCACAAGACCTCTAAATGTGAGCTGAGGTATCTAAAGTGTAAAGGGGGCATTTAGCTGACGCTCTTATCCAGAGTTACATTAGTTACAGGGACAGTCCCCCTGAAACAACTGAGGGTGTCTTGCTCACAGTGATAGAAAGTGGGGTCTTGAACCGGTGACTTTGTGGTCATCAGGTTAGCAGGCAAGTGTTTTACCCACTAGGTTACTACCACCCAACTGTCTGCACCAAGATATATACTGCAGGGTGGGGACATCATGGAGTGGACTGCTTTTTCCAGCACATCCCACAGATGTTTGATTGTATTGAGACCTGGGGAATTTGGAGGATCAACACCTTTTTTGCCATACTTTTTTTTACGTCATAATTTTTTTCCTCATGTTCCTCAAACCATTCCTTTTTTTAGTGTGGCAATATCCTATGGAAAGAGTCCACTATTATTAGGGGTCACCGTTGCCATTAGGGGTTGTACTGGGTCTACAGCTATGTTTAGGTAGGTGGTACCTGTAAATGTAACATCCACATGGCTGCCACATAGGGTGGTGGTGGCAGCCTAGTGGGTAGGATTCTTGCCTTTGGACCAAGAGGTCATGGGTTCTAATATTATCTTCAGCACACCACCACTGGGTTCCTGAGCAAGACTCAGGGAGTTGCTCCAGGGAGACCATCCCCTGTAGTTCAGGACCCAAGGTTTCCCAGCAGAACATTGTCCAGAGCATCACACTGCATTTGCCAGCTTGCCTTCCTTGCCCTCTTAGAACAGTGTATCCTGGTGCCCCAGATCAGTGATACATGCATACCCGGCCAGCCATATGACCAGACCATCTTCTTCCATTGTCCTATGGTCCAGTTCTGGTGCTCAAATGCCCGTTGCAGGCAAATACAACTTAAAGAAGCTGAACTCACTCATTGCCTGGAGTCTCTGAACACTTTCGGACACATTTTATCCTATATTATCTGGTTACATCACTCATCTGCTCCTAAGACTGTGCTTCAAATAAGACAACTGTATGACTTTGTGGCCTTTACTTGCTAGGGTTAGGAAATGTGAACATTGTGATCATAAATCAATCTATTAGGATTCTTCTTCATTATATAAAAGAAGCTTAAATTTGCCCTTATTTTGATTGCACTGCCTGGGAGCTGCACTTTCCGTGTGCCATTCATCATTATGGAAGCACTAATTATGAGGCAAATGAACTGTGGCGAACATACTGCTATTCATAAGATTACTTGCTCTGTGACATTAAATCAAAATATACAAATGTTCAGGTGGTGGATCATGTTTTTCTAACGTATAAAAATAATTGCAAGAGGAGAGGCTGAATTTTACCTTGCTAAAAATGAAGCATCTTCAGCTATCATTCAAGCGTCTAGAAAGCAATACAGCTCATTTAAAGCATTAGTCCTCAGGAAACAAAATTCAAAAAGTTTTCTCTCAACCAGAACTATTTAATGTGACATATAATGTCATACATGCTTCCACTTTTCCACTCAAATTTCATTTTCCACTTTTCATCTAAGACATAACGCAAACAAACACTAAAAGCCAATAGTCACCCAAATCTATCCCATAAAAACATCCAATGAACTTTTCCCAACTTTAAAAACATCCATTTTCTCAAGAATGTGGAACTGACTTATGGATGTGGTTACGACACAGTTGCCAGTTGCTAACTGCTAATATTAAAATAAAAACATCATGCTACACAATGCTGCAGCTGGCCTATTTTCACAAACCATCTCAGGAGCAGTTTTTGTGACAACAATCAACACAAATATGGAGATACTGGACATATTTGATTCAAGATCAGTCCTGGTGTTGAAATTGCTGCCTGCGTTAGTAAAGTTTAGTTTATTTTTATAGCTCTCAGTAAGCCATACTATGACCTAAACCGCATACACAAGTCTGCTCCAACTTAATGAAGAACTGGATGCAGTTTGAAGAAGCTTTGGGGCTTATTTCTACAGAAGCTATTTCTCTTTGGTGCCAAAAACCTACTTGACAGCTAATAGCACCCCCTTGGGGAGAAACAAAATTTTTGTGGAGAAAATTTGTACATGCGCAAAATCTAAACCTTTTAAATGAGCCTTTAGCATTTTTGTACATTTAAAAAGAGAAGTAGCTTTACTGATACTTTTTAGCAGAAAGTCACTCTCAAATGTCACCTTAAAAGCTACAAGTGTCCTGTAACCAGCCAAATTAAAAAAATGTCACTGTATCAAACATTTATTTTTTGAAGATTGTTGTTGTTCCCAAAATTTTAAGGCCCATGCCCCCATGTCTGCCCCATTTTGTGTCACAGCACAAAAAAGGATATTTTGCTAAATGAAATCATCTTAAATCTAGACAATGAATTTCATATTTCTTTTTCTGATATTGTTGTAAGAATATCTTATGATTATTCAATAAAGTTTGTTATACAAAAAACATCATATAAAAAACTGCTTATTTCTCTGTAGAGTGATGATAAAATGACCCTTGGTAAAATGACTTGAACAAAAACACTTGGAAAAATCAATTCTATAATATTCTTAAATTGTAAAATATTAAATACATAAACCAGACTTAAGATGGTTCAGTGCAATGAGCCATAATGATCATGATAAAAAGTGACTGCAGGAATACCATTAATTGTGACTGTGTCAGCGTTATTATTCTTATCGTAACAATTTTGGCGCTGCTTCTCCCTCAAGGCTCTTTGAGATCTTGGCACCATTTAAACTCTGACATTATCGTCTGGTGTATTGTGCTTGTATTTTTGATAGAATGATCAGGGCTCAACTGTTTATTATTTAAAGTCGATAATTTTCCCATTGATTTACATTCACACATTGTCACATCATCTCACTTTGATATGCTGAGGATAAACTGTCAGAAAATGGAATGAAGCATGGAGCGAAACGTAGCCACAACGCAAGATAAAAAGATGGCATTAGGAGAGTTTATGACATACCTGCTCAAAAACAGCATTTAAGACACTAAAGTACAGTTAGGAAATGAAGGACAGGTGTCAATGTTATTCTGCTTTTTAAAAAATAATCAGCCTGTGAACACTTGGAGGCTTTTGCTAGTTAGCCAGAAGGCTGCTTGCTAGCTCAGTTAGATGACTTCATTACAAAACATGACTTCTGGGGGAAAAATGTGTTGCCCTCAAGGACGCTAAAGTGCATTAGTTTAAGAGTTTAAGTGAGCCACGTTTTTGCTCGACAGCATCATTTTATCTGAGCTATTTGACATTCCCCGCCCATCTTTAGCATGCCACAGTGCAAAAATTTAGTCCTCTAGATGCAGCAGTGCCTGTAATTTAATAAATAAAAAACAGTTGCAAGTGTAATTTTTTTTAATGTTTGTTTCTACTTTGTCACAGTTTTGTCCACCTGTTTTTAGCCATCCTTGACTTTATATGGACTTTTACTGGCACTGTGAGCTAACCCCATTCTTACTTTATTTTTGTACTTTCTCTTTTTCTTTCTCTTCAACTCTCTCCCTTTCTCTCTCTCCCTCTCTCTCTCTCTCTCTCTCTCTCTCTCTCTCTCACACACACACACACACACACACACACACACACACACCTCAGCTTCCCCTCCCCACAATTTCTTTAAACCTTCCATAAATGTGGCCTGGGTAATGAGAGATGTGATTAGGGTGAGTTATGATGAATCTTTAAAGGCTTAGTTTCTCATGTGAGGTGTTGCGTTGGGGTTACAGATGGGGATTTTATTGCATTATACTTGAGTCATTGCTAGAGTGCTGTACCAGTGCCTACATACAATACACAATGTGAACAGATAAGTGTATTGAGAATGGAGACAGTCAGTTACTTTAGCAGAAACTATGGCCAGACATACTAAGCTTTTTTGTGCCAGGGTTCAGCCAAAAAATTTAAAAGCAGCTGATTGTATATTCCGTTCAGTTTTGGCATGGAGTTTTATCATGATTTTTTTTGTCTCATAACACCTGGCCTAAATTTGTGGTTGTGACTCAAAAGCATGTGGTTCCGAAATGTCCTTTTGGAGTCATAGCTTAAAAGCTAATGCTCAAAGAACATTTACAACACTATGGAACTTTTCGGAAAGAATATTTGCAAGATTTGAACTCTGGGTTTCGTGTACTTGGGGGGCCAAAGTGTAATCTTTATGGCCAAATAAATGAAACAGCTAGCTAACTCATTTGATAGTGTCCGTGGTGCAACTCTCTTTTTTAAAGGCCTCAATGATTTCCTTACATTCAAAGCCAAATTCCTTGTTTTTTTATTCAGTAAAAAAAGTATTCACAACAGTGGTCTCTAAATCATGTACCACCCTTTATAACTGTTAACTGTTAGCTACATTTGTGTTGCAATCAGTGACATTGTAGGGTGCTTTTATATAAATATATATATTTTTGGGACAGCATGCAAAATGCAGACAGTTATTCTTAAATTTACATTGACTTTTATTTCTTTGCAGACAGTATAAACATGAGATACTTCATGTTTTGTCTGGTCAACTTAGTTCCATTCCTATATTTCAGGCCTGCAACACATTCCGAAAAAAGTTGGGACGGGCTTGTAATGAGGTAATAAATAAATAATGATGTGATTTCAACCAGGTGATGTCAACAGGTGATTAGAATAATGATTTGGTTGAAAAGCAATATCCACAAAAGGCTGAGTCTTTAAGGAGCAAAGATGGACAGAAAGAAGATCTCCAGTTTTTCAACAAACAAAAAGAAGCCTTGTATTAATCATATCTAGAAGCGGTGTCAACTTCTCTGGGCTTGGAGGCATATGGGGCAGACAGATATTCACACAGTGGAAACGCACATTGTGGGCTGACTAATCATTATATTCTTTTGGAAGAAATGGACACTCTTGTGCTCCAGACCAAAGACAAAATGAACCATCCAGACTGTTATCAGTAAAAAAAAGCCAGGGTTTGTCCCGGTGTGGGGTTGTGTCAGTGCCCTTGGCAAAATTCATAATTCTCTGAAAAGCGTTTTGAGATTTTAGAGCAGCATATGCTGGCTTGAAGATTCTTTCCAGGGACGCACTTTTCAACAAGACAATGCAAAACCACATTCTGCACACAGTGCATGACTGTGTAAAAAGAGGGAACTGGACAGTCCTGACCTGTCCCCAACAGAGAATGTGCGGAGAATTTTGAAACAAAAATGTATTAACAATGACACTGTGATGTTGAAGGAAGAACGGGATAAAATAACACCTGAAATGCTTCATCGCTGGGTATCCTCAGTGCCTCTAAGTGTCCTTTAAGTGTTGTGAGATGGAATGGCAACATAGTAAATGCTATACCATCCCAACTTTTTTGGAATGTGTTACAGAGCTGAAATAACAGAATGGATGTATATTAACAAATGAAATGAAATTGACCAAGATAAAACATGAAATATCTTGGGTTTAAACTGTCTGCAATTAAATAAAAGTAAATTTATGAATAAACGTTCCATACCATACCAATTTTTTGCTGATTTGCGGTTGGCACATCAAGGCACATGTGTTAAAAAAAACACATGTATGTTAAAGAAAATCTGAACAGAACAAAAGCAGGTCATGAAGAAACTTTTGAAGAAATCTGAAGATTGAGTGTGTGTGTGTGTGTATGTATGGGGAGAGAGAGAGAGACAGAGACAGGTCAGTGAGTGTGGTCCATGGGAACGGACCTGCAGGATAGGATTCATTCAATTCAGTTTCCTTCTCACGACCAAAATAGAGCCATTGTGCTGTCTCTGTCTCCGAGTCTCATTCTGTGTCCCTTTGTCACTGTGTGTCATTGTGTCACCATATCATTCTGGGTGTGTGGGTTTGTGAGAGAGAATAATCATGTGTGCCCATCTTATGTGGGCATATAGTCACTAGCCTGTGTTATTTTGTCTATGATGTTGTGATTAACATGTTTGTGCCCTTCCCTGCAATCTTCTGGTGCATTCACATGCTCTTCATAAATCCATAAATTTCACAGTATTCCACAAGGAAGTTGGCAAAGTCATAAATCCTGAACTCGGACCGTGTTTCTTGTTGCCTGAGTTGATAAGTTGTGTTTTATTACCAGCTAAGAGCAGGGAAAAGAGCAGACCAAGATAGTATGGTCTATACCAAGGAATATACATAGGTCTTTGTTCATATAATCCTTTGACCAAATACTAATAATGACCCAAATGCAAATAACTGGTAATTGGTACAGTTTGAAGACAATTTCACAAATTCAGAGGGGCTATTTGAATGCATCATCCTCCTATGAGTTGTGTATATATGTAAAGAACTGGAAAGTCACACCTCCCCTCCACTCTTATGCTGTGTTTGCCTGTATCTTTCATTGTCTGTAGGTGAGGTGTGCCACAAGTCCTATACCCAGTTCTCGAACTTATGCAGGCACAAAAGGATGCATGCTGATTGCCGGACACAGATCAAGTGCAAAGACTGTGGCCAGATGTTCAGTACCACCTCCTCGCTCAACAAGCATCGGCGTTTCTGCGAAGGAAAAAATCATTTTGCTGGTGCTGGAGGGCTCTTTGGCCCAGGCATTTCTCTCCCTGGTGGCCCTGGCCTAGATAAGTCTGCTTTGGCCAGGATGGGATCTGGCTCAGCTGGTCTGGCGGACTATTTTGGAGCCAATCGGCATCACAGCGGCCTGACATTCCCGGCTGCCCCACCGGCATTCCCATTCGGTTTCCCAGGACTCTTCCCATCTGGACTGTACCACCGCCCCTCTATTGTCCCAGCCACTTCACCTGTGAAGGGCCTGCCGGGGGCAGATCTTCGGAAGAGTCCCTTGCCCATACTTGGAACTCAGGAGCCCCGTGACCTTCTGAAAAGCTTCCGCAAACACTCCTTAAATGGAGAAGGACAAGATGGAGTGGAGCGTCAGAGAGAAGGCTCCACTCACAAGCAAAAAATGAGTGACCAGTCTGAAAGTAGCGACCTGGATGATGTCAGCACCCCCAGTGGAAGTGAGCTGGAGAGCACTTCAGGGTCAGAACTGGACAGTGATGCTGAGAGTGACCGGGATCGGGATCGAGACAGGGCAAGGGAAAATGGAAAAGGGCCCAAGAGGAAGTCCAGCAGCTCTAACCCTGGCCAAAGTCCCACTCTTATCAGCAGCTCCAGCAGCAGCAATGCAGTAAACGGTAACGGGAGCAATGTGCCCCCACCAGGGCTTTTCTCTCCACCTCTGGATGAAAACACTGCAGTTTCTGGAGCAGTCAATGACTCCATCAAGGCCATCGCCTCCATCGCAGAGAAATACTTTGGCTCCACAGGGCTGGTGGGCCTGCATGATAAGAAAGGGGGCGCTTTGCCATACCCCTCGATGTTTCCTTTGTCCTTCTTTCCTGCTTTCTCACCCCCCATGTACCCCTTTCATGAGAGGGAACAGATCCGACCTCTGGCCCAGAAGGGTGAGCAAGAGAGCCCATCGACTGAGAGCAAGAGACCGCAAGGCAGGAGCACTGAGTCACCTTTTGACCTCACAACCAAGCGCAAAGAGGAACATCTGGCTCCAACCTACGCCCCATCAAAACCTGAGGCATCGCATGTACCCCTGATAAATCAGGACCAGCCACTGGATTTAAGTCTGGTTGGGCGGAGCCGTGGAACACGTGTCAGAGAGGAGGAGTCGCGGAAGAATCACGTATTTGGGGAGGAACGGTTTGAGACAGAGCATCCTAAAGCAGATCCCTCCCTCCAACACGCAAGACCCACCCCCTTTTTCATGGACCCCATCTACAGGTATTGTCAATCACAAGACCATCATGTCAGTATTCTATAGCTGTTTTTATTTACTAAAAACACATTGTAAAATACCTACTTTTAATTCCAAAATTGTAAAGTTACCGGCGTTTGTAAAATATTCATAAATTGAATTTTTGCTGCACCTCTCTTATGCATGGATAACATTTCAGAGTTATACTTGAAGTTTACTCTGTATCTAAGAACTGATGGAAGTTGAACTTTAGCAGGGTTGAGAAGAGGAAAGCGAGTGATCCGTTTGAGGCGCTGAAGGAGAAATACATGCGTCCCACACCGGGCTTCCTCTTCCACCCACAGGTAAGATTGCTGAAATGTCCTGATAAACGTTTTGATAATGTTCACCAGGCAATCAGACAGACACTCAGTTCACATTCACTATTTACCCAATGTTCCATGAACGTTTCACAGATGTTTTGCCAAATGTTCCCCTAGCATTTCACCCATACCTGTCCTCCAGTACATTCATCTCTACATTATTCAAAGTATGTTATCACATTCATGGTTTTGTGTGTGTGGAGTTTGCATGTTCTCCTCGTGGTGTTGTGGGTTTCCTCATGGATCTCCAGTTTCCTCCCACAATCCAAACACATGTGTGTCAGGTGAATTGGGGTTTCTCTATTGGCCATAGGTTGGAGTGTGTGAGTGAATCGTGTGCCCTGCGGTGGGCTGTGCCCCGCCCAGGGTGTGTCCCTGTCTCGCACTCTTAAACCCTGGGAAAGGCTCCAGGTACCCGTGACCCTAGTAAGGACTTAATGGTTACAGAAAATGAATAAATGAATGAATGTTATCACATCCCATTCTCTAGCACAGCCTGCATTTCTTCATCTGCTTGCATGTCTTTCATGCTACAGTATGGCAGTATTTTAGCTATTACGTCTGTCTGTACTATAGCAAATAATGCAGTCCAGATGTGCTAGACAGAGACATCTGTGCAGTGACATGTCTCTCTGCCTGTGTGCCTTTTACTAGGATATTACAATATGATTCCCCATTAAAACAACCAGATACTTCTCTGGACTGTGTGTATGTGTGTGTGTGTGTGTGTGTGTGTGTGTGTATGTGTGCCTTTCACTATCACTGCTTCTGAGATTTCTGGACTTCTATATTAGCTAACATGACTGCCACAAGCAGGCCTCTGTTAGAGGGTTTTATATGCCGTACCAGGCATTATTTTACAGGCTGTTTGACTAGGCAGATTTATACCGCATGTCTGCTCAGTGTCTATGCTTGATAGCATCCACATGCCTGCCACACACAGCCTAACGAGGTGACCTATCAGCATACACTTTACTGGGCTGCACCTACCAGCACCACAATGCTACCAATAGCAATGATCGATTCTGAGAAATTTCATTCTGATAGAATAGTAAAATATTCTAATTTATATAGTAATGCTATGTTAATTAGAGCAGTCCCCAGCCCCCGCTGTTTGTTTTTGTTGTCACTGAGCCATTTTTAATATATGGAAGAGGTGCATCATAGGAGTTGTAATTTAAGGGTCAGATACTGACATTAATCCACCCAATAAGAACCTGAGTATCTGTATGACAATTGATTTTGATTCGCTGTTTCCTTTTGTCCTGCCCCCACCAGTTCCGCATGCCTGATCAGAGAACCTGGGTAAGTTCCATTAAGGCCTAACACTTCTACACATATGCACACACACACACACACACACACACACACACACACACACACACACACACATAGCAGAGATAAAACACACAATGTTTTCCTGCTATTATAGCACACACTGACACATCCATTTACATACATTTAAATACAGATACAGGCCAAAAGTTTTGGCACCCATGTTGAATTTATGTGTAATTAAAAAATAAAACACAAATAGTGATCTGTGCACATTTTATATCATGTTTTATTTTTTTCCCAATAATTTTCCCCAATAACTCCCCAATAAAAAAGCGCAATAAAATGTTACATATTTAAGTTTAGTCCCTGTCGAATACTTGTTAACTTATTTTCACTTCAACAAGAGTACATTTACTAAATAAACACACACACACACACACACACACACACACACACACACACACACACACACACACACACACACACACACACACACATACCCATATCTCTCAGTCATGTCTGACATGAACACACTGTGGTGTTGCGTAATAAAATGCCTTTCAGCGCATAGTGTTCACTGTGTAATGGCTGATAAAAGGCTGACAGTGGCGGAAATAATGTCTGTGATTAGAAGTGATACATGAGGAGCTGCTGCAGCATCTCTGTGATAAAGGGGTGATTAATGACTGCATTTATTTATGACCGACTGACTGACTAACTCTAGACGTAGTGACTGTGAGGAGCCATTAATGTTTAACAGGCATGTGTAAATCACTGATTCACAGAAATGTAAATTTGATTGACATTTTATCTTTTCATGATTTACATTTCCGCGAGTTCACATGTAAAAATATCAATGCTGTATTGTGATTAATACCGTCTTTATTACAAAGATAAAGTAAAATAAAAATATTTCCAAAATTGTAATAAATAGTTCAACATTAGCATGAAATGAGTAGTTCCGCTTCTGATATCTGATTCTATTCTTGATATACGAGAGCCAATAACCACATCATGATGACTAGATCTGTATTAATGTGCCAAAACCACCAAAGCATGAATGGAACTACTTTCTCTGTTAGCTGCTCACAGGGATCACTGAGTGATTTGCTAAATAAAGTAAGATCGCAGATTGGTTTAACTAAGACTAAAGTACTTTCACTGTAAAACCGCAATATAACAAAGTAAACGTTACTGGAATGTCTTGTGAGCTTCAAATGGCCCGTAGTCTGCTTTGAGTAACCTTAAACTCATGCTGGGTCTCAAATGGCTCCGTCCTCCCTGTATGTAAATGTGCTATGTCAGTTCCGTCTTCTACACTCAGATAATCCACAATGTCAGCTGTATGGAACTGTGCACATGTGGCTGACTTGTAGTTAGACATATTATATTTTGTTTGTATGCAGGAGGCCCTATATAGTGCACTTATGTGGGGAGTTGGGAATTACTTGAGATGTAGCCCCAGCTGAGAATGTGCATTGTCTTTGTGGTATTTTGTTGAGCAAAAAGTATGGTTTTGTGCTAAATGCAGCAATATGGGAAGATGTTTGTTATTATATTCAAAAAAGTTAAAAGGTTTCATGAATTGGCTGCAATACAAAATGACGAGCGAACATTAGTGGTTCCACGTAGGTGAAACAAGTTACTTTTTATGATAAAATAGTATGAAATGCACTATTATTTAATAAATGAGTTAAAATTCACTATCACAAACACACCACTTTACCTGTATAACACACAAACTTTCGTGGCCTATTCATTTATTTTGGTTAGTTAGTTAGCTAGCTAGTTCAGTGTGTGTGTGTGTGTACGCACATGTGTATGTAGTCATCAGTTGAGTTGTTATTTCTGATGGCTGCTGCTGATAATGCTGAAGGTTTGAGAGTGGTGTTATTTACAGAGAGAGGAATAGAAGGGGTCCACATCAGCAAGGGGGTAACCGTCTCTCTGGGACCTCTCTTACTGTGTGTGTGTGTGTGTGTGTGTGTGTGTGTGTGTGTGTGTGTGTGTGTGTGTGTGTGTGTGTGTGTGTG
>JBBJLS010000001.1:27277009-27290517 GCA_037577275.1 Bryconaethiops microstoma
TCTCTCTCTCTCTCTCTCTCTCTCTCTCTCTCTCTCTCTCTCTCTCTCTCTCTCTCTCTCTCTCTCTCTCTCTGGAACTCGCTTTTTTAGTTTTGACCAGAACTACAAGGCTAATGTAGTTTTGTAATGGTAGTTTATGACAAGTAATCAGTATCATGCACACTACAGGCCTACATCATCTTGCCCCTCAAACTGTATCAAATCTTGAAATGTCTCATATAGACTTATTTATGAGGTTTCAGACAATGTATGACATCTGCTACCCATTAAGAAAAAAGTACTACTGTTTGTAGCCACACAATGTATGTATATTTTTTTATTATTAACAGATCAGGATTTATATTCAAATCAAATGATTTAGCACCCTGAAATCAAATGTTTCTGAAAAACAGGCCCTAAATGCAAACGGAAGACTAAGGGGAGTTTTTTAAAACCACTTTGTCCAAATATGATTTGGCCAGTCCACTGTACACACAGCAGGCTGAATCCATTTCACTTCATTCAGATAAACAACGGACAAAAACTGTGGTTCCCTGCCTAGAATTGAGTTGGGCTGGGTGCAATTGAATTGTAAGGAAGGTTTTGAGCATGTGCCTGTGTATGTGTGTGTGTGTGTGTGTGTGTGTGTGTGTGTGTGTGTGTGTGTGTGTGTGTTGGCCCGTGGTCATGCAGTAAAAGCGGTGTCACACTCTTTGGTAATTGATGGGCCGGATTTTTTCCCCGATGGTCAACGTAAGCTGTCAGTCCACCGGCTCGGCGGGGCATCAGGCTTTGATGAGGTCATCACGGGTCATTCAGCCCTGATGAGGTCACGGTAGGTCGGCCCACTTTGATGAGGTCGGCTGGAGTAGGCCGTTTGAGTGTGTGTGTGTGTGTGTGTGTGTGTGTGTGCGTGTGTGTGTGTGCATACATGGACTCAGGGCAAATATGCACCATTACTGACCAGCTATTTGGTGTGTGTGTGTGTGTGTGTGTGTGAATGCCGTTTTGTGGGGGTCAGGGTGTGTAGTACAGGGCACAGCCTGTGCATCGCCCTCTATGGGTTGACACTTATCTAAACAATGTATTATCAGCTGATTGCTTCAACAAGCTTTTAAATATCCCAGCCTCGTCAAAAGTGTGGTCAAAAGGGTGGAAGCAGATTTTTAAAGCTGAAAAAATATTTTATAATTAAGTCAATAATAAAGGCAATAATCAACACAATCGGGTTTGACGTGAAATGCTTCACTGTAGGAAATCGTACTATGCCAAAATTGTTCAGAGTGGTGCTGATAGGAACTGGACATCTGAAATTTTAAAAATTCCCTCACAGAAAGTTACTATATGTTACAAGTATTTTCAGATTCCTGAACACGATTTTACCATTATTAACATACATGAGACACGCATACATTCACTACTGGTTTTGAGAGTTTAAAAAAATGTCCATATTGGTGTTAGTGAACTTTGGTTCCTATTAGCACCACTGTAAATAAATCAGTTGGTCAGGCTCTTTACAACACACTTTGAATGTCTTTGTTTACATCTGAATAATTTTAAAAAAGCCTGGCATTTAAAAAATCTGGTGGAATTCCTCTGAATTCATAGAAGAAGAAGAAGAAGAAGAAGAAGAAGAAGAAGAAGAAGCAATGGGTCTATGGGTCAATTTTGTGCAGGGCAGGGGTATTCTGGGACTAGTTTGGGAACCACTGGACTGGGTGGTATTTTTTTATGTTAATTAATGGTTCAAGTACATTTAATTTGATTTGCATGTTAATCATTTATTTGCCTGCAAGTTATATTAATGTTATGCTGCATTTACAACAGACCGGAGCTTCTTACACATGTGTTTGTAGTTAGAATAGGACTATGTTGTAATTTGAGAAACCCACTGTACATTGTTGTTCATGCTTGTTATTGATTGCAACAAAATGATATCAGTAACATTTAAAAGCAGGCTGGCACAGTTTTCCCTATTGACAAAAAATAAAAAATAAATCTCTTCGTGTCTTTTAACTGATTGAAATGTGGAAACTGGGGTAGATCATCAAAATTTCATCTGAATGACATGTCTCAGGGGATACAGATTATCACAGTATATCTCTTTTATCTACAGTAGAGGCTTACAAATTTTTGCATACACAAGAAACTCATATACACGCTGTGGTACCACCCTAACGCAGCCCCGTGGGCAGCGGATGGCACATCCATTATAGTCGAGAACACATGCTGGCACTCTTACGCTGATTATCTTGGCACCAGGTCCAAGTGTCTATTTGGCAGTAGAAACTGTATCACCCCAGCCTGCCCTTTCAGAAGAGTCCATCTCACCCCCTTCTTCCCACCAATTGCTGTCTGTTCAGAAGGTTTGCTCAGGTGTCCTCCTGTGCTGCTTTTTTTGGCATCATTGCCACTGTATTTTAGGTCTCATACACATAAAAAATTAGTGGATTTATTAGACAATTTATTAACTAGTCCTTCTTGTGCTTATCTGCACTGATTCATTTGAATAATGGTTTGCTTGTGTGAGTACTTTCAATTTGTCTTTAGAAATTGTAATTTCACTCTGAGGTCACAATGTTGCAAAACTCACAATCTGAACCAGTTGTCAGAAAGGCCAGAGCCTCTTTCTCCTCTCCTTCTCCTTGTGTGTGGTTTTGGCCTTTAGGCAACATGTTCATTATAAGGCCACCATGAGCGCCTCCCAATGGCCTGATGTTGCTCAGGCTCAAACAAGAGTAAATAGTGCCTAGCAAGTCATAAGATTACATCTGTTTCATTAGTAGGCGAGTCTTACCTTTTGATGCAAGTAATAGCACCACTGTTGGAGAAGACTATACTCATACGCTAGCAGAAATGTCACAAAATAGTACCAAAACCGCACATTTGAATGTTGTGGATTGTTCTCAGGGGTAAAAGGAATATCACTTTAATAGGTGTGTAGCAATTTTATGCTAAATCTTAGTAAATACATAAAAATGCTGATTTATTTCAATGCTCAATTTTATGTGGTTGCACAAGGCCAATTTGTACCTAAAACTGTATGCAGTTCTATGCCACCTTTGGGAAGTAGGGCCAACTTTAGGAGCATGCAAAAAAACCTTAACTGAATAAAGTTGTTTGGGGTTTTTTTGGGTTAAAATGTTTGACTAGTTTTAAATGACCCCTGAATAATTGGCACTAATTACACAGCTTGTGTTGAAACTTTGATAATGTTCTCTATATTCAAGCTGGGGATGTGACCAGATTTTATCAAGCACACGGGGACTTCCAAGACGTCCTCACACCAGCTTGCGTCATGTGTCCAAGAGGCTGCACTAAAATTGCAGTCAAAGAATAGAAGACAAACAAATGCGCAGTGTTTTACACCCTCCCATATGTGCGCGTACGAATTCCTAATGTGGGAGAGTTCGCAGATATACATCTCTGCCCCAGCCTTAACATTTTGGGTTTGTTTTCACTCGCCAACGAGCGGCCCAAATGGCGCGACGCTCACCAAGGCGATTTTCTCCCCCTGGCCTTCTCTCAATGTTATCACTGCTGCCATGTTTGACAGCACTACTTCAAACGGCAGGTCCTCAGGGAACACGTGAAACCAGAGGAGGAGATATGGTAATTCTCTCTGGCGTGAAGAGAGGCTCGACGATAGAACTGCTTCACTGACACTTCACGCGCCATTGCAGCGCAAAAGTGGCCTGTATCCCATGTGACTTCTGCACGGGGAAAAAAATCCCCTGCCTTACTGTCGAGGCGCACAAGCAGCTCTGGTCCCTCGTCTGATTATTTGGATAATACCGCACTTCTTAAGCACCCAGGATTAATGTTGTAATTCCATCATTGTTCTTCTTCTTGTAAGTTTTTTGAAACCTTGCATTACCCCATACCTGCTTGTTCTGTATGAGGGGTTCTTAACCTGGAATCACAATCCCTACAGAGTCCCAACATGGCCCACAAAAAGATTGCAAGAATGTTACAAACACACCTCAACAAACACAGAAAATCATTTTGATGAGGGCCTACAAGCTGTGATGAATTCCACAGAAGATACGCTAATATAGAACAATGAATTTCTTACTGTAGGAGGGACTTGACTGACCTTAAACTGCATAATATGCTGCTGGGCATTTTCTAATAGGTATCACTGCATAAGAGCAAAGAGGAACAGAAAACAGAACAGAAAAAAATGAAGAATATGAGAAAATATGATGAGCAGTATACAGAATAAGGATATACACAGACAGACAAAGGAGACGATGCACGATTGGAATGTTCCTTCCATATCCTTACAAGAACATGGTTTAGGGACTTGTATACTTCTCTTCAAGCTTTTTTTCTTATGAGGCATACTTGCATTGCCTTGCAGTGCTGTATTTGTCTTTGGGGAAGTAGGCTAGATGGCATTTCACTATGACTTATTACCCATGTTTTCCTCAACAGAAAGTTGCCCTGGGAGCTGGGCCAAACCATTCTTGACCTATGTTGGTTTCTTCTCATGTACCATATCTTTCTCCTTCAGTGTAGGAACCTTTGCCTCCTGGTTCTTTCAGTGAATCTTCTGCTTCTTATTTGGTCATGGGCAACTGTTTTTAACTTCTTTTACCTTCTGGCCATTGCAGAGTAAATTTAAAAAAAAACTCTTATGAGAGCATTTGGAGTGGCAATGAAATTCTACAAGAAAAAATGTGACTGATGTTGACTGAATGCAGTGTTTCAGGACACAACTGTATCTCTCCACTGCATCGTTGTCCTCTGGATTGTAGACGTTTGAACTGTTCCTTCAGGAACATGGTGAAGGTTGCAGAGATAAACTGTGATTCCGATCTTAAGTGATGCAGTGGCGATTCTCTTCTCTAAAGAAGAACCTCACAATCATGTCAGTCATAGATTGTGATGCAAAGGTTACTCCCGAGCCTGATCTTTAATTTAAATTCTGAAGCATCCATTATGATTCCTCTTACTCACTTTGGAGCCGTTCGCAAGGCCTGAAGCAAAGTCCATTGTGTTGTAGCAAAACATTTTAGAAATCAGGCTTGGCTTAGCTTCTGCTCCACAATGGAAACACAATCAAGCAGACATTTTTGAACATAGTATCTAAAACCAGTGCAGAATGCGCCATTTAAATATACATTTTATGGGCCGTGCTGATTGCTGGCTGGCGGCACATGGTCAGGACAGTAAAACTAATTCCATCGTGAAGGCTGTTTCATGTCAAGCTCTGCAAGATGTCAAGAATGCAGAGGGACAGCTTTCTAAGTTTTAATGCTTTCATGGTAGCCAGAGTTAGGCATTTATTTTTGGGTATGTTTTTGATGGACAGTTGTGCTGGGGGAGTGCGTGTGCATGTGTGTATGTGTGTCTTTGGCATGTTGGCAGATTAAAGTCATGGTGTGTAACACTGTGGCCACCCAGCGCTTGCTGGATGGATGGCCCTCGAAGGCCTGTTTGACTTGTGTCAGGTGTCTGTGTGTGTGTATGGATGATCTCTGAGGCCCTGGCTCAACTTGAAACAGGTGTGTGTCATCCCTGGGTGAAGGCTTTGCCTGATAAACATTATTGGAGAACATCTGTCGGCTGTCACAACACGGGGCAGCCGGAGAAGCCCCCCATCCATCAGTCCAGGGGCTCCAGGGTCTTTGCCTGGTCGTCCTACCTCTGGTGACGGTCTGGTGCACTTGAGAAATGCTTTAGGGACTGGGCTATGATCGCAGGGCGTGTGTGCACACACTCTGTTCCACTCAGGTGAGCTGTCAGGGGGTGACAGGTAACCTCCTTCTGCTCTACCTCACCCCTTCGGTAGAGACTGGCCTTACTACTGACCTATCCTCAATCAAACACACACACACACACACACACACACACACACACAGCCCTCACAGCCATTTTATAGCTCTAAAAGCCCCTGAAAGGGAGTTCCACTGTTTTTTCTAATTTTTTGTGTAATTACGTTGTTAGGATGTAAACAGCCATTCCGAGTGATTTGATGTGAAATGTTTTATTCTAGAGAAACTTTCCAGGTTGGAATTCTTCACAGAGGTGGTGAAAGGAATCAGATGTCCAGAAAGTTTAATGCCTCTGAAAGCTCTCTCACAGAAATGTTTTTTATTAATTGGTTATGAATACACTGCCTGATGCCCAAAACATTGTTTTACAACTGGTTTAAGAGGGTTTAGGCCTTAAACACTGTTTGAAAAATAGCCCCCAAATAAAGGTTTTTCTTCCAAAAATTACCACTATTTTATCACCATCATTACATATAAAACCTTAGAAGTCACATATAGGGCTACGGGTGGATTTGGATAGTAAATAAAATGGGTATATTTGTTTTGTTTACTCTTGGTTCCTCTTGGTAAGTTTCTCTTCAAAATCAAATCAAACTAACCCTAAAGATCTCATTCACATTTCAATCATTTGATTATATAGATCTTTTTTTGAAATATGAATACTTACACTTAAATATTTATTAGATATAAAATTACAAAACACTTATGTGCACACAATGAATGTATACTCAATTAGTACTGGGCAAAAGCCAGAGGCTACCCTTTTTATTTTTTTAATGTCCCATAAAAGTATTAATGGCATTAATGCCAAATAAAAGTTATCAGTGTAAAAGAAAAAAAGCAGACAAACAAATGAAACCTCAAGTACTTAGTGGGTGGGGTTTTAAGTACTATATCCTTTGTCTTTATTATAGAGTCCTTGCTTATTTTAAATCCAAATAACAATTAGATTCTTCAGCCCATAAAAACTTACTCCATATTTATTTTTTTTGTCTATTTTCTTTTCTCAGGAATGGCTTCTTGGCATTTCAGACTTAACAGTTGTAGAGTCCTCATCTCGAAAGGCTGGACAGAAACACCTGTAGATTTCTTTAGATTTGAAGCAGGAGTGTGGCATGACTTTATCTCAAAGTAAAAAGCTGTAAGTAGTTTATCTGATGGTGGTCTAGTACGACTTCCACCCAATAGCTAGGACTCCTCTTGTCATGCAATACCACTGACACTGGAAGAGAGTGGTGACTGCCATTTCTGTCAGCTAGTAGATGCTAGCAATGGCTAGCATTGAACTGATTTGAGGAGAGGGAGAGCCATCCACACGTGGAGCAAAGCCATGGATGGCTGCAGCACCAGTTAGGATCAAACTCACAATCTCTCGATAATAGGTCTAGAGACTTGCGCCACTTGACCCCATAAAAGAAATGAATGGTTTCGTACTTTTGCACAATGCTGTATACTGTATGCCTTTTTCTGCTAAATACAGTTCTTTACTGGGGTGAAAATACTACACGAGATGAGACCATTTCCTCTCCAAGCTCTGTAAATCACACTGAAATAGTCTCCCAACTCCCAGTGTAAGTTTGGAGAACTGCCTGATTTAACTACACTGAAGCATATGTCCAAAGCAACCGTGCTGTACAGGTCAGCAAAAACATGAGTAGGCCCAAATGGTGCGTTGCTCACTGATGCTATTTTCTCCCTCTGGCCTCAATGCTCTTTGTAGTAGGGGAATGACCTGCTTACTGATAATCTTAGCAATTATGCTGATACACAATCCTTTGTTTTAAACTCATTAAAGTGCTGCACAGAAGCACAGGTAGCAGTGAAAAGGTAATATTCTGGAATGTGTGGTGATTTTAGCATGCAGTGTGCATCAGGCATTCTACATAACTTAATGGAACAAGTCCCTGAGCCTAAGAATTACTGAAATAAAATAAAATCTTTCCTGCACTACATACGTCACACATCGAAACAGAGCATCTGAGGCTAGAGCCTATGAGCAGGCAGCTATAACACCTTTCATTAACACCTTTCATTAAAAATTGGTTAGTCATGCAACCCCTATTAAAGACCGATATTTGTTGGGACTGCAAATTAAACCATGGCTATGAGGTTAAAGTGCCTAATGTCAATTTGATTGAAGTGTTTTAACATCGATACTAGGTAAACCACACAAGCATTGATTACTGCCCTTTTATCCACAAACCACATTTTATGAGACATCTCATCCTTAAACAAAGTATGCGGTTTGATAGATGTTACAAGACCCCAGGCATCTTCCTTGGTGTTTGTTTTTTTGCTTGTGAAATGCTCCTAAGTGGGGTCGTCCAGCCAAGTACAGTCCAGAATATTACACTGTTCATGCATTCAAGTTTTTTAAAAATCAGATATTATAAGATGCTTGAGAAGATTGTTTTTGTCCATTTAATTTATTGCGATTCTCAATAAAAGGATAATGATAGCCTACTTTACTGTATAGATCTTTCTCACAGAGAGTTAAGCTTCAGTTAGGTTAAGCCTGAGTAGCGTTAAAGCTTTTCTGCTCTAAACAACAACAGCAGAAGTGGCCTGTGGAAGTGATGTGTCAAATAGCTTTATTTTGCAAAAGTAAGAAATGTAGGTTCAGAGAACAGGCTGCTTTAACAGCAAAGGGCTACTACCGACCATGTTTTAGATACAAAGGATCCTGGTCTCATATAACTGAAAATAACTGTCTGGGTATGTCGCCAAGATGGCTGCAGAGTGGACAAACGTTCAGGTAAGGACTTCAGTCAGACTCTGTTATAGACCTCGATAGCATCAGTGGCTGCATTTAATTCTGTTTAAATTAAAATCAGTGCTACAATGTCATGGATTCTACCATAGTTGTCTGAAGTATAAGTGATTATACACGACTCATGCCTACCCAGAAAGGTCTGTTGATACTTCTTTTGGTCTTCATGTTGAAAGTTAGTCGATTTTAGAAGCAAATCTAAAATCAACTTTAGATCTTTTGCTAGCTGTCTAGCATAAACTACTGATGTAACAATACAGAAATGGCCAAAAACTCAGAAACCATCTACTGAACTTCCATGAAATGGGGATCTATTTATATACGAACCTCCACTTTGGAGTAAAAAAACAAAATGCCAATAAGTCTCCAATTACTTATTGATTTTATGGTACATCAGTTGCAGGGTGGATTAGTACAATGACTAAAGACACATTTTCTTAAAGAAGAAAACTATTTAAATTCAAAACTCAGATCATTCATCATTGTAGCACCATTTTACTCAGCGTTTGATCAGCGAGACAGTATTTGAGTTTCGCGACCACCCGACATAAATAGAAGTAAATACAAGGTATTCCAAAAGATACAAATGCTCTTCCTTCACATCTCATTTTTACAGCAAACAAAGCCTTTTTTTTGTTTAAACTACAGTACGAGTGCTGGCCATTTGTACAGATTAGAGCTGTTTGGCATGTGAGCTTTGGTGGATCACCGATCTTCAGTGACTTGAGTTTTTGTTTACACCAGTCCAGTTCGGGCCGACAGTTCACTTTTAACAATTTACACAAAGGCCCTCGAACTAATGGTTGTAGTAACTGGATATTTACGTGTCTCCTCCAGCGCTCTGGGTGCGCTGTCACAGAAATCACATCACAGGAAATACATAAGGACCTCCAAATCCACACTCGCGCTCAATTGGATAAAGCGGACAGATTTAAATAAGTCATCCTTATCGCACAAAATATTTGTGATTCTTCTTGCTGTACAAGATATGAAAACCATTAAACACTGTTTAGATCATGTGACCTTATAATGGACAGAAGAACGATCAAGCCTCCCTGAGTGTGCTCTGCTGGGGAACGATCATGTTTAAGGGTTACACTAGTGAAATGCTTTTAGTCCCTTCAATGGTTTGCAGTGGTTGAGGCTGCACGCTTGTACCCTGTAATAGAGGAAAGTGGTCGGACCTTGTGGGATGTTTGCCTCATACAGAACAGAATGCATAGAGATGTATGCACGCTTGAAGGCACGCCTTCTAGGAACTGAAATATTTGCGTTTTTTATACAGCCAAATAATTTTTAACTCTCAGTCCAAACTCACGCAAAGTGAAAAATTAGAACATATACATATACTCAAACAAACACACAGATTGCTGTTGCCTCGCTGGCACATAGTGAACTTAGTGGGTGGGGTTTTTTTGTTGTTGTTTTTTAACATCTTGTTCTTATTCTTCTGGATCACCTAGATTTAAAAAAAAAAAAAGCTTTTGTTTTGCTCACATAAGACTAAAAAAGTTGCTTTTAGCTGTCCATTCCTGTGTATGCTTGTGGCACCGCGTTACACACCTCGCCGTCTCTTTAGTGGTAAAGAGAGCACAGCAGAGTCTGCAGAGAGAGAGAGAGAAAGGGCATTAATCAAGTTCATAATCAATACATTGCCAATGACTTAGAATGTTCTGTGAGGGATGCAGACATAATCATAAAGGATACAGAGGAGGAAAGTGTGAGGTCTAGCCCTGGACTGGAGTCAGGCACTGGCGCTTTTAGAGGAATCCTCTCCAGATAACAGCACCAGAGTTTCGCACAGCCCCATAACAAGAAGATCAGGGTCCCCTGAGTACTTGGCCTAGGAGACATTCTCTCCGTGCGAAGTATACTAAGCAATGCCTAGACACCAAGCATTTTCCTGTTTTCTTGTATGTATTGCCTTCTCGGACTTTTGCTACCTCTTTGGACTTTGCCTCTTGCATTTTGTATTGGAATAAATCTGCTCAGTGTTTTCCGCATTTGGGTCTGTATCTGAGTATCATTGCAAAGAGATTGAGAACAAGGGCATTAAGCTGCAAAAACAGGCCTTTTCAAATACATTGTTTTTGTGATGACATGAAATCCAATATATTTACATACTGTTAGCCACCTATTCAGCCTATTCACACTGAAGTTATGAGTGTCTCAGCCTGGAATGCTTTCTGAATGAGGTACAATACAGTCATCAGTACACCAAGACTTTTACAGACCACTCCACAACTGCAGAGCCTTCACTGGCTTCCTGTGGCGGCTCGCATTTGATTTAAAACTCTAAACGCTCACCTACAAAGCCAAAAATGCTGATTGGGCCTGCCGTGTCTTCCCAATCAGCATTTATCAGACCATGTGTCTCCCTCTTAGAGCATCAAAAACAGCTCAACTTCACCCACTTATTCTCAAAAGTTGAAGGCATGCATCAAGACTCTTGTCAGTTTTGACAGCAAAGTGGTGAAACAAACGTCCCCTGATCATTAGAACTGCTGAGACCCTCGCTGTCTTCAAACGGCCACTGAAGACCCATCTCTTCACTGAACAAGTACACATACACTGCTGGAGTATTAACTTCAACTCTGGATGAGAGTGCGTGCCAAATGCCGTAAATGTAAGTGACACCAGGCTCTGACAAAAGGATCTGTTTTCACAAACCACCTCAAGAGTAAGATGGTGATCTACAATCAGTTTTTGTGACAATAGCCGTCATAACAGTCCTTGAGGTAGTGGTGGGATCTGCCATATGTTTGCATTAAAGAGAGGGAGCGAGAGAACAGAAGCAGTCAGAAGTGATGAAAGGGAGAGAACGAGAGGCAGGCGATGGAGGGATGGTTGAGGAGAGAAAAGTGGATAAGAAACATGGAAGCTTAAAAATGAAAAGCAAATGTGGGAGGCTTCAGGGGGTTTTAGGGTGCATGGTGTGTGAACCCCCCCTCAGAGCAGCACTGGAGGGGGTCAGATGGCATGGCTCAAAGCAAACTCAACACACACACACACACACGCACACACACACACACACGCACACGCACTAACAGACACCCTGCTGTGGTTCACTTAACATAACTGTCAGAAAGACTGGCCAATATGCAAAAAAGAGAGAATAACCTCAACAGCTTAGGGGCCCAAAGACTCACACACTCACACATTCCTACTGTCAAATTCTTTGAGCTGTTTCAACTGAGAAGCCATGGGGTGATGGACAGAGATGGAGGGAGAGAACGAGGGATGAAGAAAGAGGGAGTAAGGCAGAAAATTGCAGAGAAGTGTAAAAACATACGGACTTAATGAGAAAGAGAAGACAGCTACCACTCACTTTCCTCGCACGTCGGCCCGAGCCAGGTGGGTGGACAAACACAGTGTCCACTCTGTGGGTCACAATGTCCGCCATGAGTGCAGTGGCACTGTAGAGAACAGTCAGGACCGTACCATCCACTCACACACCCTGTGAGAGAGAGGAAGAGGAAAATCTACTTCACATACACTATATGGACAAAAGTATTGTTTTTTAGGGTTTGGCTAGGCCCCTTACTTCAAGTGAAGGGCAATCTTAATGCTTCAGCAGACCAAGACATTTGGGACAACGCCACACTTCCAACTTTGTGGACACAGTTTGGGGAAGAACATTTTCTATTCCAGCATGACTGTGCTCCAGTGCACAAAGCGAGCTCCATAAAGACATGGCTGGATGAGTTCGGTGTGGAAGAACTTGACTGGCTGCACAGAGCCCTGACCTCAACCCCACCCTACACCTTTGGGATGAACTGGAGCGGAGATTGCAAGCCAGGCCTTCTCGTCCAACATCCCAATACTTTTGTCCATACAGTGTGGCTAAAGCAGCATCAGCTTCCATCTTAAAACCTGTTTTGATGGCTAACGCAAGGTGCCATTTAACTCAATTATCATATCATCAATGTCGGGACAATATCTAAAATCTTTTAACTTCATGTAAACATCAGCCACCTTTAAATTGTGTAATAATCACTAATAGTGATAAAAAAAAAAAAACTTTTTACATCAACTTACCTTCTAAGTTAAGTATGTTTTTACTTCTCCTGTAAGTCACCATTTGGGAGAAATAAAGTTTTGCCTGATTTGCCAAAGGATACTATGTCAAGTGGCAGATCATTCTAGCATCAGTAACATTTGTTGGACTAGGCAACAAATGTTATGCAGAAAAAATATGTACACTTGTATTTCATAAAGTAGGCACTTCATAAACACAGTGGTGCCTGAAGCTGTGAAGTTTTGGATATGTTTGGTAATCCAGAGTAAGCCATACTGTATCCTAAACCACATGCACAAATCTGTTACACCTTGATGAAGAGCTGGATGCAGTTTGAGCAGGTTTAGCAAAGATTTGGTAATGTATTTTAAACAATTAGTGCCTGTAAGCTAAAAATATTGTACACCAAACATGTCTGACTGACTACATCTGGTGTATTGTTTAAATATGACTTTTACTGAACTAGATTAGATAAGAGGACATAGAACCAACTATAAAATAATAAATAATGAATGCGACTATTGTTTGAGAACCCTCCGAATATTAAATTATTATAGTATTTGTTATTGTATTAAATGGGTTTGCCCTGAATGGTTTAAGTGAACATTCTACCAACAATGTAACAAGTTAGTGACAGTAACAAGTTAGTGACAGTAACAAGGCACCAAATAATAGCACTAGAACTCAGCTTTCTTACACTGAGTTCTTTCACTATGTACCAACACATTGAGTGTATGTATGTTTGTGTATACCTTTATCACAGTACTTCCCGGTCTTCCCTGGGGGGCAAAGGCACTGGCCTGTGACAGGATCACAAGGGACTCCCTCAGCACACTTACACTGATGTGCACAGCCCACACCAAAATGGCCCACTGAACAACCTGTAAACACCCACACACACACACACACACACACACACACACACACACACACACACACACACACACACACACACACACAC
>JBBJLS010000001.1:27306168-27343497 GCA_037577275.1 Bryconaethiops microstoma
TAGTTTATAAAATTGTTAGTTTATAAAATTATAAACTAACATAACTAATAGTCTAATAGTGCAAGAGTGAAATAAGTAGTTGGAGTCGGGGCTTATATCTTAGTCCCATTTAACAGTGGGCTAAGGGGAAAACCTCCACATATTTTCTCTATCTTGACCCCAAGCAGACGATAGTGTTGCCCTGATGAGAGCAGGAAAAAAACTAATATTGTTGGGGTGACTGGGGTCCCCAGCAATCCTTTTGGCTCTTGTTCTGCATCGTTTGATGTGTCATGCTGATTGGGCAGGGTGGTCTTGATTTTTCTCTCAGCTAAGCAGACCACCCTCCTAAGAGCCGACTGGTCCAGCTCCCTGTTTAGGTGTTGATGCTCTCTAAAATGGGGATGCAGATGTTTCTGGGAACCCTGAGTGGGAGTTTAAAGTCTTTTACTTGTCTGAGATGGTAGAGGTGCTGATGGGCTTTCTTCACCACGTTGTTAATGTGACCGGACCATGATGGGTCCTGGGAGATTCAACCCCTGAAGCTGTTTGTAGTTATCTACTCTCTCCACCTGGGCCCCTTCTATGCTGAGAGTCTGGAAACATTTGGTTTAAGTGCATTCAGCATCTTTCATGTTCCTTTAATGTAGAGCGGAATGAGCTGCAACTTTCTAAAGTTTAAGATTGTCGATGTTGTTAATTGAATTATACAGACTGCCTGTGATGTTGTAAGCCACTCCCAGTTTGTAGCTGTAACTCTGGCCTGGATTAAAAGAATAGCTGATTTAGCAGGTCAAACAGATTTATTTCCATTTTTCTTACTAAGCCTAGTTCAAGTTCATTTATAGAACACGTTCTCATACACAAAATGTCATTCAATGTGCTTTATAGAAATAGATTATAAAATAGAATAAATTGAAAGTGCAATATAAGTGCAAATGTTTAAAAGAGGGCAGAGGAGAAAAGTGCAGTTTTTAGCCATTTTTTTAAGCTACAGTAGGTGCAGATCTGATACTGATGGGCACTTTCAGGCCTAGGGAAACAGCCCTACACTTGAAGTTTGTTTCTGTGTCCGTTTAATGCTTTTGTCTAATTATGCTTATGTCCGTTTCCGTCCAGGTTTGTGAATTGTTGTCCAGTGTCGGGTTGGAACCTTTCGACTGGTTAAATGGTTGAATCTCACTCTAAAAGCAGTCGGTTTGCTGCATTTCTCTGTCTCAGTCATGTCCAGATCTTCATTAGCCTGTTTTGGATCATAGATCTATGTGTAAACAGCCATGAAGAAAAGAATGCCAGATACCGAACCTTTTTTGAGCGAGGTTGATGATTGCTTCTATATGAAAGCTAACGTAAGATTGAAGATCAGAAGGGTTTACATGTTGAATATATTTCAATGCCATATTGTTGATGTAACATATCCTTATTTTTTTATTATTTATTTGCTTATTTAGCAGACACCTTTATCCTGAAGGGATGTACAAATGGGGGAAAAAAACCCAATTCAAACCACAGTATCATGACAAACCTATTAACACTAAAACTGACATAATACATTTTTTATTGATCATTAATATGAAACACAGTGTATTCTCCTGAAACTGAAATGAAAGTTACAACACATCCAATTGGGTGAATGATGTAAGAATCACAAAAATTTTTTTTATTATTCATTTTTTTCCATCAAGAAAATAAGTCTTGCAATCCGGTATAATGTTTTTTGTTCTCCTTTGGATTTTTTGGTGTTTCTGAAGTTAAATTTTTTTTCAGTGTCTCTGATCGTGAATTTGCCACACCTGATGTCTTTGGACTTTATATTGAGAATTAACAGCAACAGTTTCAAAATGCAATTACCATACTTAAAATCAGCTTTAGACTGTTAATCTGCTTTCTCGTAAGTGAAATAATGAGATACATGCACTGTGTCTAGTGACTTTTGAGACCCTAAAAATGGGGTGTATGCAAATGGTTGTGATTCCTACCGTTCAGCTAATTTAGATGTAAATACTCTCCAATTAAAGTTCATTAAAACTATACATTGTGGTTAACAGCTTTAAAAAAAAAAAAAAAAAACTTTATCGACAACCAAATATTTGTGAGCCAGAGTGTTTCTGACTTGAACTAATTGGTTTTGTGAACTAACCATTTTTTACGGTGTAAATGTTATCCCGAGCTCTGAGCAAGGCTAAAAACAAAACGTTCAGTGTTCCATGGCAAATGAAAGATTTTCTTAATATATCAATAGACCTGTAATTGGCCATAATTGTTTGAACAGTGGAAATCTGATCTTAGGTCAGCTTTGAAATAGGAGTTTGTAGTGGTATACAAACATGATCAAACTTACAAAATATACTGTTCACTTCTCAGTCCATGTGGTCTATATGTGTTTTGAATTTGCTATATTTTCATATGTCCCCCTCTTCAGCCTACAGCACCTAACCCTGCCCGTTCAGAAGATGGGACCTTAGTGCTAGTTGCGGCTGCAATATGCAAGCTCTAACACTGAATCCTCTCTCATATAACAGTTTTTATCTTTCATAGAACACGCATTCACCTAAGCACACAAAATATTCACGGTTCCCCTATCACATCCTTCCTACAGGCATAAACAAGTGCCCTTCAGGCAGTCTTTGTCGCAAGTGGACCGATGTCTTCCCTGACGCCCAGAGCATGTGTGAGAAGATCTGGACCAACTCCTACAAGTACACCACTTACACCAAGGACAGTGGCCGCTGCATGCAGATGTGGTTCACGGGGCCCAACCCCAACAGGAAAGTCGCAGAATACTATCTTAACCAAGCCCCGAAAACAGTGGCCACGACCACAAGCCTCTTCCTTGCTGTCATTCTGTCAATTCTCCTGCACTGAATAAAGCCGAACAAGGATTCTTATGATTGTTTGAATGTCCGTCTTTTTCTCTCTTTATTTCAGATAAAGGTCGCACTACTGTGATTTTATTTAAGATATATAGACCTGTAAATATAGGTGAAGTGAATTCGAGTAAAATGCAACAATATGAAAGAAAATAATCCTATATTGGAAAAATCTAGTGTTTTGCCATTAATGCTCCCATCTACTTGTTGACATGATTATATTCTAATATCTTTAGTTTACTATGAATCATTATAGAGGATATTTGTCTTGAAATGGTCTTGGATTGAAGTTTTTTTCATCAAGGTGGGTGGGGCTGTTTTGGCATGAACGAATCAGAGTTAGCAATATGTTTCCATCACCTGCAGCACAAGTGGGAGGTGTCTTTGCAATAGCAGGATCTAGGGGTGGTGGCCTAGTGGGTAGGGTACTTCCCTCTGGACGGAGAGGTCGTGTGTTCAAATCCTACCTTCAGCAAACCACTGTGTTCCTCAGCAAGACCCTTAACCTCAAGCTGCTCCAAGGAGACTGTCCCCTGTAGTTAGGGAATGGAAGACGCTTTGGATAAAAGCGTCTGCTAAATGCCGTAAATGTAAATTAAATATGCAGACTTTAAGGTTGCATTGTGATGATGCATCCAGTACACATTTCTGCTGTGGCACTTGAGGGTTTTTATGACAATGCTGGCTCTTAAAATAAGCTTGCGTGACCTCAGTTTTTAGTTAAGGGGGCTGTTTATTCTCCAGGTTCTTTTTTGTGTTTTCAGAACGCTTTAAAACACTGTAGCAACATTTCATTTAGCCAGCAATGGACAGAGACAGAGATGGCGGGCTAATTGGATTTTATTCATCTGATTCGGTGATGTGGACTGAAAAACATCATGACATTGAAGAGTGTCAGGAGTGATTAGTGTTGGTGGAATGGGTGGAGAAGAGTGGCGGGAGTGGTTTGTGTGGTGGAATGGATGGAGAAGAGTGGCAGGAGTGATTTCTTACAGGCAGGTACCAGCAAGAGTGAAAGGGAAGATGTACAAGATGGTAGTGAGACCAGCTGTGCTGTCTGGTGTGATGATTTGGAGACAGTGGCACCGACGAAAGACAGGAAGCAGACCTGGAGGTGGTGGAGCTGAAAATTTGATGAGGATGGATCAAGAATGAGTTTATTAGAGGGGCAACTCGAGTTAGACCTTTTGGAGGAAAAGTGAGAGAGGCAAGATTGCGTTGGTTTGAACATGTGCTGTGGTTTCGGCGTGTTGGGAGAAGGATGCTGAGGATGGAGCTGCCAGGGAAGAGTAGAAAGTGAAAGGCCTAGTATGGAGTTTATGGATGTGGTGAGGTAAAGACATGCAGGCAGTTGGTGTGAGAGAGGACGATGCAGAGGACAGAAGGATGTGGCTGATCCGCTGTAGCGACCCCTAATCAGGAACACATGAAAGTAATAGAAGATTTTCTCTGTATTCTTTTATTTCTTTCTTTATATTATACGATTTTATTCTCGTTTTTATTCTGTTCCCGTAAACCACACTGAATAACCTTTTGTGCATGATAATGTGCCACACAAACTTGAATGAATTGAGGTCGATTTGGAACACAGCCCTGTTTTTGTTTGGTTTTTTTCCCTATGGAGCTGCCCTGCAAAATGGCTACAGTGAGTGTGCTCCCTCCTGAGTGCCCCTATGTAGGACCCGTCCTTGTCATTTGTAGCAGCCCCCAGTCCACAAAATCTAAACAGGAAGTTTGTAAGCAACTTCAAGGCTACGGGAGCTTCGCCCTTTGGTTGTCCACAAGTTCTGGACAACGGAGCATTTAGATATTTTTTTTTCTTTATTTCTGACTATTGTAAAGCTTATATATATATATATGTATATTTTATTATTATTCATACTCAATTTCGTATGCTGTGAAAGGAGCACTACACTAATTGACTAGTAAGTCTGAAAAAAGTCCACAAAAAAAAGTTGTTTACCTTTGAAAACTGAGGAGCTAGACATTTTTTCAGGGAAATTTAGTTTTTTCTTCAGGAAGAGAAAAGTGAAAAGTAGAAGACAAGTACATGAAAACGGAGTTATTTCATGCTGTATTTTTGTGGCTGAGTGGGTTTTCCTTAAATCTGCACCCCCTCGTAGGGCTCTCTTGAAGGGGGAGAAGGGAGTGCTGGTCACCTGGGTTAGCAGTTAGCTCGTCTGGAGACTTGTTCGTACCTGCAGGGACCATGAGACGTGTCCGCCAGCTGCTATAGCCTCTTTACCCAGACAGAGAGCACTCTCTTCCCACCAGAAACGACGTCTGAGTGTTTTTTGCGCTGATTTAATCCCAAACACACACACACTCACACACACGGTTAGAAGACAGTAAAAGCCAGGCGCTCTATGTTATCAGTGTGTGTGTTTGTGGATTAGAATGGATGGTAGATAGCAAAAAATCGTCTGCTTCTCCAAACGACCAGAGTGGGGATTTAATTGTTTATTTTTTCACTTTTTTCGACCTGGGAAAACGTGAGAACGGCCGACACTCTCATGGGAGACTTTCAGGAACTGGGAGGAAAAGTTTTGAGCATCTGACGCAACTTTTTGTTGTTTATAACCACAACAACGCAATAGACGCTTCGGAGAAAAGTGAAGGAAAACTGAAAAATACACAGCTGTAGTTTTCAGTCTTGTGGAAATTGTGTGTGTGTGTCTGTCGAGCCCTGCCACGATGGCAGGCGGCGGGGCGCCCCCGCTGGGCTCGGCGGCTCCTCCTCTCTGGTATCACCGGGACCTGAGCCGCGCCGCAGCCGAGGAGCTGCTCGCTAGGGCCGGGAGAGACGGCAGCTTCCTGGTGCGGGACAGTGAGAGCGTCAACGGGGCCTATGCCCTCTGTGTCCTGTAAGTATTCAGTCTGCTCAATCAGGCGTGGGCGGTATAGCAAACACATATGATGGTCTAGTGGTTAGGGATCTGCATCTGCAGTTGGAAGGCCGTGGGTTTAAATCCCAGAACTGCCAGTGGCACCACTGAGGTACCCTTGAACAAGGTACCGTCAGTATTCCGTCAACTTGGTCAAGGGTGGGTGATATAGCAGAGACAGCTGGTGCCCTAATGGTTAAGGAGTTGCCTCTGCAATCAGAAAGTTGTGGGTTTGAATCCCAGGACTGTCAGTGGCATCACTGAGGTACCCTTGCGCGAGGCACCGTCCCCACACCCTGTTCCCCACTGCCCCACTTGGTAAAGGAGTTAAACGTAGAGAGCAATTTTGTCCTGTTCACACTGTGTCCTGTGCTGTGGTATGTTCACGTATGACAAATGTACACTTTACACAAAACATTACTTTATTCAGAGACACCTCTTACATGCCGTCACTATATGTTTTCTCCCTCAGGGGCAAAATAAAGTAAATAAAATAAAGAGGCCCCCTTATAGTCATGCGTTAACACCACAACACAGCACACAGTGCGAACAGCACAAAAATCTTTCTCTGCTATTAACTCATTCACCAAGTGAAGCAGTGGGCAGCCAGGAATGCAGCACCTGGGGAGCAGTGTGTGGAGATGGTACCTTGCTTAAGGGTACCCATGACCTTCTGATCTCAGGAGCAATTCCCTAAACACCAGGCCACCACCCGTAAACTCAGGGGCGAGCTCTTCAGCAGTATTATCATGATAAATTGAGCCGTGATATAATACACAAAATACAATACAAGAAATTTGGCAAATTAATCATGTCATGATCTGATTTTTGGAATTTATTCTGCTGTCATTTTTACATAATTAAAATAACAGCAACATAAAAGTACATACATCGACCAGTCTTAGTGCCTGGGATTAGCTGCAGTTGTGCACCAAGTTGTTGATGGGATGTAAGCCTATTAATGTTACTTCTTGCCTTCATATATAGTTTACTGCAATCACTACAAATCAGTTTTAAGCAGTACTGTTATAAACATATCATGACACCTTTTGAATTGTATATGGTAACCAGACAAAATGTGACAGAAAAACATTGACAGAACTATAAATATAAGGGATGCACAAGGATATCAGAATCATATGTGTTTGCATTATCAAATATCAGTCCATTTTTTCATGCATTCATTACACACTGGAAGAGCAGATTAGATGATGCTGGAGTTCTGTACCTAAATGCTTTCCGCTTGCTTATTTTCTACCTATTTGTGGGCTTATTGAACTAAGTATTATATATTTCTGATCTAGATACATGTGGCCTGTATTTTATAAATGTTAATGGACACTAGATCACCACAGCCACGATGATATTCATGATAACCCGCAAACTTGAGTGCTTTGTTGCTGTTCTACGTCAGTTCTACAAATTGCAGAAAAAGTAAAGCAAAGAAGCCCCAGATTTTATGTCAAATGTGCTTTAAAGTTGGCATTTATGTTACGAACCGAACCATTAAGCCGTCACAAAATCAAGTTCGGTTCAGCCAGTCTGTTTTTATCAGATTTTCCATTCTGTGAACTCACAGCCAGTCTGTGAGTCTTTTTTGTCAGTTTGTTTTCTGTTCATTTATGACAAACTCAACATTGTTCAACTCATAGTTTAACACACAAGTTTATCATAAAAAGGATAGCAACTGTACTGACCACCCCAAATGACCTCAGATTTATCCCACCTTAATGTTTATTTATCTATTGCTATTTAGAGTAGCTGTGAGAACATTTGGTTGTCATTCCAGTTTCCTTATAAGAGGTTTGAAGCTGTTTAATGAAGAAATTATTGTATTGTCCTAGGATTACAGTTGCCAGTACACAGAGTGGGGGGCTACCAACATTCAGCTAAATAATACAAATTAACAGCTTGTAGTGATCTTATGTTGGTTTGTGTTCAGTATTTTGTTAAATTAAATCAGGTCCAGCTCAGTGTAATGACTGGACTGCACAGAGAAATTTTGAGCAGCTGGTGGCCTAGTGGTTAGGACGTTCGCCCTGCATCGTGGGTTCCAATCCCAAGACTGCTAGTTGCATCTCTGAGGTACCCTTGAGTAAAGTACCGTCCCCACACACTGCTCCGCGGGTGCTGTGCTCCTGACCTTCCGCTGCTTCACTTGGTGAATGGGTTAAATGCTGTGGTGTGTTTACATGAGACAGAATGGTCACTTTACACTTTAAATAAGGAAATATACCTGTGAACCTCTTACCATATCCTTATAGTTAATATGTACAGTACTGGTATTTGTTTGTATTTATTGTAATTTTAAATACTTCTAAAACGTTTTCTTATTTACAAGTTTGGTATATGAAACTTGACATGAGTTTGTCTGATATATTTTTGACCTGGAGTTAGTTTTGACTATATGGCAATAATAGTTTTTAATGACATTTTCTCTAGACATGATATGCATCACAGTTTTGCATTTTTATTAGGTGCAGTAAGTTGAAACAGACAGAATGTACCAGCAGTGCCGTATTTTAAAAAGATTGTCGAAAGCTTTGATCATTTTTGTTCAACATTACAGGTTCTATCGTGTGAATCGACAGGAGTGAGTGTGAAGAGAAATGAGGAAAAATCCCCCCAAAAATAAACTAAACAGCTGACATTACCAAAAAAGTATTTTCTTAGTAGCTTGCTGCTAGACTAGCGGCAGATGCTGTGTGTTCTTTGAGATGTGAGAAATGCACTGCGTTTTGCAATAGTTCAGTTTTAGGCTCTGACACTGATCATGGACCTTCTGATGTAAACTGCATGCTAAAATTGCCACACATTTCTGAATGTTTCCTTTCATGGTTTCTGTGCAGAATCAATTTAAATGCTATTAGTGACCATTTTATTCCCAAACAGCAAAATGTTTTCAGAGCCAAAAGTAGTAAAAAAAAATCCATGCAATCCTGTTTTCAAACGTCATTCAAGAATTAAGCTAGAAGCCAGTTGTGGGGAGCAAACGAGATACCCTTGCATATTTGCTTGACTGGTATACCACTCACATTTTTTTTGTTGCTAAACGCTCTGTTCTGTTAAAGCAGCCGGTTTTTTAAACCTGCACAGGCTGGTTTTGCAGTCTGTTTCAGTGTGGTTTTGCCCTGGTTTCATTTCATGTAGTTTTTTTTTTTTTCTTCTCACCAGTAAAGTTGCTGCTTTTTCTCTCGCTGTAGTTTGGGCATTGATCTCGACCAGCTGACTGCTGCCCACAGCACCTACAAGTGGATTTATAAGTCTACTAATTAGAGCTAAAAGATACCTGTTTTGTTTTGTTTGTTTGTTTGTTTGTTTGTTTGTTTTAAATGGCTATTTCAAAGGGTGGCAAAGGTGAGTGTTGGGTATGGAAATTTTGAGCTGCCTGTAATTAGCAGTATCCAAACACCTGCATGATGTGTACATGACAACAGAACAACAACTGGGCATCTGGCACACTATTCAGCATTGACAACCAAAACTTTGACATGCTGAAAATCTTGGCCAGAATAAAATGGCCCTGGACCTTAATTTATGGAAAATATTCCAATTTAAATAATGAATCATTGGTTAGAAAAATCAAAATATTTGTTGAGTACTACCTCCAGTTCCAGTCAACAAAATAATTAACTTATTGTTAATTATTTTAGCTACTGCATTTTATCAGGACGATAATTTTTCCCCCCATTCCCCATTTTGCTTCCCACTTTTTTACTGTGGTGTGTGTTGTTTTTATATATTTATATATATCGTGGGAATTAAGTTCCAAGAGAACCAGCATATAGTGAAAAAACGCAATGTTGTGATATAGTAATAAAAATGCCTATTTTTATAGTGTAAACCCCCAAGTATGATCCCAACACTCTGTAAATTCATTTAAAACTCTGCTTAATACATTACCCTTAAAGAAAATGTAAAGGTAAACCCGTATTCGTACTGTACAGTTTACACCGAACTCCTGCGATGCTAGAATGTAAAATACTGATGTTACCCCTGTATAGACTGTACTGTAATTCATGCACGCGCATTTTCTTTGATATGCGCTGTTTTCTTTGGTATAAGCAGGGTAAATACAGTAATAATTAAATTTACAGTAGTAAAAATACAGGGCTTTAAGAAGAACAAAATGAAAAGCATGAGAACACTCAAGAAGGTCTATGGGGGAAATTCTGGACTGCAGCTGCCAGAGATGCATCACAGGACAGCAGCCAATCAGCAGCAAGGAGAAATAAATGGCGTTCTAGGATTGGTTACTTTCAAACCTCCTGCCTCTGAGTACAGGTGACTGTGACATTCGGGCCTCGTCCGCCACGCCCTCTCGTCCTCGTGCTGGTTGTTTGGGCATGGCGCTGAGCAGCGGAGGTTCATTCCGTTCAGGTGTCTGATTGCCTTGCTAACTACCGCACCCAAACATAAACAACCAGCATGAGGACAAGTGGGGCGTGGTGAACGAGACCCGGACGTCACAAAAGCAAAAAAAAAATGTGGAGAATCTCTGCCTTTTCCACGCATGTGTGAGGGTTTCCTTGAACAATTATTAGCTTCTCAGAAAATAATCCGCAAGAGACCGAAGCCGGCTGCTGAACCACGTATGTAACCAAGTGTATATATACTGTATGTACACACGCGTACATAAACACCCTTGTTTTGCCAACTAGAGGTTGTAGAGATGATCCCACCTGAGATCACTTTAGTCTGCTGAGGCTCGTTGTGACAGACCCCTTGTATGTATGCAGAAACAAGAGTGGAGTCGAAAATTCGGTTCTCTGTGTCTGTGTGGGGGTTTCCCTCTGGTCTCTGGCTGAGTGGCTGAATGAGGAGTGGCACCGCAGGGTTAGTTATTTTAAGAAGATGGTGTCTGTGCTCTGAGTGTGCACGCTGACTGCCTGAGTGTGTCTCATGGGCTAAATAAAGTGAGGTGGTGGTGTAATGCCAGCTCATGTACTTTTGTTCCTGTTCCTCCAAGCCCAGAACAGACCTGAGGCCTGTCTAACCAAACACATTCTCATAGTTTGTTTTTAGGTGAACTGAGCTTGGTTCTGTTAAAATGATCCTGAAATGGACGCAGCTACAAGTGAACCTTTAAAGGGAACTTTCCTGTGTTTTTTGTCCTGTTTACCACTAATGAGATCTCAGACCCCATCTGGGTAAAGATCTAGTCACACTTGGGTTTGCCTGTGAAATGTTGCTTCAGGTTGACTTTTAAATGACTAATAATGAACACTGTTATTGCTTTGGCTTTGTTGACCTCTGAAAGGAGGAGCATGTAATTCAAAAGTAAAACTTTCATATATTCCAAATTTATTACAGATAGTTCAAACCTTTTTTTATTTTGATGATGCCTTTCAGTTCATGAAAATCAAAAATCTGCTATCTCAGAATATTAGAATATTTCATATGATAAAAAGGATTTGCAATACAGAAATGGCCAGCTTCTGAAAAGATTGTTCATTCATTCACTCAAAGCATGTATTACTGCATCAAGGCAGGATGGTGATCAGCATGTGGCACTGCTGAGGCTTTATTTAAGCCCAGGTTGCTTTAATAGTGACCTTCAGCTCGTCTTGTCTTATTGGGTCATGTGTTCCTCATCTTTCTATTAACAATATCCAATAGATACGCAATAGGGTTCAGGCCATGTGACTCGACTGGCTAACAGAACAGTAATATCAAGTTAGTAACCTTCTGCAACAGGGACGAGCACCTATATGATTGTATCCTGCACCAGTTTTTTCGCTATCAAAATCTGTTTATATTTGTGTAAGATTTAATAACTATTTTGCCCTTATTTTATTTAGCCTTTTGAAGTTACTGTTAAATCACTTGTATACCTTTTTTGGATGCATTTTAAATCTGATTAACAAAAGAGATTCAATAGAGATGTTAGTCACTCAGGTCACACAGTCTTGCTTGCTGACAAGTGCGTTAATATTTTTCAGTGACTTTGCCATTTGATTGCTGTAAGGCCCACAGCTAAGCATGAATGAATGTGGATAATGAAAAATTGTTGTGGGCATGTGTAGCCTTCTCTGGGCTTGACTGTCATAAAAGGTGTCTGTATTTTTTTGCCTCCTCTCTTTGAGGTTTGTGCCAACAAAACTATGGTCTGTAATGCAGCTGTTGCTAGGTTGTTGTTTCATAACCTGTGCTGTTTTTTGTGCTGGTGCCATGCTGTGATGGTACAAAAACAGTGAAAGAGATCCATGGACAGCCCGACACACAGAACATGTTACTTGGTTCCGGTTCTTAGCTTGCTTGCTTTCTTTTACTGATTGAAAGCAGAACTTTCCTAATTCCATTTTCTGTTCTGTGACTTTTTTGTCCTCCCTGACTGGCCAAAACGTCTTTGTGTTCCAGGACCTCCAGCTGTACTTATGTTCATTGTACTTATGTACATGTGAACCCTAAGTACGATTAAATTATTTTGTTTCTTTTTTTTTTTTGCCTTGTAATACCCATTTAGTGAGGTGACCGAGATTCCACGTGTCTAGTGTGACTGCACTGAATAATAGGCACCGTTGTTTAAGTTAATCATTTAACAAATCTGACTAGCAGAGCCATGACTGAAGGAGTAATAAGATACTCCAGAAAGAGAAATCTTTAAAAAACAATTACTGTTACTGCATTGTATTTTGTGCTTTCATTTTCAATGTCAGCTGCATATCTGCTACTGGTCATGTAGCTACTAAGTCATATACATCAAAAAATAGACTTGAAGCATAATGTGCACCCGTGTTTTGAGGTGGCTAATTCAGACACTGTCGACTGGTGGTAAGAACTGAAGTGTTTAAAAGTCTGTAGTAGCTTGATTCCACAGAGATTGTAGTTTTGGTTGATGTTTTTGGCTTAAAACCTTTTTTTAAAAACTTAATTCATGATGCAGAGGTACACTCAGCAAATTATTTTCAGATTTACAACAATTTTATGATCATCAGCATTACATATAAAAACTCATGGATCTCTGGTTGGTAGTTTTGAAAATAAAATGATTATATTTGTGCTGTTGACATCACAACCCCTGGTTCCTTTGACCAATAAGTTTAACTACATTTGTGGCAGGAATGCCAGGTTATGACAAACCTTGTAATGATAGGTATTTTAACCCTCATTTGTGCAATTAACATGTTGTACAGATTAATCACAGTCTACTCAGCAATCATGTGAAATCTGAGTCACCATCTTAGCTTGTACACAGTGAGCTAGTCAGTGTCATTCTCTGGATGTTTCCCAAGATGTTCAGAGTGTTTAATGGCCACTTGTAGAAAACATTCCCATTTTCTGATTCTTACATTGTGTTGGAATTTGCTGTTGCACAGTTTCTCTAGATTGCATCTAGCTTGGACACATCATTTTATTCGTTTTGCCTTGTTCCATTATTTATGATCAGTGTTGGGATAGTTTCTTTACATCACGCTAGTCTGAATGAATGTTTTAGATAATGTCCGTTCATGACATAGAGTACATGAAAGAAGCAAAGATTTAGGATTAACAGGTCATGATAGATCAGCCGATTCATAGCTGAATGCGTGACTGGGAGACCTGGAAGTTCAGTCAGAATATTTCAGAATGACTGTGGAGATGTACTGATGGAAACACCAGAAGTGACATAAACACGCCCAGGGTTGCACACTTGTGCATTGTGTTTCTTCCTGTTAACGTCTAGAATATCCTCATATTCTTGGTGAACAGGACCTTTGTGAGGAAAGGAAAGTTTTGCATTTCTGTCTTTCCATTATCTGCCTGTTTTTTGTTTTTTTTTAAATACATAGTTAAGGCAAAAGCTGTTATGGATGTTAGACTCTAAGAGCCTGTGTCTACACTTCAGATTCATCATTCTCATTATTACATACCTTGCACATTAGAGATTACTCATTAATGCTAGTTAGTAAAGATAGAATATCAATTGTTGGTAAGTAGCGAGTGGCTGGTTAATGCATGCAATATTGTGCTGTGACAGTTTAGGTCCTTACTTAGCTCACGTGTGGAAATTTTGTAAATAATTGTAATTATTAATATGGAATTACAGATCTACTGTAATGCCTAACTACTTATGTGCAAGTGTAAAGTGGCTATTTATCAGGCGTTAACACACCACTGCACAGCACACAGTGTGAACAACATGAAATTTCATAACATTTAAATGAGGCTGTGGGCTGCTGACAGCGCAGCACCTGGGGAGCAGTGTCTGAGGACACTCCCTAACGACCTATCCTGAAAATCTCAGTTTTCAGAAATACTTATGTATGTGTGGACATGGCCTTAAGCTTCACCTGGATTTTTTTTTTTTCTTTCTTCATCCAACATGTTTTTATTACATTAAAGAACAAAGGAACAACAGTTATCCCAAGACTGTGACTGTGTTAAGGTGAATAAATCATTTTTAAAAATCAGTAAGGAAATAATAGGACCTTTCTGTAAATAGTCTCTGACATTCACCTTTCCAATATAGCCTATTAGTTTTTCAATTGAGAAACCACAGAATATTTGTCAGTATTCTGTTTTGTTGCCAGTTTTCCTATTATACCTCAAACCAAATTCCACCAAGACATCTGTGAGATTCTGTGAAATTATGTACTGCATGATCACTGGATGCTTTATTAGGATTTTGACTGGATGATTTGTGAAACTTTGGAGAGGCTTGTGACTGTTGTGGCTAAGTTACCCTCAGTAGGTGAAGCCAGCCTTAGGCCCTGGCATTAAAGTCACCTCCTACATGTGTAGCGGGTGACTTTCCCCTACATTTTGATCTTATAGTGAACGCAGCAGGAGAGTGACATGTTAAATGTGTGAAGAAATGTTTAGCCTTTCACTATCACATCGCTAAATTACATTTGCTGTTGCTATTGTTAGTTTGATGCTTGTCTTAGTTCCCCTCGTGTGCTGTCCAGCATGGTCCGTTTAAAACACCCTCCACTATTAAAATTTCTGAACAATACTTTTGACTTTTCATACTTGGCTGCATTGCATAACCGGATTAAAAAGTTAGCTTTCAATGCTTGATCCCTCTACAGAATAATAGTGCATTAATCACAACCTCTTGTGACACAACTGTGGGGTTTGGGTTTGATTATAATAAGTTAAAATAGTCAAGAGACGTAAGTTAAGTTTTATACCAGCAGGAAAAACAAGAACAGATAACAAGATACTGTTTACCCCCTATACCAAGTCTTACACGTAGATGCACACACACAAACACAGCTGCCTTTTCATACAAGCGTGCCATTTAGAGCACTCTACCGTTGCATGTGTCTGTCAATATGTGACTAGCTTCCTGCAGTTCAGTGTAGTTGAATGGAACATGACTTATTTCTAAGTAGTTTTGAACCATTTCTGCTGATTCATTCATCATGAAATGTTTGTTTTGGTGGTGTTTTCCTGTAGGATTCTCGAACTATTTACGCATAAGTATTATTCAAGTAACTTATTGTATACAGAGGTTCCAGTTTAGTGTGTTGTGCAAAAAACAGACATGTTGTGGACATACCCGTACTGAGTTTAAGGTGTAATTTTAGTTTCATACTGCAGTTTTAGTTAAATGAAACTTGACTGATAAAATATAAATATAACATATAATAAATTGTACTGTCACAAGCTGTGAACTCACACGGCGGAGACTAACAGTAAAATAATATTTCAATTTTAACACAGAGGATTAAGTTATTTGAGGTTTTGGTTTCTGTTTAGTATCTATATTTATTTCTTTATTTAAACAAAGTTTTCGTCCAAGGTTATTTTGGAAGGTCAAGACGACTCAAGTCACACATTTTTGTGTCATACTGAAATCATGAGGCTAAAGTACCTAATATTAGCTTATGTGCTATCAGTTATCGTCATTCTAACTGTGTTCCTAAACTATTACACACTTGTTAAGTTCTCATACAAGAAGGCCTGACTTGCAGTCTTGAGACTTTCAGTTCATCCCAGAGGTGTTAAATTGGGTTGAGGTCAGGGCAATGTGCAGACTATTCAAGTTCCTCCATAATGACTCATGGTTTGATGAGTTTGGTGTGGAGGAGGAACTTGAATAGCCTGAGTCATTTTGGGACACAGGAATAGAGAAACAGGAAAGAGCATTTCCAAAGTATTACAAGGGTCTTGATGTTAAAAATGAAATTTAATGAAATATAAGAGTGTTGCAGTCTATCATAGGGGATCATGGTTTTGATCTCTGATGGTGCTACAGCCATCCATGGCCAGGAGTCCGGATCAGTACAATTTGTTTCACCACTCTGGTTGGATAGAATATTTGGCATCTTTGGTGAAGATGATTACAAATCCATAAACCGTTTTAAGTAGTCCATCATGGGCCTACTGTACAGCTACGTTTCAGCTGTGTTGCAACACTCTGCTATGTTACTTTGAAGTTCACTCTGAGCATTCACTAATTAATGCTGAGCAAGAAATTGCTTAGGCCAGGCCTGCAGAGTATGTTGAATGTTCAGCATTGCTGCACTGCTGGCCTCATTAGTGTGACTCTGCAAAAAGATCACAGTATATTGCAGAGCATTATTAGGTTATGCCTGTTGCATCATACACGAGCAAAACTAGTCATAACACTACTTTTCTGCAGAGGAAAACCGGTTCTAACCACAGATATCTCTGTTCCGTTGCAAGACTTGTGCTGTGAGTGTCTAATTCAGAGGCCCACAACTGCTTTCTTTGAGGCCTGGTGCCCAACAGTTTGGTGTTTCTTTATGAAGTATTCATTTTAAGTTTGTTAGCTGTTTTCGGGGGTGTAATCTTTGAGGGTTGTTATCTTTATCTTTAAGGCTCTTTTTTATGAATATTTCCTTTAAGACTGTCATTCATTTTAAGTGATGTATTCAAAGCTGTTAATGGTTTTAGGTGCTGTATTTTTGAGGCTGTTGTGGTTTTGGATGGGGTATTTTCTTAATACTGTTAATTTTCTTAGATGACATACTTTAAACTAGGGGGGGACAATATAATCTAAAATTATTATCACAGTATATTTTTAGTTTTTGAATAGCGACTGTATTGGATCACAGTATTACTTTTGTCGAAGTTTTGGGAGGATTAGCATGTCCTCTACTATATATTTTGATAATATATATGTAGTATATGCAGTGTATAATTTTCAGTTGGGATACATGGAGGAGTATCAGTAGCATTTATTTTGCAAAAGGTCTGAAGTTACCAGCTCTGCTGTACCAAAGTAACACTTTGCTGGTCACATGGTAGCAGAGCAAAACGGTGACAGGAAACAAAAACACACAAAAGAACACAAACATACATACTAAACATTTTGGAAATCTTCAGTTTACACACACATTAATATTGTAATAAGAGGGGGGGAAATCAAATATCAATGCTTATGCCCACCTCTACGCTCACACATACCTTGCGCCTACCACCTCACACACACATGCACAATTGGGCTTCGCACACCATGTGTTTTTTCCGCTTGTTCTTCTTTAGAAATAAAGTAGTATTTAGTTGTTTTGACTTTTTATTAATTTTTAAAAATCAATGCCATTTTAATGTTCCAAACACTGAACAGTGAAAAGTTTATATTTTTTAAAAGTTTGAAAAATCTGATTCAAATAATGTAACTTGATTACTTTCCATTCAACAGATTATGTGGCTGTTGAATGATACTTTTACTAAGACTTTTAACTTTAGATTACATATATCTGAAAGGCTGTTTGTGGTTGTATGAAGGTAAACAATTCCTCGAAGGCTGCCATGCCATGTTTTCTGAGTTATTTGTTTTCACCAGTGCTCACTGTTCTTGACCTGCTGCTTTGGTCATCGTAGTGACGTGCCCATGGCACAGGCGCCTTATTAATTATGGAGCAGAGAGCAGTTGGACAATGGATATGTACATAATCACACACAGTCAAATGTTATGCATCAGGTTTGGATCATGTAAAAATAAAAAATAAAAAGTGATGAGACTCAGTGCAGTGTGTTATCTTAATGACTAACATCACTTTTCTGATTTTATTGTGAGCAATGTTTGTATTTTTAGAGCACCCAACAACTTTGTATATAATGCTCACGCGAAGGTGTATATGGCTGCACTAAACAAATGTTTTGCAGTTTAATTGTGTGAATGTTTCAGCCTAACTTTTTTTTTTTACTTCTTTTTTTAAGCAAAATAGTATATAAATAAAACAATAGCATTATAGTATAAAAATAAATGTAGCACAGATGCTTTTTAATTGCTGCCCTAAAGACTTCAGCAAACATCCAGTGTTGCATTTTAAAAATGCCCCAAAAATTATATTAAACCAAGTGTTTTACTTTCCCCTTATGCTTTGAGTCAACACAATACTGATTGGTTTCAGTACGTAACTGCAGGTTTCACTTAAATCGCAAAATACAGTGAAAGACATGCTTGTCTTCAGAATGAAAGCATTAAATCACCCATTAGGGTCATTGAGTTATCAAACCTCATTGTTCAGTGGCCTTTCAGTTTTCATATGGTCTGTTATTAGAGCTGGGAAACACACACACGCACACACACACACACACACACACACACACACGTGTGCTCACAGACAGATGCTTGCACACACATTTGGTAGTCTTTGCTGATCTGTGAGTGTGACTGAGTGTGCGAGAGAACACGCGTCATAACCAGACCCATTTCCAACTAAGACTGACATCAACAGGTTTATCCACAGTCTCTCCGTCTCCTCCCTCTCTTTCTCTCTCTCTGACACATGCACAGCTTTACAACATTAGAAATGCTCTCAATGTGTGTGAAATGTAATATTTTATTCTGGAGTGCTTCTGTTGGTCCATTCATCGACTGTTTTTTACAAATTGTATAAAAAGAAGAAAAGAGTGAATTGATTTTGATAAGGCTGTGATATCCAAATACATTCACCATTTGCACAATGTCACAATGCACTATTTAATCTATTTATTCTATGTATTGTTATTTACATTTGTGTAAATTTATATTTTGTATATCTTATTTACGTTTGTCAGTTTATTATTCTACTCATTATATTTCTAGTTATTACACTCAGGAGGGATTCTGGGTCACACTTCACTGCATTTCACTACATTTTTTGAGTCTTGATTAAGTTTGAGTGTGAGTGTGGTGGTGAGACTGCTGGAAATATGTAACGTGTGTGTGGTGTTGTGGCCTCGATAGAGTTTTTGACCTGGTTTTGGTTTGTGAAATGAAACTGATCAATCTCTTTCTCTCTCTCTCTCTCTCGTTTTCTCTCTCTCTTGTTTTTTCTCTCTCTCTCTCTCTCGTTTTCTCTCTCTCTCTCGTTTTCTCTCTCTCTCTCGTTTTCTCTCGTTTTCTCTCTCGCTCTCTCTCTCGTTTTCTCTCTCTCGCTCTCTCTCATTTGCTCTCTCTCGTTTGCTCTCTCTCGTTTGCTCTCTCTCGCTCTCTCTCTCGCTCTCGCTCGTTTGCTCTCTCTCGCTCTCTCTCTCGTTTTCGCTCTCTCTCTCTCTCACTCTCTCGCTCTCTCTCTCTGTCTCTCTCGCTCTCTCTCTCTCTCTCAAGGTTTCAGAAGCACGTCCATACGTATAGGATTCTACCAGACGAGGAGAACTTCCTGGCAGTGCAGGTAATTGTCTGTGTATGTTTGCTGGTGGGTGGGTGTGGCTGTAGACAGACAGGAGGGTCTTTGTTCTGGTGTAGTGGCTGTTCTGAACAACTGGGAATATTGATCCCTCTACCACATATCCATAACAGACACACAGGCTTAAACTAAAAACACACACACAGAACCCCCTGTCCAAAACACAAGCATACATGGGTGCAATACTTCTGAGCAATTAACCTCTCTTCTATTCCTTACTCAACTGTCTGTCTGTGACATTTTTGCCATGGTTTAAAAGACTTTCTGCTCAACAAGTAATTTCTTCAATGTTGTAATGAAACAAAAGAAGGTCCAGTACACTTTCTGTGTCATATTGGAGTTAGACTGAACTTGGCTTTAATTCTAGATAACACTTCTAGAGAACTCCATAGAGTTTTATTTTGTCTTTTTAGGTAAGTCAACAGGAATAAATCAAACACTACTGTGTCAGCTCATCATTACATAAAACTCTTTACTAGCTCTGTGCGGGTCAGAAGCGCACCGCTGCAAAAACGTCACCTGATACAAAAGTACCTCCTTGCTTGGATTCTCCATATCTTCTGAGGTGAAGAATCAGTTTGATTTTTTTTTTATAGTTTGTGTGTGAGGAAGCAATTTATATGGTGGATGGATTTGTTTGGATCAGAGAAATTTTTTTTTTTTTTACCACATTATTTTTTACACCCAAAATTTTAATGGCTTGTTCCAATTTCATTACACTAAAATTGCCTGATTTTTTCTATGGCTGATTTTTACTAGAACAACATGTTTCATAAAGATACATGAAACACAAGTGCAGTTCTTTCTAGTAGCCACAGACACAACATGAATGACACAATTTGTTTTTTAATGGACCAAACTGACTGGCATTAAATACAGGAACATAGGCCTAATCTATGCACCACTCATGCAGCAGGCAAATTTATTCCTAATAAGAATATTATTTATTGCTGGCTGTCTGCCACAGCCATGCTGTTCAAAGGAATCACACTAAAGCTGTCACTTCTCTTCCACCCAACTCTTGTACAATGGAACAGGCAGCACCTTTCACGTGCCTTTAACACAGAACTTTAAGATTAACAACTGTATTTCATTCCCATGCGCGCACAAGCATGTAGAGCAAATGGGAACATTAAAAATAACAACTATTTTATTCAAACACACACATTCACTGCCCCCAAACACACAGAATAAATGAGAACATTAAGAGTAACAACTGTATTGTTTGAACATTTTTAGGCTAAACACACAATGTTTAAAGCTGCAAACAGGTACTGTAGAGACTTCACTGGCACTGCTGAAGTAGACTCTAGCACTTGTGTCCTCAACTTCAGTTTCTACAGGGCTGCTCAAAATATTCTCCTCCTGATCCCCATTGCTCTTCCTAATAGTTCCTGTGTGGAACCACAATTGCGGTGCTTTAGAACTTTGTAAATCATGTACTGCCTCAGAAAATATCAAGTACCAACAACACACCTGTCGTTAAAATACAGGAGTGTAGGCCTGATCTATTTGGCTGTACAGCATTCAGACAGGAAGCAATTTTATTTCTAATGAGAATACTATTAGAAATATGTGCTGTACAAGTAGTAGTAAGGTACTAGGTGTTTCATTTTAAACAAGTACACAGTACCCAAAGAAATGAAACAGCTTTCTTCAAGTATCTTGGTGCAACATAAAGAAAAAAATTGAACATCACAGGACTGCAAAGGTGCAAGAACAAAAGAGAGTCCTAAAACAGAAGAGCGTCAGTGTAAAAGTTTACCAGATAAGACAACATACAGTGCAGTTGACAGGAGAAGTAACAATGCTAATGTCTTCATGTAGTACAGCCATTGTGCAAAAAATGCAAAGATTTTTGTAGACAGTAATAAATAATTGCAAAAATAGCAAATAGTAGTAACAAGATAAAAAAATATACATATATAGTAAGTTTTCTTTGTTTATACAGAATGGTTTTGTGTGTGTGTACACTGTGTAATGGGGAGAAAGGAAGCAGTTTGGTTCAGTTCAGTGTGTTTGTGTGTCTGTGTCTGTGTCTTATTTAGTTTTGATTTTGGAGCCTGTTGGCCATCCCAACAGTGAAGGGCTGGGTGCTGCAAAACAAGTCAGACGGAAGTAGGGAGAAAAGGCTGTGTGGGGTCATCTGCAATGCTGGTGGCTTTTTGGATTCCGTATATGGTGTGAATGTCTGCAACAGAGGAGAGAGTGAGAGTCCCTGTAGGGTCCCACACACTTTTTTATTTTTTTTTCTCGCCTTCCGTCTGGCAGAAGGTTTTGCAGCATCAAGGCCTTCACCAGGATGGGGAACCGTTTCTTCACCCAGGACATCAGACTCCAAAGTCAGAACTGAAAAACTGTACATATCTCAGACACACACACCGCACACACACACTGTACTGAACTGTTTCCTTTCTCACAATCATGCTGCATGCACACTGTTCTGCTATAAATGCCCTGTATTCATTTATATGCTGTACTTTTTTTTCTTCTCTAATGTGGTTGCTGCTTCTTTCTCTTTTGCATAATTATTTATTGCTGTCTGGCTTTAATTTTCCATGCATTTTGTGCATAATGACTCTGGTGCTAAAATGAAGTATCATAATACAGTATTCACTCACACTAGCAATGTATGTTGCCTTGTCCTGTAAATTATTTTACTGTTGCTTTTGTTATTTTGTTTTTGTCTTTAATCTTGTCTAGCCCATAGTTGTGTAGTGTTGTGGTTTCCTGTTTGTTTTTGTTTTTTTGTATAATGGGTGTGGTTGTGTAATGGGTATGGTTTGTGTATGCTTGAAATGACAAACGCTGACTTGACTTGGTTTGGATGGTCTTAGAGGCGGTAACATCAACAATGCACTTGCTAATGTAGCCAGTCACTGACTTTGTGTGCTCCTCTGGGTTGATAGAGCCATCATAGGTCACATCATATGTGTACTCAGTACAGTCCTATAAAGCATAGATGGCGCCTGGCCAGACTTTCATCTGCTTCAGATGTAAAGTTCAAGATTTTGCATACTGGAATTTAGTGAGAACTGACTTGAGATTTGCATGGTTCAAATCTCCTTCCAATGATGATAACACTAGCCGAAAACATGTGGCTCTTCACGTGGTGGTATCATATGATTGAAAAACTCCTAAGTACCTTTTAGAATTGGCTGTGACTGAACTGGGGAGAACATTTGTACAAATGCCAAAGAACAAGCTTAATAATAATATTAACTGACCATTTATTCATGGAAGTGAAACACTTGTCATTCTTATGGAATATTTGAATATTCAAGATAATAAAAAAATGAAAGATTTGATAAACAAGGGCAGCAGGGTAAAAGGTAAAGTGGCTCCTTATAGCCATGCGTGTGCACACCACAGCACACAGTGTGAACAATGTGAAATTCTTTCTCTGCATTTACCCCTTTTACCTTGCTCAGGGGTACCTCAGTGATGACACAAGCAGTGCTGGGATTCAAACCCATAGCCTGATTGCAGGGGCATTTCCCTAAGCACTAGGCCACCAGCTGTCCCCAAAACATATGCACACTCACTGTGCTATCAGTGCGGAACTTTCTTGATTTCCTAGTGGTAGAAAGCAACTCATATGTCACATGTCCTATCTCTAAATGGTGATTTCTTGTGTGTGTGTGTGTGTGTGTGTGTGTGTGTGTGTGTGTGTGTGTGTGTGTGTGTGTGTGTGTGTGTGTGTGTGTAGACATCTCAGGGCGTGCAGCCAAAAAGGTTTAAGACTCTTTCAGAGTTGATCCAACTTTACCTTCAGCCCAACCAGGGGCTTGTCACCACTCTGCTGCTACCTGTGGAGAGAGAGGAGAGTGCCGAGGACAGAGACTACTCAGGTACATGCTAGTGTTTTTGTTGGACCAAGAGGTTTATCATTGGACCAAGAGGTTTATCATGGTTTTGGGGGATGGGGTTCATTTTGTTGATTATTGTGGGCACATTTGTCAACTAGAACTTGTCCTCCAGTTCAATCAATCTATTATTTTGTTCGTTTGTTTGTTTTTTTTGTTTTTTGTTTAATTTCCATAGCTGTTGGGCCATCATACCAAAAATTACAAGTGGAAAGACTGCACTCAAAACTAAACACTGTGGAGAGAACAGGTTATAAATAGATCTGTGATGTAATTTCTCCAAACACTCTGGACGTTATGGCCCTGTCTACACATATCTGGATATTTCTGAAGACAGTTTGTTTCCCTGCTCCATCTGCTTTTTTGAAAACACTCTCTAGGGTGCAGATTTCCAAAAACTCCAGTCAGTCATCATTAGCATTACTATTCTGACCAATTGTGGATGCTGGATCGATATTAGGCATCAGAAAAAGAGCAAACACGGATATATACGATAAAAGGGGAAGTCAGTTCGTCCGTGTCTGCCTTGTTTTGCAGTGTGGTTGTTTAGTCTGTTTGATAAAAAAAAGGGATTGGACAGTGTTCCTAAAAAGAATTTGGCTTTTTTGCACATAAAAGCTATACATATGTTAAAAAGTGTGTGTTACAGATGGAGAGGATGATAAACCTCCCCTCCCTCCTCGTACCGGTGGCTCTGGTGGCTCCTTCCACATCAGTACGGACACTCCTCATGAGAGGTAAGCCCATTGTTTCAGGTCCCGGTTTTCACTTTCTGCTTCTCCTGCTTTCTTTTGCATTTTTAAATCAAGGATGGTTGTGATAAATGTACCTGAGTTCTTGAAGCTCCACTTTGCTGGTGTTCAGTCAACATGCGTGTTTACACCTATTACCATTGAGTGATGAGAATGATGTAGCAGTGTTACAGCTACAGCTTCATGTAGTCCTTTCACCTATATGCCACCGCCGTCATGTAACATTTACCTTCATGTTTCTCTCTCGCTCTCTCTCACTGTCTTTCGCTCTCTCCTTGCAGTGCTCTTGTAGGCAATGGACTGAGCACTATCTCTCATGAGTATCTGAAGGGCAGCTATGCTTTGGATCTGGAGGCAGTCAAGCAGGGTGCCAGCAGCCTGCCACACCTCAACAAAACACTGGTGTCTTCCTGCAAGCGCCTGCACGGGTATACGCATGCACGCATATGTTTGCTTTAGGTCTGTCCTGTGTGCTGCGAGAATCCTAATAAGTCACAGCTCCTGATAAATTTCTGTCCGTCTTTTGTTGAATCGAGGTAGTCACAAAATAATACAAGCCTGCTTTTAACCAGGTACATTATTATTAATATATTTATATTCTGTAGGTTATATTGTAATTGCACTGTAGCCATGCGATCTCTGTAAGAAATTCCATCCTATTGTCTAGCCATAACTAATTCGTAGACAGTCGTACACACAAACGTGCACACACAATGTTTCTCTGGCTTCATGTTTATGTTGCATGTTGCTTCATCAACTGCTCCATATCTCTTTCTTGAGATTTCATTTTCTTTTCCGTGCCAGCAAGCTATCTGCTGGTTAGCCATTTTGTAGCTTTTTGGGGGTTTTTGCCTTTTTTTTTTTTGTTTATCTTCAGTGGGCATTATTTATATGGTTATGAGAAGTTATATGTTATGATGTCTCTCTCTGTCTCTCTAGAGAGGTAGATAAGGTTTTGTCTGGTCTGGAGATCCTCTCTAAAGTCTTTGATCAACAGAGTGCATCTATGGTGTCCAGAATGATTCAACAGGTATACTGACATTTTTTATATTTGTACAAAAAGGGTTCAGTGACAACTAAAATGTATTGTGGTATAGCATGGCTACATTCAGACGCCTTTCAGATCGATTCATGTAGACGGTTTGTTTATTGTAGACTTGTCGCGATACTGAAATTAAAAACTCGATACCGATACTAAGGATGGTGCTCGATACTCTATACTATTTTCGATACTACAGGGGGAGGAAAAACAAACACAGGAACTTTGCGAATGGCCTCGTTCAATAGGTCTCGGGGAGCTATGGGTCCCTGTAGAATTTTGCGGCGGTAGGTTTTTCCCCGGCCAAGCTACGAGGCAAAATGCTCATTTTCACCCACAGTGCACGGATGAAAATGGGGAATGTGGGGATGCTATGTGCTTGTCCACAGAGACAAACAGCTCAGAGAATCAGAGAAAAAGCTCAGTTCAGTACAAAACTCGCTGGCAAATATAGCCTGTCACACTACCACACTTCAGACACATTTTCATCCAGAGCAATGCACCAGATATTAACGAATGTAACATCCCGAAATTCCAAACAGCCTTGCAGGAGAAGCAACTCCAAAAAACAGTTAAAAATTAAATGGCTGTAAATGACAGCATCAATCATTGTTAAGTGTGACCATGCATTTAAGTGTATAGTTTTCTTCAACAGAAACAGTTGACAACATATCTTTATCAATACGGTCTTTAATAATTGTGCCCCATGGCAGATGGTTTCCGTATTTAATGCTTCCTATTACTAGGCAACTGTAGGCTCCTTTGTTAACAGCAAGCTAACTGTAGGCTAGTTTGTACCTCAAAGTTTGTATAACATGATAATGTATCTTGATAATTGACGCTATACAAATAAAACTGAATTGAATTAAGCTATGTACTCCCGTTTTATGAAGTGTAATGCAACATTTCATAGCAAACCAATTTAAGAATAAGATTGATGAGATAAAAATGTTCAACTTTAAACATTTTTTTTTTTCCCAAGAAGGCAAAATTCTGGTGTTTGCCGCTAGCCCTGCAGGTGCTAGTGGAGGGGCGTGTCACGCATGTTCCACAGCAGCAACATGGGGCTGCCCATAATTGTGCATGTCTATTAATCGTTTGTAATATGAGGCGACCTCGGCCGATGCCAAATGTTGGCTGGATTAATCGGCCAGACCGATAATCAGTCGACCTCTACTTTTGAGCAGAGTACCGAAACGTTTGCCCTTTAGCCAGATTTGAACCTACAATCTCTACTGATGAGAGAAGACCCCTCAAACCACTGAACCACTCTCTCTGTGTGTCTCTCTCTCAGTAATTTTTTAACCCTGTCCAAAAAGAGAAATGGCAAATACCCAAACGTTTGCACAGAGACACACCCAGACATTGGTTTTGTGGCCAAACAGCGATATTTGAACCTGGGACACGTTGTAATGGAGAGGTGCCAGGTTAGCTCAGCCCCTATTGACAGCACTTATAAAGTCAAGGGTGGCTAAAAACACAACAAAGCACAAACAAAAGTTTACTTGAAAACGCCAATGGATCTCGTTCTTATTAATAACCAAAACGATTGTTAGAGTTGTTTTTCATTCATTAAATTACATATACTGAGGGCTAAATATAGCCTTATTTTCAGACACAGCCGAAAACGGGTGGAGAAAAACCTTCAGGCCTTGAAAGGGATTAAAACAACAGAGGAAAAAATCACTTAAACTCTCAAACTAACACACTTTAGTCTCCTTAAAGCTAAATATAAACACATTAATCACCCACGGAAGTCACGTTTTCTTCTGAAATTGCCTAACTGTAACTCCAGCCATGACTAAAATTAGAATTGTGAGCTCATTCTTTTTGGTGTGTGTGTGTTTGTGATTTTATTTATTTATATTTTGGTGGTGACAGACAAAAGAGCTCTTCCTAGTAACTTCCCACCAGAAATGTGTGTGTGCTGCATGTATCCATGTCCTAATTAGGGGTGCGGATCGAAACCCGGTTCCGATTTAGAACCGGTTCTAATTTTGCGAAGCACCGGGATCATTCACCTCCGGCGTTGTTGGTTCCTGTAACGATTCTTTCGGACTCAAATTCTTTTCGGACACTACGCGACATGTAGCGGAGAAAGCGGTCAGCGGCCTGGTCGCATTTTTACCAAAACAAACGACAGTTGCGTTTGTAACCAGTGCAGTGCTGTTTTAACTTGCAAGGGTGGAAACACTACCAACATGGTAAAACATTTGAAGATTTAACACAGCATTAAAATTCAAGAATGTCGTGTTCGATTCTCAGCACTCAAGTGCAAGTTCCGTGGTTTCCATAGATGAGTGTAACTTTAACTACCACTTATCAATATTATTTTTTTATAATTATATTTTCATGATTTGACCATATTATTTATTGTTTAAAAGAAGATAAGTGCATAATGTATTGTTCAAGTGTTCATATTTACCATGTAAGCTACCATTCGAAGCAAAAAATTGGCCTATGACTAACTTTTTAATATGTAAATATGTAGCTAACCAGGTCTTATTACCTGTCCACAAAATTATGATCAGTTAAAAAAAAAAAATCTTTATTTTATACTATTGTTGCCTTCTCTGCCTTGGCTTTAGCGGTTTTTAGCCAGGCGTCTTTGGCTCGTTACTCTCGGCCACAGAGCGGATCCAGAAATGAGACAGTTACGAGGTGCAGTCTGTTCTTTCCTCCCTCGGAACGGGAGCATTTATTTACTGTCTCCAAAAAGAACATTAGAGTGGCAAGAATCACTCACAAACAGAACGGCCATGTAAAACTCCTGAAAGACTACACCTTCCAGCCTCCCTAGAGGTTCAGTTACCCAGAACGCAAAGTTTCTTAAGGCAGCAGGCTCATCCTGTAACACTTTAGGAATTGATAATGGAATTGATAAGGAATTGGATCGATAAGAAGAATCGATAATATTAATAATTTCTTGTCGATTCCCATCCCTAGTCCTAATCACTGGAATACTGGAAAATCTGAAGAAGTGAGAACATATTACTGGTCCTCACAAAGAAAATATGCTGTTTTCACCACAAATTCAATATATTTATGAAAAGCAGACTGATTGTCCTTTGGTTGCTGAGTTTATAGTTCGGGTTAGGCTTAGGTGTCATTGCAGTGTCCTCACAGATATAGTAATACAAGCTGTGTGAGTGTTGTATGCATTATGAAACATGATCAATGACACTCGGAAATGGTTTGCCTCTGCTGGTGGTAGGCACTCTTAGAGCAAGTGAGAGAAGGGGACAGAAGTGTATACTTCCACTCTGAGTGTTGACGGTCAGTGTGTTTTAGCTTAGAACTTTTTGTTTCAGTGCTTATATATTCATTTCTTCAATGGTGTTCGTTTTACTCTTGCCATGGGTCTCGCTCTCTTTCTTTCTTTCTTTCTATCGCTCTCAGTCTGTAAATCAGGGTGGAGATCAGGAGCTGGAGCATCTGGTCACTAAGCTGGCTATTCTCAAAGACTTGCTTTCCTCCATAGAGAAGAAGGTATGCATGCATGTATATACGCATACACACAATGCCTGTGTTGCAGGTCATTATTTACACACAGATGTGTTGTGCTTTGTCTGCATTGTGGAAAGCCTGTTCCTCTGTAATTTTATCTCTTGTTCGCTCTCTCTCCAGGCTCTAAAAGCTCTGCAGGATATGAGTGTGGCTGTTCCCCCCATCCCCCCATCCACACGCCACAGCAAGACCATTCCTGTCCAGGCTTTCGAGGTGAGGGACCACCCCCCAGTACACAAACACAAATGCACACACTTTTATCTTTGGTAAAAACAATATCACAATTCAGCTTACAGTATTACCTCAGTGTTGCAATTTAATTTTTTTTTTTTACAAATAATTCGAGTGTATGATGCTCAGTGCGTTACTATTATATAGGACTCTTTGCAGTTAGGACTGAAGGTGAAAACCTGGTCAAGGAGCACAAAGAATTGAATTTTTCAAGGGATGATAGTAATGAAAGCTGCGTTGTTTCACAATGTCAGAAAATGCTAATTTGTGCATATTTGTGTAACAGGTAAAGCTGGATGTGTACCTTGCTGATCTCACAAAGATTGGGAAGAGCCAGAAGCACACACTCAGTGTGGATGTGGAAGGGGGGAAGCTAGTGGTGATGAAGAAGATGAAAGACTCTCAGGAGGACTGGACCACTTTCACCCATGACAAGAGTGAGCACATTCAGAGAAGGGTTATAACATGGGATAATAAAGATATAATATGCGACAGGGGCCGTTACACCAGTGTCTTATGGTATAGCACAATTCTGGTATAGCATCTTATGGTATAGCACAATTCTGAGGCCCTTATTGCAATTATTTATTTGTCTGTTTCACTATTGTGACCTCTTTCTTATTAATGCCATATTAATGAAAGTCTTTCGCTGCATTTCAAGAGGACCATAGTGATAAATATTTATAATATCGCTGTTACCAGTACTGTATTTAGTCCTTTTCATCTTGAGTGGAATGTCATTTTTTTTGTACTTTAGTATTCGTGGTTACAGTACATAGCAAATACAGCATATACATAATTTTAGCCAGGAGAATTAGTAAAAATTAAGGAAAATATTAAGACCAAAAATATTAATTAAGGCCAGTATTAGCCTCTTTTTTAAAAGATTGTAAAATGTTTCCAGTTTTCATACTTGACAAATGTAAAAAATTGATGTCATGAATTATTCAAAATGTATATAAAATTTGGTAATGAGCAATACACCTTTTGTTAAGCATGTTTTAAATGTTTGGGTAACTTGTATTTAAGGTTATTTATCCTCAGTGTCCACGGCCGACTGTGCAACTTGGACAAAATATTAGCACTATAATTATACTGCAATCTGTTGTTATTGCGATTAAAATACCCATACTGTCGGTGTCATCACTTCAGGAAATAAAAAGTCTTGAAGTGTGTAAATATTGTTACAGTTTCAAAATGTATGTTCACTCCCTCATATAAAATGTATGTTCACTCCATACTGTTCAATTATGGAAAATAAGATGCAAAATCAGCCATTTTCAAATAATAGTTTTTGCAATTATTTGAAAATGTCACAAATTTTGCCCCACCCATTCATGCATGAGTTGTAAGAGTTTCAGCCATGTTCTGCTTTTCAAATGAGCAGCAACACAGGTAATTTGCATACAGTGGTCTAAAAGGCACACTATAGTAGTCTAAAAGCATCTTCACAGTTAAATGATGTTTGGCTAATATTTGCTTAAAATGTTTTTGTTGTGTACATACACTCTGCTTTGTCTGCTTCTAATGCAGTTCATGCATTTTTGTTGTGTTTGTGTATTTTTGGTGAGTAGTTCGGCAGCTGATAAAGTCCCAAAGGATGCCAAATAAGCTAGGCATTGTGTTTGAGAAGGAGAAGGACAAGAGCCAGAGGAAAGACTTCATCTTTGCAAGTGCTAAAGTGAGATACACACATCTTGTCTTGGGGTTGGTGCGACTTGCAATAAAAAAAAAAAATTAAACGGTTAAATTTAAAAAAAAAAACTCACAAAAACAGTTGGCTAACTTAACGTGTCACACTACTGCACTTTACTGTCCTTCATGCTTAGTATGAGCACATTTTTTCACCCAGAGACATTAAGATATGACCTCAAATTAGCTAACCGAGGTGGCTCCCAACTTGCTAGCTAACTAGCCAACTAGCCGTGCTAAAACAAGTGTACATGGGCTGTTTTTTTTGTTTTGTTTTGTTTTTTTTTAATTATTATAAATCATTAACAGTGACAACGTCTTTCTTTTCATAACTGACCTGTACTTTAGTGTCTTGTCCATCTCGGTAGCTTTCACCGACTGCTGTTTTACGCACATTTGTCTGTGTGTGCATGCCATAGCCAGCAGAATGAGCTGCTTCTGCAATCACACTAAAATGTCATTTTACAAGAGGAGGAGTAAATTTTCTTAACCTCTTTAAAACATAAATAAATAAATGTAAAATTGTGAGAAGTACTTGGTCTTTACCAGTGTGGACACAAACATCAACAGTCTCTTTCTCTCTTGCTCTCTATCGCTCTGTCTCTCATTTAGAAAAGGGAAGCTTTCTGCCAACTACTGCAGCTGATGAAGAACAAGCATTCCAACCAGGACGAGCCTGACATGATCTCCGTATTCATAGGGACATGGAACATGGGTAAGACACACACACAGGTCTTAGAAGGCTAGAGTCCAGTCACCAGGTTAGTTACCAGGTTTAGGTTTTGTGTCTCTGCAAGGTCTTCGCCAAACCCCCCGACTCTTTCTCTTTCTGTAGGCAGTGTTCCTGCACCTAAATTGTTAGGCTCATGGCTGTTGTCTCGAGGATTGGGGAAAACACTGGATGAGATGACAGTGACGATTCCTCATGATATCTATGTGTTTGGAACCCAGGAAAACTCTGTCTGTGATAAAGAGTGGGTGGAGAACCTCAGAGCGGCTCTAAAAGACTACACTGAAATCGACTATAAACCGGTGAGTGAGAGACGGAGAAATTAGGAAAAACAGTAGTTTGTGGTATCGGCTTTTGATGAAAACAACTTTTACATCAGTATTAAAAACAAGACACCAGTCAACAGAGCCTTTATTGCAGCCGTCAGTCCACAACAATTGTGTGTATTTTTATGGTCTGTGTGTGTATTTATGAAGCATATTTTTGTTGTTTTTATGGTCTTGGTTCTGTTAAGTTTCCTTTTTAGGACTATTTTTTCTGTGGTGTTTCATTAGATTTTTTTTTCTTCCACATTGGACAGCAGTGTTTCTCATCATGTGGTCAGACGTTTCCACATAAACTAGTCACAGAAACATGCAGCCTGTGATTTAACATTAGAATGTGTAATATATGTCTTTTTTTTTTTCATCGTCATTGTTTCTCACTCTTTCTTTATTTCTTACCTTCAATCATTTTCTTTCTTTGTTTCTTACCCACTCCCTCCCACCTTCTTTCTCTTTCCCTCCCTGTCTGTTCTTTCTTCCACTTCTCCCTTTTTTTCTTCCTTTTTTCTTTCTTTTTTTCTTTTCTCTTTTATCGTCTTTTTGTCATTCCTTAATTCTCTGTCTCCTTTTTCTTTCATTTTTTCTTTATCCCTTTCTTCTGTTCTCTCGCTCTCTCTCTCTCTCTCTCTCCCTTTCTCTCTCTCTTTCTCTCGCTCTCTTTGTTCCAGGTGGCTGTGCAAACTCTGTGGAATATAAAAATTGTGGTTCTGGTCAAACCAGAACATGAGAACAGGATCAGTCATGTGGGGATGTCCAGTGTCAAAACGGGAATTGCCAACACACTCGGTCAGAAATTTGCATGCATGCACACATACTAACAGAATTATGTCCACTTTACTAGAAACCCCTCCTCTGTAGCTCCACCATGCTTAAAATCAGAAAACCTTATTGATCCCAGAGAAAATTGCTTATGTAATGACAGAGACAGGAACAATATAAAATATAAAACCTAAATAAAATCTAAATAAAAAATCTGTAGAAAAAAAGGCTTAATATGAAAATACATTATACTATGTACAGAAATGTTGGATATAAATGCTATTGATAAGTAACACAGTTGACTGAAAACTGTAGTCCACCTATTGAAGCAAAGTCCTATTAGTTTCATGACTCATTAAAGTGCAGTTTATATCTCACTGTGGAAGTCTCCAGCAGCAGTTTAGCACTGGAGTTAACAAGGCTAATTTAGGGAACAAGCAGTGGAAGCCTGTGTCCTGACCTATCTCAAACCTCAAACCGGAATCTACATCAGATGCTGCACCAGTACTGGGTAGTTAGTAGTCGTGGTGTTTGAAACCCTTATTGTTCTTGGTCTCTTTCTTAGGCAACAAAGGCGCAGTAGGTGTGTCTTTCATGTTTAATGGGACGTCATTTGGCTTTGTCAACTGCCACCTGACATCTGGAAATGAGAAAATACACAGGTAAGAAAGATGGTATGTGTGTGTTTGAGTGGGGTGCAAGACTTTGAAATAGGAAACATTCTAAAAATACAGAATATATTAAATTTTCTGACGTATAAGCAAATTACTACATGAAGCCTTTAACATATTTTCTTACTAGAAAAGTCTTCCTCTATTTGCTTTGCTGTCACTGAGTAACTTGACATTATTGTTGTATCTAAAGTATCTCATGTATCCCGTCTACCTCATATTAACAACATCATTTTGCTATATACGACAAAGCCCAATGAGGAAAGCAACACAGGAAACACAGTTATGCTGTAGCAACAAGTGTATAGGCTGCTATGTTAAGTGCAGTGTTGAATGAATGCATATTTAACCCATTTAATATTTACACATTTAATGTATGAAATTGGTAGGCGGAACCAAAACTACCTGGACATCCTGCGGCAGCTCTCATTGGGGGATAAGCAGCTGAACTCGTTTGACATCTCGCTGCGCTTTACACACCTGTTCTGGTTCGGAGACCTCAACTACAGACTGGATATGGACATACAGGTACACATACCAACACATACCAACTGCATGAAAAGGAATCTACTGATGTTATAGAATCATAAAAGAATAAATGTGTTTGTTGGGTTGAGCGACGAGTAGGTCACTTCTTTTTTTGTGAACGTAGATTAGTTCAGGAGTGTGATCAGATCAGAGCGCCCAAATAATGCAGCGATCTAAGCATTCGCCTTATCAGGAGAATATGGGGTCGATCCCCGGCAATGCCACAGCCACTCATGGCTGAGAGTCCATGAGAGCAATTGGTCCCTCTGGGTAGCTAGGATGACCCTCCTTCTCCCACCACAACTCGATACTAGTCGTTGTGGACATCTACTAGTTGACGTAACAGAATGGGAAGTTCGCCTTGTTCTATAAGCGTGTTGAGCTGTCCAGTTGTGTTGTGTGAGAGGCTCTTTGAAAAGATTTCCTGGCACTTTCACATGAGGAAACACATGCTCGGCTTCACCCACCCAGCATGGGTGATCTTGTGTGACCAGGGGTGGCCAATCTAGTTGGTGGAATTTTTTTTTTGTTGTTTTTTTTTTTTTTTTTTTAATAATGTTGAAAAAAAACAATTGATTTGGGCAGGAAATGAGCTTTGAGCCATTTTTACCTGAAAAATAATGGAACAATTTGTATAAAAATGGCTTATTTTGCAGTAAAATAAATATATAGGGTCAGTATCATCCAGGGTTTAGGGGGAAAAACGTGAGTGTGGCCTTGTTTTCAGAAGACTTCTTTGTCTTGTCATGAGATCAGGTTTAACACAACACTGCAATCCACTTACCTTTACCAGTTTAGCATGACGCATGAGTTCAATGTGTATAGAACTTGTCATTTTCAACTGAACAAGGATTTGCATATGAACTTAATGTCTCCCTTTTGTGTCCCTGTCACTGACACACACACACACACACACACACACACACACACACACACACACACACAAATACACATGCATGCATGCATGCAGGAAATCCTAAACTACATAAACAGGAAGGAGTTTGAGCCACTGCTGAAAGTGGACCAGCTAAATCTGGAGAGAGAGAAGAACAAGGTCTTCCTTCGCTTTGGTATGGTTCAATCTCTGCCTTTGTTTGTTTGTTGTTTTTTTTTTTTTTTTTAAAGGTGTGAGAATGTATAGCTCTTCTTCACACACAGATCTAGGCCTGTGCCTTCTTTGCTCAACAGACCAGGTTTAAATACTAGGGCTGGTTAAATATTTGTATCTGAACATACAGCTGTAATGGGTTTGCATTATTTTAAAATTAATTAATGACAATCCTAAACTAATTTATTCTTTTATTCTAATTTAGACAGATGGTTAATCCTGATTTTGTGGATTTCTTCATGACCTAGCCGTGAATACAGCGAGTCAGAATTAAGAAATGAGTGAAATTATCAAATAATCCACCAAGGACACTGCACTTGCAGTTCATTAACGAAAGTAATCAAGAAGTGATTTGTTTCATATCAAAACTATATATACTAGAGGAGATTTATACAATATATATGATTTTACCCTGGTCTGATGTTCAAAATAACACTTTAGTTGATTGTTTGATTAGCCACACTTCTAGAGTAATTACCGCAATTTCACATTCGTTCTAAAGATTCATTAATTTAAGTGATCTTGGATTAAGCCTTTCCTTACGTTTTGTTAGCGAGAAACAAAGGTTTTTTTCCCCTTGTTTTGTTTAGTCGCTTCCTGCCTGACTTTTTTTTCTCTCTGCTTTGCTTAGCTGAGGAGGAGATCACATACCCCCCCACCTACCGGTACGAGAGAGGCTCCCGGGACACGTATGTCTGGCAGAAGCAGAAAGCTACAGGGGTGGGTCACCAGAAGGATGATGAAGTCACAATACAAAACAATGGAGGCTTTCTAGCTGCTGGTCAAAATAGGAGAAAAAAAATCTATACAGTATAATCACAATATATTGGACTTAATAATACTGATACTGTATTGTTTAATTATTCATGTTCTGAAAGCATTATTAGACTAATAGAATACCACAGTGCATTTCAGATGAGATTTATTTGTCTGGTGAGACCAAGACACAACTGTCCTCCTCTCAGACAAAGTCAAAAGTAGTAAATAGCAATTTTTCCATTTTCCACATGTCATACAGCAATACTTTCACAACTCACAGACACTACTTGGGAATCATGGTTTACGTAACGTCATGTTACCATGTTGCGGAGTCTGACCTCTAGCTTCTAGCTGTCATTTTGAGTGTTAATGTTAAGAAATGGGGGGAACAAGTTTAAAAAGGCAATAGAGAAAATAAACTGCTCGTTTTATGATATTAGTTTATGCTCCTGGTCATATTGAGCACAGTTTCACACCACATCATTCAGGTGATCATTTTTGGTTTTCTTTTTGTGTTTGATAGAAGTGTAGTGACCCTTGCCCACCTCTAAAATGTCTTGAGTTTCCATAACATCATGAACCAGCAGGCTTGCAAAATTAAAACTAATCTCTATTACTCCCATTAGCATCACTGAGAATGCTTATCTACCACAGAGACCCACCTGATGCTGTTTTTTTTCAGTCACCACAAGGCGCAATAAATGTGCAGTTTTCTTGTTCACATCTCAAACGCACAGACTCACTTTAAAATATTGGTTGTTCTGTAATCTGTTAGTCTTGCCTATGTGATTTCTGACCCTGTACACTGTTATTTATAAACATGGACTGACAAACATCAAATTTGGTTTAAGATCAGCAGTTTCATCCACCCAAAAGTGGATGAAACTGCATTTTGGCTTAAGAATAGTGCCATTAATCTGTCACATTATCAAGCTCAGCTTTTTCTGTGTAGTTCTGTTTCAACCTGTGAAGTTTAGTGTACTTCAGTAGTTTTGTTATGTTTTTGGTTTTTGGAAGTGTAGTAACACCTAAATACTGTGGCTTCACTTTCGCTCACAAGTTTAAAGAGTTAAGTAAAAAATGCTAAAACGGGACTGTAGTTACGGGAACTTGTGAGAACAGACGCATTTTAAAGATATAGTTAGGTGAAAAATTAGATTAACCCAGTTTTCCCAGTGTAATATAAAATAGACAAAAGTATGGTCAAAACTCAGGCTTCAAGATGGTAGCTGCTGTTTTAGCTATACAATTTACCTTTCTCCTTTAATATAGACAAGTGTGTTATAAAGTGTTCGAAACCACATAAGTCTATGTGACATTGCCTAACATCCCAACATGGGTTGAGGCAAGTGTGGTTTAAGTATGTGGTTTTTACGGTGCCATTTGATGAACAGTCTTGGCTGATATTTGGGCTGAAAAGAGTGTTAAGTCTGTCTCTTTCTGAAAGTTCGCTCCTCTCTCTCCTTTCTCCTCTCAGATGCGAACCAATGTACCATCATGGTGTGACCGGATTCTGTGGAAATCCTACCCCGAAACACACATCGTCTGCAACTCCTACGGTAATAGTGTTGCTGTATTGCTGTATTGTTTACAGTTTTTTATTAATTGCCAGAAGTGGGTACGAAATAAATACAATTAGTTGTTTAAGACTGCAGCATGACTAATAGAAAAAAAGCTCTCAAGCTCTGTTATCCCCTACACCTTTAGTTCTCCCTTTTATTATTTTAAACCTCATTTCTTAGGTTGTACTGACGATATAGTCACCAGTGACCACTCCCCTGTGTTCGCTACGTTCGAGGTGGGCGTCACATCGCAGTTTGTCTCTAAAAAAGGTTCGATCATCTCGCAAACACCTGCACATGCGTGTCATCTGAAGTAGAGACTACAATGAAATGAAATACACAGACCTTATTTTCTTCATTTCTCCGTCTCTCGCTGTTACTATCTCATTCTACCTCTGTCTCTGTCTCTGTCTCTCTCTCTCTCTCTCTCTCTCTGTCTATCTCTCTCTCTCTCTCTCTCTCTCTCTCTCTCTCTCTCTCTCTATCTCTCCCTCTCT
>JBBJLS010000001.1:27343597-27359317 GCA_037577275.1 Bryconaethiops microstoma
TCACTTAAATTAATAAATGGATTTACATAGATGTGCTATGATTACCTATTTGAATGAATAGGAATTTTTCTCACTTTCTGTAAAGATTGCATACCTAGCAACAGTAGCCACAATAACTGCATCTATGGAGCATCTATAGGTAAACTGCACTGTTTTCAATGTGTTTACTTTTTCCTGTTAGTGACTGAAATCATCAGTGTCATTTTGTGTATTTGGTCTATCTTTTACCAGGACAGTCCATCATCTCTCTCTCTTGCCCTTCCTCTCTCTCCCTCTCTCTCTCTCTTCCATCTCCTGTCCGTCTGGCTCATCAGTTCTTCCTTTGTATCCCTCTTGCTGCGTAAAATATTCCCCTTTTGAATTTTAATATACATATATGGTAAGTGAGGGGGGCTGCTGAATATTGATGCTGGTGGTCAGAGAAGCTGCAGGCAATAAAACGACAATATGAGAGATTCAGCAATCTACATCAATCTCCTCTGGGCCATCAAACAAACAAACAACTGTCATAGAGTTTGTGTGGCAGGACATTTTGAGGAGGAAGGGGATGTATAAATGTCTAAGATGAGAGATAAGGCTGGAATAAAAACACCATCAGCAATTAATGAGAAATGAGAAAGTGCCAGGCGATCCTCCACTGTTAACAAGAATCCAAGACCTTCATGAACTGAAGAGAAGGGATATTTACACTCATTAATTGTATGTTTGTACTATATTAAAACCACTTGCTTAATGTTGTATAGGTCTTCCTCGTGCCTCCAGAACACCTCTGACCCATCAAGACATGGACTACACAAGACCTCTGAAGGTGTTTTCTGGTATCAGCACCAAGGTGGCAGATCATTTTAAGTCCTGTGAGTTGTGAGGTGGGGCCTCCATGCTCAATCAGATTGGAATCTGGATACTTTGAACTCTTTGTCATGTTCCTTAAACCCTTTTCTGAACAACTGCAGTGCCACTAGGAAATACTGTTTCCATGAAAGAGTGTACTTGGTCTGCAACAGTGTTTAGGTTGGTGGTAAATATTAAAGTAAGTAAGTATAGTGGCCCTTTTAGTCATGCGTGAATACAGCACAGCACACAGTGTGAACAATGTGAAAATCGTCTTCACATTGGTGAATAGGTGGCTTAATTTCACTTTAATTCATTACACCAAGGAACCTTCTTCTACTGCTCCATAGTCTGTGCCCACTGAGACACTTTCAGCAGTGGACAGGTGTTAGCTTGGTCACTCTGACCGGTCTGTGGCTACACTGGCCCATAAACAGTACTGTGTGTTCTGACACCTGTCCATAATGGCCAGTATTAGCTTTTTTAGCAGTATGTGCTACAGCAGCTCTTCTAGGGCAGGGGTGTCGAACTCCAGTCTTGGAGGGCCGTGGTCCAGCATGTTTTGGTGATTTCCCTGCTCAGAAACACCTGGTTCACCTCACCAGTTAATTGTCAGGAATGTGTTTGAGGAGCAGAACCATCAAACTGTGCTGGACCGGAGCTTGACACCCCTGTTCTAGGCATACTCACACATCTCCATTAGCACTGAGAGCGTGAAGGAAAAGTGAAAAAGCCACATGTTACAAATCAAAAGGCCTTTAACATGCTGTTGTGACTAGAACGTTCACACAATATCTAGTTCTCTAATGGCTTGCTGTCTGTAGATCCCACCTGGACAGTTCTTTCTGTAGCTCCTGCATGAAGTGGTGACACTGGTTGTAATAAGTGGCCTGGGCTTCCACAAACTCATGCAAACATCGCAAGTGGTTCACCTGAGCAGATAAATGTGATTTGCATTAGGAAGATTACAGCTTTTTAAACATATAAATAATATTTTGTGCATTTTAATAGGACGTGACAGTTAACTGTTATATATGTATAATTCATTGGATACTTTTGGAAAGAACAATTTAAAAATATACAAACAAACGTTTTTCTGTAAAGGTGCTTTCTTTCTGTTTAATAATCACAGTACTGTGTAAGTTTCATTTTGTGCAATTTTGAGAGAAGAACACCGTGTGAAACAGTTAAGCTATGACATAGCTTGAAATATTCCACCAGTATAGAGCACCCATCAACCGAGAGAACAGCTGAGTGAACTTTATTATTGAACGACAGCTTGCATTTTCTTAGAATAGGAAGTATGACACAGTCAGTATTCCACGAATTTCAGAATATCCATTTTTGAGAAGAAGTTAATGATCACAGAATCAGGGAAACATTCTAAATGTTAACAGAGATTTACAGGGGTTTGTTTCCACAAGCCTTTGTTGTATATCCACCTGTCAGGTGTGTACTATGGATGAGGGTGGAAGGCCAAATGGTGCAAACATGACTCACGTGTGTGCTACTAATGCCCTCCACCAGCAGCCTTGTGACCTCAGCCTGTCTGTCGAATTCTGTCTGAGCCACCCGCAGCTCCTGCTCCGCCTTCCGGAAAAAATACACAAACACACAGACCTCTTGTAAAACAGACTTATAGAATTGGAGGGACAGTGACATCATGGTCATGGACGAACAATACGGCTAAAATAATGGTTGTAACGAAAAATCCAATTTACATAAGAAACAAAGTGTTATAAATATGAAAATAACATCAATCACAGAATACGTGTTAATACATTCCACTGATCAGAGATATATTTAAATATATAGGTTTAATTATAATTAATTCCCACTTTTTACCCTCACTGTTGATTTATCCGAGTGTGTCGCCATTGTGTTGTGTTGTATGTTTCTACTATGGTCCAGGAGGACGATATTTGTCTCACTGTGCACTTAATATAAGGCTGGGATGACAATAAAGCTCTACTTGACACTGAATTCCACCGAAGCCATATATAAAAAAAAAAAGCACTACCATTTCACAATGATTCTGCCGTTCTCATAAGTCAGCTCAATTTAAGTGGTTGCAGTGGTTGAGAGTGGACTTTTTAAATGTTTGGAATGCTGCGATTGCTGTAATTGTTATTATTTCATGCAAGGTGTTACTGTTAATAATGTCACACTTACTTTCTCCACCTCCTCGCTCCAGAGCTGATCAGCACACATGGAAGTGAAACACACACGTCAGAGATGTTGACAGTGAAAGACAGAAGTGTTGACAAAGGCTCTGTTTAAACACACACTACATCATCCTGGGTTAGACAGTGAGGCCATTTGTTAGAGGAGGAGCACGAAAAGACTCTGATTACATCCTACATAACATCACTAAACATTAACGACTGGTATCTCCCCCCCCCCACACACACACATACCAAATCTTAATCAGCTTAATATACAATAGTACACTTCAGAATGTAAACGATAAATAAGACATTTTATGTTCAAATGTGCCAGTGAAGACAAAGTGATGTGTTACAAGCTGCTCTGTTTAATTTGTAAAACCTCCTTTTTATTAAACCCTCTAAAATAATCTATGTACAAAACCTAGGCTTCCAAACGCAGACTGTCTTTATACAACTTTTCTCCAAGTTTATATTGTGACAATCTATGTCCCTTCTGAACAAATGAAGTGCGAATTCGTGTAAATTCATTAAATTCGTACTGTATATGTTACCATTTTATTAAAAATAACAAACTGCTAATATGGCAAGTGCTTCCGAACTCCGAACAGTGGTGTAAACCATTTGACTTTCAAGACCTGTAAAATGCCCACACACCTAAAACCACTGTCCAACTAGGGCACGTACACACTCCTTTATTTAGCAATCCTTCAGTCATCACTAACCTGGGCTTGTCATGGGACCGGACACAACCACTAAATACTGAGCAGCAAAGCTTGAATGAATCAGCACCAATCATCTGTTCAGAGCTTTCATTTCTCAGGGAACAAAATCTGACTTGTCTGCGAACTTTCAAAATTTACTGTGAAGTTTTTGTGCAAAAACTGTAGTGAAGTGTTTACATGACATTTAGTCCTTCAGTGTTTTAAAAATGATAACACAGAGGCCAGAGAACACAATAGTGGTCCTGACAGTGAAAACCCCAGCCTGCAGTGACTGCTTTATCGTTGATGGCTGTTTTTAAAAAGAACTTGGTGGCATCAAAATGGTACACCATCAGGTTCGAGGCCAAAGAGGCCATAAAACGCCAGTCTACCTGTCTGCTCTCCGTAATAACTGTTATTGTGCTGATCGCGAGTGAGAGGCCAGTGTGCGAGTCACTCACTGCTGAAGCGCTGGCAGACAGCACGTAATTACGCGGCCTGGTCTCCTGGAAGTCTGGCACCGCCTAGAACCAGAGAGGAACAAAACTTTATACAACATCAGCCCAGAAGGCAAATAGGCAAGAAAATTTCACAAGTCAACCGAAAAAACCACTGGGATTAAAAATTCCTTTCAGAGGAAATTGCCATTCAGAGTAACTCTAGTTGGACCATATTCACACATATGAAGCTGCATTCAGCTGGCATCATTAACCCTTAGAAGTGGAGAGCTGTTCTTTTCAATTTGCATATACAATTCAAGTAGGTGGTTAATTGCATAATAAATTAATTACATTTACATTCACAAAGCTTTTGTGACCGCCAGCAATAACTATGGTTTCTAAGGGTTAAACAGATGTTCATTGATTTTTCAGTGAATATTCAGGCAGGAGGATTATAAAGTGGGCATGCCATTAGCTTTGACTGCGCAAATATTTGAGTGGTAATCTTGACTGATATGTACGCATTCACATAGGAATTTGAAATGTCATGCATCTGTAAACCATATCCAGAAAGGTTTAAAGGATCAGAGTGTCAGTGTTAAATGTATTCTTGTGAAAGCAATAAATGACTCAGATGGGAATTCCACAGATTCCTCAGAATTTCTGTATAATTAACTCATTAGGACATAAAGTGATGCAGAGTGGTTTGATGTGAAATACTTGGTTCCAGAGAAACTCAGAAGTCAGTATTGTACACAGTAATGGTGATAGGAACCAGACGTCTGAGGAGTTTAACGGCTCTAATAGCTCGCTCACAGATTATAAGTATGTTGCCTGATGCCTGAGACACTGTTTTGACTATAGTTTTAAAATCCATTTTGGCCTAAAACATATTTACTGAAATACATTAATGGTGGTGATGGGAACGGGACATCTGAAGAGTTTACTGCCTCTGAAAGCTCCCTCACAGAAAGTTGCTGCAAGAAATGGTTATGAAAATTCGGTCTGAACCCTGTGACAGTGCTGCACGATACTTCCACAATGAGGTTCTGGCTTCTATAATAAAGTTCTGGCTTCTGTAATAAGGTTTTGGATTTTTTAATCCATTAATGGCAAAGAGAAGCAGGGCATTGTATGGCGAAATAGTATTCAAAGTAACATGTAGGTTCATTAGTGGTTTTGGACAGTAAATAAAAGGGCTATAGTTGTGTTCTAAACATCAATCCCTGGTTCTCAACACCACAATTGTAAGGAGCTAGTAAGTTTCAAAACAATCTCACATTAAACCAGTCTGTCCTACTTTGTTAACAGCACAACCAATTATAGGGAAATTCGGAAAATGGATGGAATTCCTCCGAAATTTAGAAGTATAACAAGCTCACTATTCTCATGTCTGACCTTTAACCTTCATTAGCAAAAGAAATTAAAAAAAAGAAAAGATGACAGTGTAAACATGCTCCCTGCAGTGTTGTGCATAATTAATAAATGACACTGTGGACAGCCTCACAGTATTCACTGTCATGATCAAACAAATATCACTGTTCTCATGCTTTAGATGTGTAGTCACTTGGACTGCACCGCTGATTTAATTGATGTTCAGGTCCTGACCACTGGGGACGTACAAGGGGAATAATTAGATTCCGTTTGTCTTAGCAACCATTTACCTGGCATCCGTGTTTAGACAACCTTGTGGCAGAGGCACAAACACTGCAGCCTGAGGTTACTGTCAGAGGTCTATATCTAATTTTTCACACTGACAGCAAACATGCTGTGGATTTCACAGAAATTTAAGAAAGTGCATCAATGATGCCCTCATATAAAATGGAAAATCTGTGTACCTATAATTCTGCTGTCATAAAAAGCAAGAATTGGGCATGAAAAATCAATATAAAGGAATACAAACAAGCACCGAAATGAATAAAGAAAGAGAGAGATGCTGACTCGAATGGAAAATTCACTCCAATACTCACTTCTCCCTCACACTGCGAGGTTGAAAGAAAGACAGAAGGTTAGAGAAGAATTAATAGCACAGACTACAGTCCATATGGAGGCCAGAGCAGAGAGGAACAGATGAAAGTCCAGAGGAAAGAAAAGAAAAGAAGCACAGAGCAAATACAGAGAAGCTTACAGCTGCTTTGGCTTCTGCTGCTTTGGCCTTCTTTAACCTGGCTTTACAGGAATCTAGATCCAAGCGCCGGTTCTCCAAGAGCCTCCTCTCTTTCTGCAAGGAGAGAGAGTTTAGACTGTCAACACACAGTCATATGATGATGTTTTTTTGCTGAAATAAAGCACTAAAATTAGTGTTCTCCCTGGAGGACAGTTCTCTCAGATATGACCAGAGGGCACCACTAATGAATGTTAATGACGTTCTGATTTCGAGTTCTTTACATATAAATTGTTCAATGACCCATTTTTTGACCAGTTTTTAAAACGGTGAGGTAGGGGTGTGCGATATGTATCTTTTACGAAATTGTTCTTTTAACGATGAGACAGCTGGCATTATCGAGCATCTCTGCAGTAACCATGTTTTTATCATGCCTTGGCTTTGAGAGTTGTACTAGCGCGCTCCGTTCAGTAGCGGAAGGTAAACAGGCCATGGGCGCTAAGATATGCACGGAGAAAGAGAGCTAGGCTAACTCACTAACCATCTAGCTGCACTGTCTGCTTCTGTAGAGCTGGTAGCCAGACGTGGGGCGTTATCACTCGCGTAGAGACGGTTTGGCTTCAGGAGGCAGGATGTGGCTCAAACCAGCCCAATTAGCAAGCTATGTGGGAAAGCGGTTTGGGTGAAAGACGCCGCCACAACGGAGAGTACGAAAAGCTTCGGGGGTCTGTTTAATCCACAATAGCGGTGACAGTAAAAAAAAAAACAACCCAGCAGCAAACTTTACGCGCTGCTTTCTACATCTATGTTATGCTATAATGCTGCCGGCGCCCATGTCTAAAGATATGGTGCCAGTTCAAGTGGTTGAGAAAGATGGTTTTAAAGAACTTCTGAAAACGTTACACCCAATTTACACACTGCCTGGCCGAAAGTATTACAGTAAAACTGCTCTGCCTGAACTGTATGACGCCAGTCACCAAACTCAGGAAGAGAAACTGAAGAACATGTCACATTTCACCACAACCATGAATTTACAGTAGAGCCGTACATTTCACTGACACTACTGTTCGCTATCATCCTACTTGCCAGACAAAAATTTGAAGTGCACGTGCAGATTTTTCCAGTATCTCTGTGCAAAATTGAACAAAATTTGATTTTTTAAAATCTGAAAACCAAGTTTATATCTTTTGCAATACTGCACCGAAACGGAATAATTTATTTACAAATTCTGAAATTGTTAGGTTTTTTTTGTGCAGAATTAGATCAATCGAAATGACTGACTTTTGGTCTTCCATATTGTAAGGGAGTGAATTCTGTTTGTCAGATGGCGTATTTTTAATTGTTGCTTTTTAGTACCAAATAATTAACATAAAAGCAGGATTGTTGAATGTCAGAATTCAGTTGTGGTAAGAAAAAACTACTTAGTTGCACTGCTTGATTTCAGGGTTCACACAGTTATTGTTTTTATGCCAGTTTTAATAAATTCAACAAGACCTGTTTTTCTTCAAACATTATCGTTGATGTATTGTTGTGTGGTGTTCCTTATGTACCATTAGTAAACTACAGTAAATATTGTATTCAGTATAGAAAGCAGGTACAAAAATAAGACAAGTTTTTGGAATTTTTTAAAATATCGTCAAATTATCATTATCGGAAAAATGGCAAAAAATTTCTTTTCTCGTAGACTTTGCAAGCTAAATATGGTACTGTTAGGAAACGCAGGCTCTTCAAACACTAGGGCTGAGATAGCAATTTTGAAAACTTAATACAACAAGACAAAATTATTGATGAATATAAACAATTTCCTTTTATTACAAAAACAAATATTTTACTGTATTTTATTATATATATATGGAAATTACACATATACATATATACACACACAAATATATATTATATATATATATATATATATATATATGGCGGTCTTACAGTCTTACTACCACAAAAATAAATAAAAACCCAGACTCACTGTTATGGTTCTCCAGTCCCCCTCCAGAAAGTTCCGCAGGGGTGTGAGGAAGCTAATAGACGATGTTTGCAGAAACTCTCTCTCAGCTCCCCCCAACCTCCTCTGACAGTCACCCACCTGAATCAGGGTGCTTCCTACACAGCAGGATGAGAAGAGTTAACAATGACTCAAAACAGCCTTCTTTTTATTTAAAACAAAATGCTGCCATCACTTTGTATTTAACTCTAAACCCTAATAATATTTCAACAGAAAGACAGGCACTACCATTTCTACATTCACCGGTTCATTCTGTAACTAAACTCCCAAACCCTAAATTGATTTCAAGAAGAAAAATATGTGCAGCTTCAAAGCTCTGCTAACACTTGTTTCTAATCACAGATACGCGCGCACACACACACACACACACCTTACTAATAATACTACTCTGTGGAGCAGATATAGACAACTGTGGCTCTGGTTACATAGAGCTGATCTATATTTGTGTAAAAGCTTGAGGATAAAGGATGATGTATCAAATGGCAGCAGGTATTATTAAAAGTTCAGTTAGAGGGGAAGGTCATTTAACTATTTGTGGCATAAAAACCTGTCATTTGCATTAAACAAGCTGCCAGTGACATATGGCAGTAGAATAGTGTATACAGAATCCTCTGTGTACTATTACAGTACAGAATACTATAATAGTAATACAATATTTGCAAATGTATTTTAACATATTTCCTAGAAATAAAAAAAATAATGCTGATTACAACGAAGCATTATTATTATTTAATATTTCAGATTCAACACCATAGCAGGAAAAACGGTACTATCCACTGGTGAATGAGAGATGCAGAATTCCAGATTGCTTTAAGAAGTTTTCATTCTCACTGTAGTATGTCATTCACATTTCAAAGAAATTTTAACCAAACTGCAAAACTTGACTAGATCAGGGCCAGATATTTATTTCCATTTTCTACATGGACACTTTGAGGTTTTCTACATTCTGAAGTGCTACTAACAGGGCCCACCAAAGGACAGCCTACATTTCTATTGACAGACACAAGAGACTGAACTGAAAGCAACCACTCAGCCACACATGATTAATGAGACATTTACTGCTCCTAAGTGCACTTCAGCTTGAGAGAACAGGCAAACGAAGTGAACGCCATGCACCGGCTTATCTGTTTTGTCTGTCATCATTTAGATCATGTTCGGCATACTGAATCCAATAAAATGATCAAGCGTAATATACATGTTTTCAGTTGCCATAACGACCAAAGACAATATGCTGGTACTTACCTAAGAATTTGCAATACAACAATCATTGTTCATGAAGTACATGTACTCTTGTGGGATTAAAGACCTCTGTCCACTATTGTTTCTACTATATATGCATTTAAGTTTTACATTTTCATGCATAAACCAATAATATATTTCCCATTAAAGATGGCACTGATCTGATGTCAGGCAGAAAATCAGCAGATGATGGGTTTTATTTTGGAGGGGAAAAACAGAATGAATCAGATCCACTCCTGTATCTATTTTGAAACAGCATACACTCACACTGTGAGATGTGATGTGTGTTTCTTCCTGTGGGTTAGTCAAGTGGTTGGCTAGGTCACGCAGGATAACCTCATTTTAGATGCTCATTTAACCTGTCACTAAACATTGATTTGATTATAAAGCTTAGTAGTTTTTCCTAAAACAAAAAAATCAGTGGTGGCGGATGGCCAGTCTGCTCTAAGCTTCTGGAAGTTCCTCTTTTTCTATAAAAAGCAATATAATGGAAACTATGTTTGAGGCTGAAAGCGACAGAATATGAGGCGGAGTGTCTTCTCTCAAAGGCTAAAAATCCATACAAAAATGTACCGATCATTCAGATTGATGATTTTTTGGTTGTCTAATCAGTGCTGGAGGTCTGGCTGAATAAATGCTGGCCAGTGCAAGGCAGCAGGATTGAATGGCATGTGACCTCTGAATAAAGCACTATTGATCCATCGGGCAGTGGAGAGAAAGAGCAGGCGATGAGAATTACTGCTCTGGCTGTATACGGACAGCCTGAAGGAAAGAAAAGAGCAACACAGACACAGGAATCAATCTGATCACATTCACAAAATCCCACATGCTCTGCTTTTGCCTTTAGTGCGAACACTAGACCTTATAGCAGACCACAGTGGCAATAGTGACAGTCTGTGTAGTCATATCTCATCAGTTTTGTCTTCATTTCTCTTTCTGTATCTGCATTCTAAAGATCATATGGATACCAGGACTGCACGCTATATTGTTTACTACAACCAAATTAGTTTTAGTCAAAAATAATGCCACGTCATGGGCTCATTTATCAATATATTTAAGGGTGTATCTCACAGCTATGTTCTTTGTTCATATCATGCAGCTGTAACCAGAATTCTGGCCCAGTCATTCCTCTAAACTTACCCACTTCATTGCTGGAGTCTATCTAGCTACACCGCGACTCATTTTTCATTTTCCAAGAGTCACAAAAATACCAAAAATATGGCAGTTGGACTTTTTCACCAGTGAATACACTACTGCGCACACAACGATGCTCTCTTTAAGAGGGATAACGATGTAACACATTTCACCCGATTTTTGCTATTCCGAAAACAAAACAACCTCATTATATATACTGAGAGAAAATCCTGCGTATCTGTGAAGGTTAAAATGTCTTACTTGACTTTACTTGACTTCATGACTACATGTGACTACATGGGTCAGAAAAACAGTTGTAGTGTTTGCATCTGACTCTGATTATCCTATTTTTAGATCAGTGTGTTCACTATTACCATAGGGTGTTCCTGCTCCAAACTCTTTAGCTGCCTCAAGCATATACTGCCCCAGTATTTCTCCATTGGTGGCCCGATATGGAACTTTCCGATCAAGTTTTTCATAAAGGAATTCCTCAATCCTGGCACCTGGCAGAAAAACATAACATTTGAACCCTGTTATTGAAAACACATCACATAACGTCTATACGGACATTCCTGATAAATGTCAAAGTCAGCTATCATATAACTTATCTGAGGACACTTCACAGACGCTTCAAATACCTACTGTGCTCTTAAATATATTCGTCAAAGGTACAGGTTCTTCAGATATGACTGAAGAAACTGGAACTGTAAAAAGGAACATTAAACAACTATACATTTGTGTTGTGCAATTGTGTATTTCCTGAGTTATCAAGAAATAAAATCAATTACTGCCAAGCATATAACCATCTGAAATCATCTGCTTGAGATTGTATGACAGTGTATCAGGAAAACAATGTCTCTCATTACAATGTTGTAGCTGATTCCTTATTAATGATGTTGCGCCTGTGTGCAAGGCACTTATTCCAATAACAATACGACATGCCTCTCCCCAGTGGGGTGGGGTCTCATTTATAAAACATCTATCCACACAGATTTGATTTTGTGTGAAAAACTATGTTCAAAATATGACTTATGAATCATGAATTTAATGGGAGAATGTGCATAAATCAACAAAAGGTTCCGACCTGACAAGCTTTTCACAGTGGCACTGCTAGTGTGCAGCAGGCTTTAGAATAAACACATGTCTGCAAGATACAATTAACTTCTCATAGTTTCTCGGCTGAGTTGGTTTCTCAGCCAAGTTCCTGGCTCCACCAGACAGCTCCACATTCATACCTGATGTACTGGGATCTGGCCTAGAGTGGAAATCTTAAGATGGGACTGTTCTAGATGCGAGAAGTGGGGATGCAGAGGGGTCTGTAGCACCCCCAGATTTCAGGACTGTTTAACAGCTAATAATATCAAAACATTTGTATGAAAACGTCACACATTTTTACATTGTTAGTTGTTTTTCCAATCATTTTATATTTCAGTATGTTATTGTGTTTATAATATGCTACAAAAGACCCAGAAATTGACTAATCAACAGCTGCTCCGTTTGATTTCGGGAGGACCTGGCTGGTTAAGCATTATGAAGAAAACGGAACATGCTTAGTACATAATGCTGCCGTGAGCCCATGTCATCCTGCCAGACTCCACTCAGTTTATCAACAACAATCAGCCACAACATAAAAACCACGGAAATGTAAAGTGAATAACGTTCATTATGTTGTTACAATGGCACCGGTCACAACATTAGGAGGGATATTGACAAGGGCTAAATTGTGATGGCTAGAAATCAGATATCAACTCTGACACGGCAGGTCTTGTGGGGTGTTCACAGTATGCAGTGGTCAGTACCTACAAAAATTGGTGCATGAAGAGCAACTGATCCTTCACCAACAGGGTCATGGTCATCCAAGGCTCACTGATGCCATTCAGCCTGTGTGATCCAACTTCATAGAGGAGCTACTGTAGCACAGATTACTGAAAAAGACACCTTTCATGATAGAAAGCTGTCTGACGTAGCTGCAGACTAGTCAGAGTGCCCTCGCCGAGCCCTGTTCACCGCTGAAAGTGCCTACAGTGGGAATTTAAACATCAGATCTGGATCACAGAGCAATAGACGAAGGTGTGGTGGTCTGAGGATGTTGTCTTTTACATCATGTGGTCTTTTACATCATGTGTGCGTCGTTTACCTGAGAAAGAGATGGCAGCAAGATGCACTATGGAAAAAAGGCAAGCCGGGAGAGGCCGTGCGTTGCTCTGGGCAATGTTCTACAGGGAAACCTCGGGTCCTGGCATTCATGTGGATGTGAACTGTGCAGGTATGGCTTGAGGTACATGGTAAAGAGTTGCTGACTTTAAATCCAGAATTTCAAACTGACCCAGCATCTGTGGGATGTGCTCAACAAAATAGTCCGATCAATGGAGGCCCCACCTCGCTACATAGAGGAAATGCTGTTATTGTCTTGGCCTCTGATAAATACCGTACACCAGCGAAGGTCATAGAGCTGTTGTGACAGAATGAGGGGGACCTACACAATATTAGGCAAGTGGCTTTATGTTATGGCTGATCGATGTATATACACCTGTTTAAAAGTCTGAAACCAATCACACTTTAATTATATAAAAGCAATTGTGCTGTATAAAATGATTCTAATGTGCAATTCCTTCAGTGGCTTAAAATACTAATAGAACAATTATTAGGGTGGAAAAGGAGATGTTATATGTGTCCAGAATAATAAATAGAATAAACTGAAATAAATAGAAAAAACTAAAATAACTGAGAACCGGCAAAACATAAAGACTGAAATAATTATTAAAGAATGAATGTCCAGATTTTACCTGTATTTTACGTTTCTAATCATCTTTATACACAATTTGTGGGCAAATGCTGAGAGTATTTTCTCAAGAATAAATTTAGTATACAATTTCAGTATGTTTTATAAATGAGGCTCCTGATACACATGTTTTGTCTCAGATCAGGCAATGAGAATCTGAGTGATGAGAACATGCTAAAACATGTCAAACACACACACAGGGCCTGATTCACTTCTGCAGCTTCAGAAGTGCACAGCTTCAGGTTATACCAAGTACACCGTTGCACATGTACCACTGAGAGCATCAGTGAATCTGGCCCCCACACGGAACACCACGTCCCAACAGAGTAAACATGAACGAAAAGACTTGAGAGTCTGAGGCTAAAGTTTAGTTCTGGTCCATAGTTCATTTTAACCATATGGACCAGGGCTGTCATTATTGATTATCAGTAATCTATCAGACCTAACTGAACAATAACAAACCACGCACAAATTCCAAAAAACTACTGGAAAAATATATGCTAGGAAGCCTTTAAAAACAACTTCATATAAAAAGTTTTTATACTTGCAAAAATTGCATATGAATGGGTGTGTCTATGAGACTCCATAGAAGAGAATTTTTAAAAATCCATTGACATCACGAAAACTAATAAGTAATCACCGATGACTCATCAAGCAGGTACATTTAAATTAATTACTCTTTAAAATCAATTGTGACGGTCCAAATATAAACCTATGAAGTGACCAGATACACACTCACAGGAAAACAGAGGCTCCTGATCCTGATAAGGAGTTGTAAGGCACTGTTATAACACAGATATGAAGTTTAATAGCTCATTATTTCCCAGACAGAGATGGTGCAGGGCACTGCCTTGGACATTAGCACATTAATGCACACAGTATGTATGACTGAAACCCCATCAGGACCTCACAAAATGGCTTGGTCTCCACTGAAATGAAATAAACATGTAATATGTCATCCTCCGGACAGCGTGGGTGAAGAAACAGCCCTCAGTTTAGCTGGGGCTCTTTTAAAAAGTGGATATACTTACCAGTGTGGTCAACTGTGGCATGGGGAGGGTCAAAAAGTAAGAAGTTAGAGGTCACTGCCCCTCTCACACATCCTACTACACACGGTACAGGCTTCCGAGAAATAGCTGTCTGATTGCTGTGGAAAACTGGCTGTGAAATATAAGGTTGCTATTGGAATTTGAGGAGACAATCAAATGCATGTTCCTGTTTGAACTACAACAAAAAGTCTCTGCTACATTACACCCATGCTCTTCTATTCATACATAAGGTAATATTCACTACACTCTGAAAAATATAATCCAGACTGCCTGTAATGTGAGTAGGACAAAATACAACACATCAAACATTAACTCAAACTATTGTGAAATACTGTCAGAAGATAAAGGATAAAAGCTGGAAGGTGAACCCTAATAAACATACACTGAACAAAAGAGAGCTACATACTTGGGTTTGGCTGTAGAAGAACTTCTGTCTGCCTGTAGATCTTCTCGGTCCAGTTCTTGGTGCAGTCAGCTCGGGCGAGCAAGCTCTCAAAGTGAGCATCCAACTCAGTCTTCTCTGCCTGGCCCAGTTTCTCCTCTGTATACTAGAGAGAAGATACACAGAGTCAGATTAAGGACTCGAATTACATTGTGCAGAACTGTGCAGAAATAAGAGCTGCAGAACACGATTTTATATAGCGATTTTACTACTGCTATATATTGCGATGCCTTTCAATATAATAAAGGGCCCATTTCAACACATTTCTTTAATTCAAAAGGCATGACGTGTGAATATATCATTAAAGTATCTAAATCCTAGTTTTTCAGCCCTGTGCTGCCTTTTGAACGAGCTACAATACAGGTCAACCAAAAGCACCCTGTTTGATTCTAACTAGAGACTGGAAAATGTAAGAATAAGTTATGATGAATTATGAATTATGTTTTAGGTTTACAAGCCCCCTGGAGCTGTGATTGGTCACCTGGTTAGAGGTGCCTTTGCAGTCTTTTGCGATATTAGTATAACAGAGATGTATATTGTCGTAACAATTAACAGACAGTATTGTGCCGTCCTAACACACACACGCGTATGTGCATGTGTGTGTACATGTATATATTTGTACACACACACACGTGTTATATACACACATACATGTTATATATATATATATACACACACACACACACATACATACACACACACACATATATATATACACATATATATATACATATATATATATATATATATATATATAGATACATATACATACACACATTTTATTTATTTATATATTTATATATATATATATATATATATATA
>JBBJLS010000001.1:27363565-27373585 GCA_037577275.1 Bryconaethiops microstoma
ATATAAATGTGTGTAATATACATATCATATATAAATATGTTTTCTACTGCGGTGAGTGTGTGTGTGTGTGTGTGTGTGTGTGTGTGTGTGTGTGTGTGTGTGTGTACATTTGGGAGCTTTTTTTATGAAAAATAATAAAAAATAACATTGTGGAAAATGGAATGATTACACATATGCAAATACATCGTGTGTGTTTGGATATCCTATAATAATACTGTCGGTGAGTAAATTGATATTTGTAATAACACAAACACTCACACACACACAAACTTATTCTTGCTTGGGCCACTTGGTTTTATGGAAAGATTATTCAGTCAATGTGAAGATGAATAATGGTGACAATGATGACAGGGATGAAAATGATGATTCTAACGGTCCATCTGTTGCTGCATAGTTTGTGTTGGTCATTCTATAGTCCTTTATCAGTGGTCAGTTTTTGACACAGGTCACTGTTGGCTGGATAGTTTTGATTGGTGGGGTATTCTCAACCTAGCAGTGACACGGAGAGGTTTAAAAACTAGTACCTAGCATTGATGGTTGGAGTAAAGGGGAGCTAACAATAACATCAGACTATAAAGTGCATCTGTATGAACAGTGGAGCTGATAAAATGGGCAATGAGTGTCCACTCAAGGTAGGTGGATCTAATGAAGTGAATTAGTACACACACCTCTATAGTGAAATGATAGAAATACACTTTCTTACCCTCCAGGGAGTGTACGCCTACGTCTCGAGCAGTTCCGTAAACGCTGCTGAACTCATCGCCATGGTTTGGATCAGCGCCAGACTCCAACAGAACTTTAATGACACTATAAGAGAGACACACAAACACACACTTTTTAGTCAAATTCAACAGTCATGGTTTTAAATACGCTTATACATATAATGAGCAGTTAGTGTTCGCCTCCAAGCTGGTGGAACTGTGCAATAACGTCACATGCTAACCCTCCCAGTTTGGTAGGCCCAGTCTGATACAGGGAGACTTTGGTAGAATCCACAATGACTAAGCTATAAAGACAATCAGACCAAATTAGAAAAGGCAGTTATTCTTAAATATATATATGGATATTTGGTGACAAATTAATCGACATTTCTTGATTTCACCAGTGGAAGGTGCACAGCATCATTAGCAAACTGTTCCCATCAGGCCTATGGAAGGGAGGCTCCCTCTCTGTTGCCGTGGTGACGTCCGTCTCGCCTGTCCACCTTGGTACACACTCCCCATGCTCCATTGCTCTTGTGGAGTAAGTCACATACTGCAACGCTTCCGGAAAATGGTTCCCCAACCGAGTCCACCCGGCAAAAGAGTCAGTGCAGCGTCAAGACAAATATGAATCCCTTAGAAATGGATTTGAGCAAGCAGCATACGCACACATTCCAGGTACATGACTTCCGAAGCACTATATTTACACAGTCAATGTCATTGTCATTACGCACTTAACCGAGAGACCAGGCGGGTCATATGTAAAAGTTTGGCCACCCCTGGGTAAATGACCTTTCGTTGATGTTTCTGAGCAGATATGCTATACACAGAACACATTTAAAAAACAAAAAAACAACAAACAAAAAAAATTTTGCTTGTATAGAAGGCATGGTATATTTAATTGCTTAATATGAAACTGCTCATACGTACCTACATGTAAACTGCTACATACATACCTATATACATATATATACATATGTATATACATATATATATATATATATATACACACACACACAATGTATATATATAATGTTTATAAAATATAATTGTTAACTATTTTGGATCACCTAACCATTCAAAAAAACATTTTTTTATTAAATGGTGCTCAGAATTACCCTTGGACCAAATGAGTTTCCCTATATGAAAACTGTTAAATCAACATTTATACAAAAGTTCTTCTGAACACCAGGGAACACTGAAGATACTGAAGATATATATTTCCCCACAATAGTAGCTTGTAGCTAATTACTTCCTTAATTGAAAATATAAAACAGTAGTCTTTTCACATTTCTAAAGACATCCCTAATGTTGATCGATTTGGATCTGATGTTTGGGGCCCATGCTTTGCTTTTTTTTTAGTTTAGCACTTCAGACACCAGACAAATATTTTCTGAATATAAATACAGAATACAGCTCTTCAGTAAGGTGGAACAGACTTATGGATGCTGTTTAGGACACAGTACAACTTACTGTGAGCTATAAACATGAACAATACCCACAATTAAGTACAGAGGTAGAAGTATCATGATGTGGGTCTGCTTTTCTGAGAAGAATAAGAGACAATAAAGCAGAATTTAATCTTACAGGCCAAGAAAGAGACCAAATAACTCAAGACTGGTTCGTGAAGGAAGAAGGTGCTTGTAATTATAATACTGCAAATTATTATGGTAGATGTCCTGAAGCTGTATATTTATGTTCATGAATATAAACTTTTTGTTCATATTTATAAGTGCAAATCAAGAGTCTGAAGTGGAGATTTGAACCCACGCACCATACCAGGCACCACTACACCAATGAACTGGCAGTTAAATGCAATAAACATAAATTCTCTCCAAACTAAGCATTTACATAATACTTCCATATGCATTAAACTGGTGATTTTGAAGCTGTGGCAGCATCTCATCTTTATTCTAAAGTCTACTTTAAGTGCCTCTTGGCCTTATGTTGACCTTTGTCAACATAGCCTCACCTCAGAAGCATTTTAGGCTGGAAACAGTGGCAAAGGCTAAACTGGGGTTCAGACTTCTCGCTGGGCATATTTGCTAATAAATACAAAGAAAAGACGTTGAGATGGGAATATATGAGCATGCTTTAGTCACTGGATGTGTGAAAGCAGGGTCAGACGGCGGCCTGACCCTGACAGAAGCTCAAACTCAAACACAACAGAAGTGTCTTAAAGGGCCACACACAACAGTTTTGCCAAGTGTGAGCATTCTGATGGAGCCCATTATCAATTTACAAATCACGAATGTGCTGCTGAGAACTTCACACACACACCTGCTTCCTCTCTCCACATGTCTGTTGTTGGCAAAACACACTTACAGGAAACCAAGTTGCACTTTCTATTTTCAGAGTCACACACACACACACACACACACACACACACACACACACACACACACACACACACCTGGTCAAAGACATCCAGCTGTCCAGAGCAGATTACTCTTATCTGAAAAAAGCTAATATGAGCTGCAGTAATCACTGAGGCTAGATAAGACACTTACAGAATCACTTAACATATCACTTAAATATCACATATTGCACCTTTAATCAGTGCTATTAGGATCACTCAAAAATAAATAAATTAAACTTGAATTTATTTATTTTTAATAAATGTTAATAAAACTTTAATAAATGTTCTATCTCCCTGTTTTCTGCACCATCCATCCATCATTCAGCATTCACAAGTGACAGTGCAATTTAATCAACACCCAAAATCAAAATATCTGTCTTAAACCACTTTAAGACATCTAAGATCATTTGGTAAGTAAAGCTTTGCTGTAGCGGTCAGTAACTCTTCCCTAACATTTCGGCCTTCAGTTCATCATTCCTGGCTCTTCCCACTCCCCTCATTAGCAATACACGCCCTGTTCCCACCCAGTCCAACATAATCTCCCTCCATTCCCACTGGCTCGCCCGCCTCGCTCTCCTAAAGGATGGATAATCCTCCTCCGCAGAAGCCCCACTCCACCTCTTTTTCTCTCTTTCAGGAAGGATAAACGCTTTAGTGCTCGTGTGTCTTTGTTTTTCTTTCTTTCTTTCTGCCTGGGCGAGGCCTTGCACTAGCCGGCTGGAACGATCAACAAGGGTTCCAGTCCATCGCTGGTTATTGTCCACGTGAATAGACAACCCCTTTGGGCTGGAGGGGAGTTTGGGTTAAGTGCAAACAACACACACACACACACATACACATACACACACACACACACACACACACACACATCAAAGCTATCCAAATACCCTTCTCTCCCTGGCCATATCCTTCTCCCTTTGAATGCCACACCCAGTGCCACGGTCACACTGCTGAGTTATAAAGGTGGGGGTAAGCCCGGCATAGCCAAAGGTTTTAATAGTGAAAAACTTCTGGACCACTGCACTGCCATCGCTGAACACTGGTAATTACTGGTGCAAAATGCTTTGATTGTAATCTTGGAGAAGCCCCTTGATCCAAACCCAACCACAGTGTTTGGCATCAAGACCCCAAGGCAGTGCTATATTTAACATCAGCAACTACAAACATTTATCATTAATGAATGAATAAATAATGTAAACTTTTACTTAAGTAACAGCAACGTAACTTCCGCAGCTTAAACCCTCAGTTCATCTTATGGTCAGAATATTAAAACCACCTGCCTAAAATTCTGTTCGTGCTGCTAAAACAGCTCTGATACATCGAGGCAGTTGTCTAATATTGTGTCAGCAAAACGGCTGTGACTCCACAGGACCTTTTAAGGTGTGCTGTGGTATCTGATCTAAGACGTTAGCGGCAGGTCCTTTAAGGCACCCCTGCTTTAAGGCCTTCCTGGATTAGACTAGATTGTCCAGGACATCCTAAAGATGCTTGGTCGGATTGAGATAAGGGGAATTTTGAAGCAGAGTCAAAACTGGACATGTTCATGAACAATGTCTTCAGTGTGGCAGGGCACATTATCCCTGCTGAAAGATGACACTGCCATTAGGGAACAAGGGATGGTGGTGCCACACTGCCACACTGAAGACATTGTAGTGGGTAGGGTACTTGCCTCTGGACCAAGAGGTCATGGGTTAGAATCCCACTCTCAGGACACCACCACTGGGTCCCTGAACAAGATCCTTTACCCCAAGTTGCTCCAGGGAGACTGTCCCCTGTAGTTAGGAAATGGAAGTCACTTTGGATAAAAGCGTCTGATAAATGCTGTAAATGTAAGGGGGCTAGTACATGTCAAAGTCACGTCCACATGCCAGGACCAAAGGTTTCCCAGGTTTCGGAGCAGAACACTGCCCAAAGCATCACCCTGCCTCCCAATAATTCCCTCACTTCCCTAGGTCAGTAAGACAAACACTGACGTCCATTCCCCCATGATCCAGCTCTGATGATCATGAGCTGGGCAGGGGTTAGCATGTGCACTCTGACCAGTCTGTGGCCATGTAGCTCCATACGCAGCAAGCTGGGATACATGTTCTAAAACCTTTCTATCCTAGCCAGCACAAATTATGTTACACCACATGACTACTACTGGGCCGACATTGTTCAAGGCTTATGTGACTTGTGACTTTCTTTCTGTCAGGTAATACACAATGCCAAAGGGTTTTTATTTCAGCTTTAGTAGCTTTTACTATGTCCTTAGGGACTGTGACACCAAATGACCAACATCAGCCACTACAGCAGTAAAAATCTTCACTTGGTGCATACTTCCTAGGGTCATGGTAAAGATTACATTGCTGTCATCACCTTTGCCCACCCATTCCTCAGTTCTGGGCATATTTCCAAGATCACTGCAACAAACCAGTCTGATTAAAGAGTGTGCTTAAAAAAAAAAAAAAAAAAAAAAGTTCAAACTTGACTTTTTGCAATTTCGCAGTTGCATGTCCATCACTGCAGCTCACTACTCATTTAACAAGACTGACCCTATGAGACTCTCTGGTGCTGGGCAATAAAGAGTAATCTAACAAGAAAATACATGGCCAAACAAATCTGGACAGGTGACCATCACACCCACATGTGCTTTTTGGACATCCTATTGCAAACCATGTACATTTTTATTGAGACTATAACAGTCTTTACTCCTCTGGAAAGAATTCTGGAGTGTGTCTGCCCCCCTTTAGTCAAAAGAGCAATGTGAAACTAGCTTTGTGCACAGGGATACAGGCATACTGGATCCCTGTCTCCAAAGTGCTGTCTCCAAAGTGCTGCCACAGTTGGAAACATATAAAATGTCATTAAACACTGTAGCATTAACCTGACCCTTCACTGGAACCATGACGCCTAGCCCAAATCCTGAAAATAACACTATTATTCCTCCTCCACCAAACATTACTGTCAGCATTACGCTTTCCGGTACAGAGCGTCGTCCTGCTATCATCCAAACTTAGATTTGTCCACCAGTCTCTCTGATAGTTAAGCGTGATTCATAAACCCAGAGAACACATTTTTACTGCTCCAGAGTCTAGTGGCAATGTAATTTAAACCACTCCAGCTGACCCTTGGTATTGTGCAGAGCATCTTGGGCATGTGGAAAATAATTTCATGAATTTCCTGATCCTCAGTGTTAATGTTGCTTCCACAGTCAGTTTAGAAGTGAGTGATGCCACAGATTATGTGCTAATACACACTTCAGCACTTGCAGCACCAGCAAGTTTGAATGGTCTACTGTTTTCTATACACATTTTAAATCTGCCAGCAATGGGTGTGGCAGAAAATTCTGAACTCAATTATAAGGGGTGTTGACATACAGTTGGCCATTGAATGTTTGACACATGACAACAACATCTATTAGCAGTTTTCAAGGGACATATCAATATTTCTGGCCTTTTTTTTTTACATTTTATGTTACATTTGTGAACATGTTATGATGAATAGACATTGTTACATTAATTACTGCTACCGATACCAGCAAGTTACAATTTAGGACATACAAGTTAAAAACTGGATCAAAGAGATAATAATGAGAAAGTAAGGGAAAAAAAAGAGAGAGAGGAATAGGAAGTGAAATGCTTACGCTAATAGAAAAAACAAAATGCTGTACAAACACTGCTACACACAAACATAAAAATAACGATGAATTTCTTAAAAGTGGGCGGTCCTTCATCTGCCCTGAAGCCCTGATTGGTCACAGGGGACCTTTGACTGACAGGAAGACAGAAACAGCATCACAGCAACTGTGAGTTATACTGCTCATAACAGGCGCGCCCATGCACACAACACACAGAGGCGCACGCATGCACAAACAAACACACACACACACACACACACACACACACACACACACACACAGAGAAAACACCCGTCAGCAGTGCAGAATTTTTTTTTGCATTTGTGAGGGATAATGACACCCTTGGTACTGACCCGGAAAAAAAAACAGCATTAATCTGTTCTCTCTGAGTAACGGTGGTAGGTTTTAAACTGTGTCACTACATAGCGAGAGCGAGAGAGAGAGAGCGAGAGAGAGAGAGAGAGAGAGAGAGACTTTACTCATAATGATGAATACCAAACTATTATTTTTGTCATAAATATTTACAAGAATAAGCAGTCTTCTGAAGAAACACTTATCACAGTGCACGCAGGCAAAGAAGCAATCATTGTTATTGACGAGAAGAACACTTTATACAGTCACATGCAGACATCTGAACATATTTTACACAGAAGGGACTGAAATATGTCATTTTTCTGCACATTTTAGCACACAGTTTTGATAAAAAATAATAAAGAGCACAAGGTTTTATCTTTTTTGCAAAACAACTGTTTTTGAGAAATATTAGTATTAGTAGGGATGGTGAAGGCCACTCCAAAAACTTACTGTTTAGTTTCTTTAGTTTACATTTGTTTTGCATCGTCTTCTTGTAGTATCCATCTCTTTTTATTCTCCAGTCAGTTTCTTTACTGACTGTGAGACTTTAGTGTCCAGGGTTTGATGATAATCAGTATCTTTTTGTCTTTAGAGCCAAAGAGTTCTTGTTTCATTAGTCCAGCCCACTTGATCCCAAGATACCAATGGTTTATCCAAGTTTTGAGTTGTACACCTTCTGGAGATCTTTCCACGTAGATTATTCTGCACATTGGGCCAATAAATCACATGCAGGACATATTTAAATCTCTTATATAGTCTTCTCCTACTTTATAAGGGCCAGTTATGGTGAGTTTCGTATCAGTCTGCTGCTTAGACAAGCCCATGGTGGGTGGTAGTAGCCAAGTGGGTAAAACACTTGCCTGCAAATAAATGATCACAAAGTTGCAGGTTCAAACCCTCCACTTTCTACCATTGTGTCCTTGAGCACAATTGCTCCAGGAGGACTGTCCCTGTAACTGATGATTGTAAATCATTCTGGATAAGAGCATTAGCCAAATGCCCCCTTTATACTTCTACCATTGCTGCTGAGTATAAGCACAAGACCCTGAAAGGTTTGAAGGCTCACGTCATGCTCTGGAATCATCTATACTTGACTTGGATTTAAGCTTAATAATGCCTAATAAAGGAACTTACATTAAAATAACATGGGTCGACTGGAAGGGTGCCCAAATTTTTGCATACAACTATACCAGGTTCACATTTATTAAGCCATTTCATATGAGCACTCAAATGCTCATATGAAATGACTTAATGCATCATTATTTGGTTCATTATTTATTCATTTCTTATATTAATAATAGGTTTTTCATGCAGATTGTTAGATATAATACGTATAACGATCGAAATATATTAACAATGATGTATCTCAAATCCAAATTTTGCTTCTTTAGTTTTGAACTGGAGGCCAACGTAGAACTAGAAGTCAACAGACAAACAAATAGCGCGAATGGTAAAAAGACATCTTGTCAAAGGATTTTAGTGTTGCTTCCACAGAACTGAGGTTAAAACTTCTCTCAAACCACCTAACCACATTCAGTTCTTCATTAAGAGCACAGTGGATGTGCGGACGTGATTAAGAACACAGTATGACTTAATGTAAGACATAAAAATGAATAAAACTTCACTGCCACAGGCAGCCACTTAGGATAACACCTGGGCCAGTTTTCTCCAAAGCAGAATAGGACCACATTGAGTCCAAAACCACAGCCACAAGTCTGTGCCATCTTAATGAAGAGCTGGATGAGGTTGGAGAAGTGTTGGTGATGCATTTTCACAAAAACAGTTCTGGCTCTTTGGGTGACTACAGAGTCCCAGCAACACTAAAATATAAAGTTTTTGATTATATAATAGAGTAAATAATAAAATAAACACAAATATGCAGTGCCCACTGTGTCATGACATTTGTAGTTCTAGTTAATAGTTTTTGATTCTGATTCTGCATTAAAATACTATTTTACTCCTGTTGTTCGGGCCTTCTGCCCATCCAGGGACGAGGTGCATGGTCTGAGATACTGGGGTGCAGGGCTTTTACGTGTTGGAGACCTTCCCTTTGAAGGTCTGGAGGTCTCAGCGATGTTTGCCCAGTCAGAATCGCGTCTGTTTCACTCCTGAGGGGCGACAGCCTGCACCCCTCCACTCAAAAGAGAGGGCGTGCCCCCGCTGCCATTCACTTCCTAAATTGGATTCCGAAACCTCCCCCATGCTTCTCTGGCTGTGTCTGCGAGTGTTTGAAAATGCAGGGTTAATTGAATTTAGTAAAGAGGGCTGGGTGGCTGCGGGGGCCTTGTGGCTCCTGGAAAGCCAGTACGGCAGCGGGTAAAGGGTAAACAGCCTTAGCACTCGAGGACATTGGGCTTTGTACTCAGGACTCTTCATCTGGTACATGTCTGTAAAGGCCCATATCCTACAATTTTCTTGCATTACATTTTTGTGGTTTTATCTACCAAAAACTGTTATACTTTCATGGCCTTTTTTCCAACCTCTCATTGGGCTTCAGAATTAAACTGGTAGTTTTTGTTATTATGCCTTTAACACTGACAAATGATTCTCATTGGCTGTTCTGTATTATTCCTTGCTCGAAAAGAACTTTGAACTAAAACAGTCCATATAACTTCACTGAGAATGGAACAGGCTATGGCTCTACGTCGAATAAGCCAAAATATATACATATGATAATATTTGTGACATCACAAAAATCATACAGACTAGAAAGTGAGTGGTATTCTTTAACCCTTATAGTCTGTTATATAGTTATGCTGCACTGAGGGATCCGTATCATGAAGAACTATATATTTTTTTATCTTTTCATGAAATCGAAATGTGATGTACCATGTCACATACAGTGGAGGAAATAATTATTTGACCCCTCGCTGATTTTGTAAGTTTGTCCAAAGAAAAAGAAATGGAAAGTCTCAGAACAGTATCATTTTCCTGGTGGGTTTATTTTCACAGTGACAGATAGCACATCAAATGGAAAACTGACAAAA
>JBBJLS010000001.1:27379440-27391392 GCA_037577275.1 Bryconaethiops microstoma
TATATAGATAGATAGATAGATAGATAGATAGATAGATAGATACAATATTCATAATTCAAAGGCAACGAGTTTCTGGATATATAATCAATAATGTACTGTGCTCTAGAATGGTGAGTGACAGGAGAAGGACATTCAAGAGGCCAATCTGATTACTGGGGACAATACACTTGCTATCCCACCCCCAGGATATGGCCAACGCTTAGAAGGTTGGTCTGCCCAGGAGTCCCTCCAGGCAATATATTTTTTTTAATACTATGCCTTCAAAGGTGAGAGTATTGATGAAATGTTCACGAGCAGCATTACAGCCAAAGCTACTGCAGTAAAGTCAAGGTCATGTGTTTGAAGGATTTGGCTGAGTGTGTGATTCCTAAGAGCTTGTGTCTGACTGAGTTAGCAGAATGATTTAGCCTTTAGCTAGGCTAAACTCTGCTTTTGATATTATTTCACAGTCAGCGTTAAGAGAAGCCAGTGGCCCTCAGCTTTTTCAGCGACAGACAGTGAGGAGAAACTGACACGTGGAGGAAAACAGATGGAGGGGAGCGTAAAAAAAAACAAAATGAGAGTGAGATTTCAGGTGAAAAGAAAATAAGTTCTCAGCAGAGAAAAGCACCCCTTGGAAAGAAGCCTACAGAGTACATGCATTGCTGATGCCAGGAGGGATGGAGGGAGTGGAAAAAAAGAAGAACAAAACAAACGAAAGATAGACGCAAAAGTCATTCTTCTCTCTGAACTCCTGAGTCGCATGGAAGAAAGCGGATTGGTTAGAGTGGCAGGCATCACCATGGTGATGGTAATAACATTGATTATGAAGGAAGGTTTCATTGTGGCCATATTATGGGCTATAATGTGTTATTATAGGAGTGTATGAAGAGCGAACACTAAAAGAAATTACTGAAATCTTTCTTTAAAAAATGGAGAGAGTGCAGTGGGTGAGAGATGAAATCAGTTAAGCTGATGTACCAGGTGAAGCTTGACATGTTCAAGAGTTGACAGAAACATACACATTCATAGAACAATCTTGCATGATTAATATGATCCCTTGTGTATCATTATAGTGATAAATGGTTCCGCAATGAACACGTCTTTAAAAGAATAGTGCAGAAAAACATTAAATTATTCCACTGAACATAGATGAAGTTCATCAGCTAAGACATGTTTGGAGTCCAAATCTTGCTTCTTTGGTTTAGAACTAGAGCTATGAGGCAAATGTTGCCAACACTCTAGAAGTCAATACTAACCCAAACATCCTCAAACTTCTCTCAACAAGCTCAAACCACATCTACCCCTTCATTAAGGTAGTACACAGTATAAACAAAATCTCACTGTATAGCAAATTATTGTAGGCAGCCTGTTTTCCACAAACTGTATAAGGAGGAGGAGTACTGATCTAGAATCAGTTTTTGCGATCATAAAAATTGAAGAATTTGATCCTGTTCAGCTTTGCAGTTGTCTGAAATAGCTCTCTGTATCAGAGGAATTTTGTACATTTTTGCAGCTATCTTCTAAATTTAGAATCATGCCATGACTACAGTATCCAACAATTTTGCATATGAACATCTCATTCCACACCACCCCACACACACTATACATACTAGACACCACAAAAGCATGCACAGGCAGATGAATGGTATTATACTCAGTATTGGATAGCTGTCAGTGGCAGTAACTCTCAAACACACATCTGACAGCAGGATGGGCACATACGGCCATGTCAAGTCTTACATTTGACTTCCAGACTCTGGGGAGTTCTGCATTTACGTGTGTGTGAGTGTGTGTGTGTGTGTGTGTGTGTGTGTGTGTGTGTGTGTGTGTGTGAGATTGTGTGAGGTTGTATTTTCTTGTGTCACTGTTGCATGACCCCTCAGCTGTACCACGGCTGATTAGTATCGACCCACAGCACACCCACTTAACCACCCACACACGCGCACACACACACACACACACATTCAGCACTACTATATTCGAGGATTTCCGCTGACTTGTGTAATACTATAGCTAGTAATACTAAACCTACACTTTATCCCAACCCTAACCTTAACTTCAGTAATAGTAAACCTACACATAGACCCAAACCCTAACCTTACTAAACCCACACCTGGACCAAGCCATAATTTTAATCTTAGTGATACCTAACCTATACCTAATCCAAACCCTAACCTTAATCTAACCTAAACTAAATCTAACCTCAGCCTCAGTAATATTAAACCTACACTTGAATCCAACCCTAATCTTACCCTCAATTAACACTAAGCCTACACCTGAACCTAGCCCTAACAATAACCTTAATAAACATCATGAGAATATTTGTTTCCCATAAAGAGCATACAAGGCCACACAAACACAGAAAGATTATTAGACAGAAGCAGCCAACATATGCACTTTTGTGGAAATGGTAGGCATGCTGACATGTTCGTACATGCTCTCTGTATTTTCTCTCTCCTTATATATAAACACTATCGATGGTCATATCCATCAATACCGCCAAAGTCGAACTGGCACATTTGAATGCAAGTATATAAATAACCTGAATAACACACTGTAACATCAGTTACTTCTTTATGTAAAGAATGAATGAAAAATATGAAAAATAAGATGCAATAAACAGACATTTTAATTCAAACTATAGATACAAAATTATATTATATTTTTTAGCTCATTAGCCCATGGCTCATTTAGCCCACTTTCTTAAGAGCCACAAAACTGCTCAATCTGGTACCCATCTGAATACCTTATCTAATTTTTTTTCACAAACTTAACCTTTTAGATGTGGTCTTGATGATATCAGAGACTTTCTGCAGGTAGTCTGTTGCCAGCACCACAATCTCTTCTTCCTCTGAAAGGTTATCGTGGAATATTCTGTCCAGCAGACGCTTCCAGTGCAGCTAGACAGAGAGAGAGAGAGAGAGAGAGAGAGAGAGACAGAAAGAGAGAGAAGGCAGGGGAAAGGAAACAGGAAAGTGGAGAGAGTACATAAATGTCAAAATGTCTTGGCAGTCCTTGCTCACATCACACTATAGCATATAGACCCAAAAACATTCTTTTGCTGCAAAGGGCCGAAATATTCATAACAAATTCTCAATTACTTAGGGACATATTTCAATTTTCGATGTATTGATTTATAACTCATTTGGGACTCCTATCTCTGCCAAGCTTTTAAAACGTGTAACCCATCGTTTTATTGGTTTTCAAAATGGCAAATTTGGATTGATCAAGCGTGAAGTTGGCTGCTGACGTTATGGCCAGTTGTGTTTTATCACAAGGTTGAAAGTCATCCTAGAAAAAGGTCCTCTGAGCTGAGAACAATGAAACACATTTAGCTCAACAAAGTTTTACTCAATATTATGAACATACACACTGCGTAATTCAGAAAAGCAGAGCTTATTCACACAATCATGAAAGTGGACTGACATTCTGAAAGTCAGTAAGTCATCCAACCCTTCAGTACCCAAAAACCTCTTGCTTTTGTACCAAACATGGAACAGAAATAAGCTGGTTGGCACTGTTGAATTTAGTTCCTTTACATTCTAATATTTTGGTGTTACATAATCTAGATTTTTATAGCCTTCTTATATCAGTCAGGCTCATAATTGTTGGTAAAAAAAAAAGTGCTTAACTCATGCAATATTATACTACAAAAAATATTGTACTAGTAAATATTATACAATATTATACTAGAAAAAAACTAACTAAAGTAAATTAAAGGGAATGTAGAAACAAACCCTGTTTTCGGAAATAATCCACATTTATGGGTAACACTTTACTGAGTTCATAATACCCAAACATGACACCTACACCTGTGCAAACATTCAGAAATGTTCATTCCAACATGCACCAGATGTCACCTGCTAAGGTGAAACTACTTTAAAATTAATTTAATCAGCCTGACTGATGATGCTTGTTGTAATGAAAAGTATTGTATTAAAATTCATGTAGTTTTACGTCAGTTGTCATGTAACGTTATAATCACTGCTGTTCTATCAAGGGTTACCTTTTTTTCCCATTTCGCAAAGGAAATAATTATCGAGCTGACTGTATGCATGCAAACAAAAGATGTCTTGATATAATTTTGATGTCAAAACTGACAAAGAAGGAATACTAAACCAGTCAAGCAAATTTTGGACTTAATGAAGCAACTAATACAGAACCAGAACAATCTATTAGTTTTAATCACATTTTTGTGATATCAACATTTTCATGCTGAGAACTCCACAGAAGAACACATCTACTGAACAATATTGACAGTCATGCAAAAAATGGTGCTAAAATGATGGTAACCCGAGATCCCAATTTGGTCCCTGCTCAAATGAAATCATTGTGTTCGTTTGTGTCTCATTTAGTCAAATAGCATTTGAATGGATCTGATTAATTTAAATTTGGTTAAATGCCAAGAAATGTCCAAAGCATACATTTGCTTTTCTAAGTAGATGAGTAGATGTTTTGTTAGGACTTGATGGATTTGATTGATTTACAGGAATTGATTTTTTTTTTTATTAGTGTTGTTTTTCTTTTACCTTCCTGACATGTTTGCAGACTTGAACCAACCCATATGGAATACAAGTGCAGGGTAAAACCATTCAGTAAACTATGTAGTTATGCCCTTTTTATAGTGCAGTAAATTTTAACTAAAACACTAGAATTCCAAGTATTAATTCTACTGTTCCACAAGAGTTCTGAAAGAGCTTAGTTTTAAAAGAGCTCACCAAACAATCTGAAAAAACAAGTTCATAACGAGGGATTGACATAAGTGGTATGCAAGTACAAATTGGTGTATGTGGTACGCAAATGCGCGGGCAGTTTTCAGTATCACAGCGCAAATGGATACCTAATTTGAGTAACTTCATACAGTGTGCCCCTTCCCACCCCTCGACTTCACGGCCCGAGACACGGCCGAGACACAGACATTTAGGCTCTGCACGCAGGACCTCACAAGGCAGTTACCAGCTAATATTAGCAACCACCACCACCGCCCTCCCGAACCACGCCACGACCGAGACACAGACCTCTGCATGCAAACCGCCCCCCCTCTCAGAACTACGACCAAAACACAAACCTCTGCGCAGAACCATCCCCCTCCCCCTTTCAGAACTGAGCCGAGGCACAGAGAAATTTTTTATTCTGGTGCGTACCAATTGATTAATGTAGGTACTCATTAGAGTACCACAGCAAAATAATTATGTCAACCCCTGTTTATAACACAAGCAGATGCTGAAAAGAGTTGCATTCTTATTTGGGCTTAGTCTTGACTATAACTTGTCATAGTCTTGGATTCAACAAATGTGGTCGAGACTACAGTGCTACTTGTTAGCTACTGTACAAAAGTAACAACTTCAAACCTGTCTTAATAAGAAAATTATGTAAAGTTTATTTTTTTGCTGAATTAACCTTTTAACTCAATGTTTCACAAGCGCTAAAATAAAAGCACGGTGGCAAAAGACAATGTATTCCTAAGTGTGGACTGAAACAAATTTAAATAAATGAAATACATGAAATCAAAGATTTGTTTTATTTTAAACTGTGTCGTGGTGCACAACATGGATGAAAAATTATGGATTAAAACCGTTACCTATAAGTAAAACCTTGACCTGCTAAAGTTTGATAGTCTGCAGTGACATGTGGTAACATTCTCCGTGCCTTTTCTCTGTTTCTTGCCTTTTTGTAAAGTTCTTCTGGCTTTTCTGGCTTCTGCATTTGTTTTATATACTCTGGCCATGTACCTGTCTTTCATGTGACCTTTGTTGTTTTAATCTTAGCCCTGTCTTAACTCTGCCCACTTGTTATCCTGTTCACCTGTGTCTTCTTCCTGTCTCCTCCTTTGCCCAGGTGTTTTCCGTTTTCTAGAGAGTATATAAACCCCCTGAGTTTTCATCTGTGTTTGTGATGAGTATTAAGACAGTAGCGAGCAAAGTACAGTAGTGAGTAAAGTAGTCCCATTACAATTTGAGAGAAGTAACAATTAATGGAGTACAGTAATGCACTGCAATGTACTGTAGTCAATCAAGTTTTTTGAGTAGGTAACCACACTGGTCAGTCACCCCATGTCACTAAAAGACATTGAAAAAATGTGTGTATATGCTTTGGCACTTTAAACCTCCTCTGATGCCAGTTTGTGGATATATTAGAAGGAATTTTCTCAACTTTTTTTGGTCTATGGGACCCTTGAACTACAGCTGAAAAGTTTCTTTGCCTTCTCTTAAATTCCTATTTTATGTTACTTATCAGTCAAATGCATTAATCTAGCCCCAAAATGTACTCTGTTTCTGACTACATCTGAATGCTCCTTCGTACAGGACAAGAGCATTATGCAAACTTTAGATGCAAAAATTTGATTAAGACTGCACTCAATATGACAAGCATTTCTGTTGTACTGATGTCGCTGGTTCATACTAGATTGAACTGATGTTATCGACCACCTGCTCTTTTAGAAGAAAGCACGGTCTAGTTTGGGATTAGCATGTCTCCAGGAAAGTGGCTACCTGAGAACCAGTTATTAATAATTATATCATGTTGCAGGTTGTGAAGGCCTCATCTGGAAATTGTTAACTTCAGTGAGGTGCATTTCCAGACGAAAATGCAGAGCGACTGCACAGCTTTAAAAATCCCCTGGTTATTGCTAGAGTGGATGCTCATCAGACCTATCCAGAGTTGGTTTTGCATTGATATCTTAACAACTGCAGGATGAGTTAGTAGACAAAAATAATAAGAAAAATAAAAGAATGCAAAATAAATAAAAAGCACTGTATATTGCAAATCATAAGAGAGGAAAAGATATGTCAGGACTATATGTGGAGTTGTAATTAAATTAGATCTTTGTGAGAGTCATGGGTGTATAAACATGTTAGTATGAACTGCATCCCTTTGCTCCATCCCGTAGTTATTCCGTGTGTGTGTGCGTGCATACTCACACTAGGTGCCATACGCTGCAGCTGTTTGAGTGTGATCCGGTTGTACATGCTACTGATGTCTTTTCTCTGCTCATCAAATTCTGACACTGTGATCTAGAAAAGAGTAGTTGTCACACACACACAAAACACAGGGAAAAATATAATCCATCATGTTACAGAAACAAAGAAATTAGCCAATAGTCTGGAAAAGGATGGCTGTCCACACATGCAGATACTCACATTGGCCAGTCTTGTCTCAAGTTCTAAAATCTCACGAGATTTCACAGTGGCATTGTGTGCTCCCAGCATGCTTAGCAGCCTTTCCATCAGGGCCTTGTAGGCTGCCAGGATCTAACATCATTAACACAGCGTGACAGTGATAAACATGACATCATTATTTGTAGACAGATCATAACATTGAAATGAGATCACTTTGGTGAAATTTTGTACTGATGCTAATTACTATTAGGAGAAACTGGTCAGTCATGACATAAACTACTGGCATATGCATGAGCTCATTGGTGAGGGACGAGAAGCACAGCTGTGACATCATTAGTGAGTCACACTGCCACTGACATCATAAGCTGGTGCCCAGACACAGATGTGACACGATCAATTAGTGACACAAGCTCACGGCAGGAGAGCGGCAGGAAAGGGAAAGCAGCAGATGGTCCTCAGACGACACAGATGGAGAGATGGAGAGAGAGAATAAAAGAGGAATGAGCACATTTAAAGACCCAATTTGAGAGGAAGAAATAAATAAATGAATGAGGGGGGGTGGGCTTGTGTAGTAAATTATGGAAGTAAGTAAAGCTGAGGATTAAGTCTGATACAGTGGGAGAGAAACAATGCTTATGATGTCATCACTGTCTATGTTCACTCACCTGCCACATTATTAGAAACACCTACCTTGTACCTGCACCTTGCTGTAAGATATAGCCCATATGTTGATACTCAGTTTGTATTGTTTATGTAGTCATCCTCTAGTCCCTCATTAGTGCACAGTTTCAGACCACAGAGCCACTCTTGGCTGGATTTTATTGGGTGGTTGACCACTCTCAACCTAGCAATGATACTGATGTGCTTAAATCAGTATCATTTTTTTATGGTATTGACTCTTACTTTTCTGCAGAAATGCAGAGCATTTGACACTCCAGCTGCTTAAGTGCCTAAGATCCTATCGCCAGGAGACTGCTTTGGCCAAGAAAGAATTATTGGCCTTGCTTTCTATAGGTAAGAAGGATTTGCTAAAACAAGATACAGTGGTGCTGTGTCTTAGAGGATGCATGTGCTAGTCTTCTCCCTGCTAGCATCACGCAATATTGGGATACCCAACTAGTTGGTGTGAAGCGCTATCCCTGTAAATTTTTGCTTTCACCAACTCAGTCTGACCTTCACCAAGCACATCTGCAGCTGATTCTCCCTCATTATCTCCCATACATAAAACCAGTCAGTCTCACTGTCATTTTGTAAATTAAAAGAAGGTACAAGTTTAGGAATCTGTACCAATGACAAGGTATTGGTATTGAAAAACTTTTATCAATACCCAGCCTCAGCTACGACTGCAGGAATACCCTATGCATATACATTCAGCTGTACAACAATGGTTGAAAAGATCAGGAGAACACATTTTGTGAGCTAAATACAGAAATACACACACTCCTACAGGTTTTGTACCTTCACACTGTCCTCGTCTTGGCCCAGGTACAAAGTCCTCTCTGGCAACGTCAGACCCTCTTGATCAATCTACAGTTTTGCAACCACATAAAATCAGAGGTTGTGCAATACTTAGTAATGCACACATAATAACAGTGCAGGGAACATAATAGAAAAGACTGATCATATAGTATGCACGCACATTCACCTACGCACTACTCACTCGTATGGCATTGCGTGAGGAGTTCTTGTCATCCACATTGACAGTGAGTGAGAAGAAGACGGCTGTGCTGTAAATGCCTTGGGTCCGGTATAGCATCTCATTAAAGTCAGGCCTCACAGGGACGGAGCTGCTTTCCCAGCCCGCCCCTCCTGGTGGGGCTACAGACAAGTCCCACCCACCACAACTCTCAATCACCTCCATCATAGGTGTTGCGCCGAGATGGTCAATCTCTTGGATGTTGACACAAGAGCGATAGAACTCCTTCACCTGGGAGGAAGAGACAGATAGTAGAAACAGAAAGAATACTACTACACATTTTTAGCACTTTCTAAGTATGTTTAAGTGAAACGTTTTTTTCTAAAAGCTGTGTGCATGTATAACCTCTCACCAGCCACTTTACTAGAAACCCCTACCTTGGAGCTGCACTTTGTTGGTGTACAGTAAGTGCCGCACACTACCACACCACCACCATGTTGCTACCATGTTGCTACTCTGCTAATAATGGTCCACCACTCAAATAATATCAACTCAAAATAATAAACAGTGATACTGTGGTCAGAAACTGACTAGTGATTAATAGTGTAGAGATTAGATAATAATTATGCATGACACAGTCGGCTACAGTCTGTAACTGTTCAGTATATGGTTTATATAAGTTTTATAAATTTGGCTGCGGTTTTCATCTGAGTGTGTCTGAATTTGTGGATGTGTAGTTTATAATATTTCAGTCTACGCTGTCTTAGTGAAATAACTATTGGACATGAAGCAAAAGAGACAACTAACTTATGTGAGGAAGCAGTACCTTTCTCTCAGCGCTGTCTGGCTCCATCCTCCTGATGGGCTGCTCCAAGAGACGCTGCAGCTTCTCCTGGTTCTGTTCTCCAATGGCTGTGATGATGCCATAGCTCAGCTTGTCTTCTGGTATCCCATGACGCCGGAGCCAGCCTCCACAGGCAAAGCTGTAGAAGTCGTGGCAGGGCTGGACTGTGGTGTCGATGTTGCCCTGGACAAAGCGTGCTGCTCTCAGTAGTAAGCGCCTTGCCTTGCAGTCCTGCTTGCACTGAGCATCCTGCTGTGCCTCCAGTGACAAGAACTTCAGGGCCAGCATGCAGCCGAGGATCACACACACGCCTGCCGCAAAGACCAGGGCCGAAAGCAAGCAGATCTCCCTTCGACTCCATCTCTCGGATGTCCCTCCTCCTGGGCTGGCCCCACCCCCTGACAAATTCTTCTCCCGCCCATTCCTGGAGCGGCCGTAGCGGTCAAGAGAGCCACCCAGGTGTAAGCTCATGCCATTGCTGAGGGTGCTGCTGCTGTAACGGCTGCCGTACTTCACTTCCTGGAACTCATCGTAGTGGGCCGTCAGCGAGTATGTCTTCTCTAGGGAGACTGGAGACTGGGGTTTTGACTTGTTGGGGAAAGTGTGGAACATGATGGCTTGACAAGTGGGCAGACTTATTATTACTTCATGACTTCTGTCTTTTCTTTCTTGTTTTTCCAGAGCAATCCGATTTGGTCCCTCTGATGTCTTTCGGCCCATTGTGTGAGTGAAGATAGAGAGAGGGAGAGAGAGAGATGTTGGTAAGCAGAGATGGGAGGATGACAGGAAATGCAATCTCTGTTTACAACGCTAGAGGATACTTTTTCGTGACAAGCCTCTTTTTCCCCCCTTTTTCCTCCCTCCTTTATTTTTTATTCTATTGCTCTTTCCTAAAGTTGTTTGGATTGATTTCTGACACTCGTCCATCAGAGGCAGGCTGCCCAGCAACTCGGGCATGCCAATCGATCAGAGCCAGAGTGTGGCTGAACAAAAGTAACAGAGGGAATGAGAGATCAAGGAGATACAGGGGGAAAGGAGGGGAAAAAAGGATGGCAGGAGATGGAAGGAAGCTATTTGTTCATTCTTTTAACCATGGAAACATTCCTTCAGTTCTTCGTCACAAATCGCAGAAAACAAGAATGTGATCCCTTTGCATGTAACATTTATGGGCTGCATATCATTGAAGACTTACTTTTTCTTGCCATTTTAAAATGAAAGAGTTTGAAATAGCGCAATTTTAAATGTGCCGTTCAGTCCGTAGTCTACGAAATTCATGCATAGAAACTAAGCTCAAAAAACTGTTTTGAATTTGTTGTTTTTGTTTTGTCATGATATACTTATTGTCTCTGTCAGAAAAAAAATATTGTATCTCTAAAATGGTAACTTTACAAGACTAAGGAATAATTATAACTTATAATAGAAGTAAATGAAAAAATATTTTTCCAAGTAAATTTGTAGCATTTATAGTGGTCCAGACTTCACACCACATAAAGATTAGCTTGTGTTTTCAAAATATGTCAAAAAGCAGAAAAAAAAGAAAAAACTGGAGATACAAGGTTTTGTTTTCTGACATCGATTACATATTAAACCTATAATAATGAAGCTCTGCTCACTGCAGTTTTAAGTTTCTTACCAATAATAGACCGAACACAGCTAAAGGTCTTGAGAATGTACACAAGCTGTGCATTAACAAATAAAATATGGGTTCTGTGCACCAGGAAAGGAGAGTTTTATAATAAATCAGCTAGTAAATGCACACATGCAGTCCATTCAGTAACTTGTGTTCCATGTAGAACCTGCTTCAAACGAGCATGTTATATGGGCTTTCAAATGCCTAATAAGCCTATTAGGAATGGCCGAATTCTCGGGAAAACAAGTGGCTCAAAAATAAATAAATAAATGAATAAATAAAATCCAAGCCTGTCACAACATCTCAGCATCAATTACTCAAAGAGAAAATGATGAATCAGCAGTGATTAGATGGCAGTTTGAACAGTGACAATGCATTATTTAAAATCTCAGGCATTAAAATCTTGATTCTGTTTGTGGTAGTAAGTGATGTTGAGGGGGTGTGAGTAAGGCCCTGAAATAAAATTTCAGGAGGTGGACAAAAGGACTAAAGATGGACCAAGGAGGTACACAAAAAGACATGTGTGGCAGGAGATAGATGCTTCGTCACTAGTCACTGTGTAAAAGGCGCTAACGTGATAACCCCACTGTACTCTAGAGGGGTGCGGTGAGATAGCTGCTATGCCACCATTACCTCATAGTAACTGGGTCATGATCAAATTCGACTTGTCAAGTGTGTGGGGGGGTGTTGATACCGAGGCGGTCAATATTGATTTAAAAATAACAAATAAATCAACATATGA
>JBBJLS010000001.1:27391492-27413992 GCA_037577275.1 Bryconaethiops microstoma
AAATTACAGGCCTCTCTCATCTTTTAAAGTGGGAGAACTTGCACAATTGGTGGCTGACTAAATACTTTTTTGCCCCACTGTATAATATTCACATTGTCAGTCAAACCTAAAGAGGAGATTCAAAGGGGTCAACTGTTTAATCGGAATCTTTAAAGTTCTATATAGCAGTATATTACAGAGCTAGCTTGATTCATATCCTCAATTTAAGCTCAATGCCCAATGTGAATGAAACTACAAATGTACTGTAATCTGTATTTATTTTGTCCCTGTAGATAGAGAGGAAAAATCCTATGGCATAATTACAATAATGAAAGTTCCAGCTCTGAGTTTATTTGAGCAAGAAACTTTGAAGCTGTCACAGTGAAATCATCTGACCTTTTGGTTGATTTCTAATTCCTTCCCTACAGATGACATGGTGGACCTTTCTGAAGAGGAGATGGAACAGTCTATATCAGGTGAAAATGAGAGAGAGAGAGAGAGAGAGAAAGAGAAAGAGCATGAGAATGAGCATGATAGCGTTTAAGACAGGTTAAGACAGCTGCAGGGGACAGAAACATTTAGGAACAATGTATGGGAGTGTTGTAGGAGTTGTAACATGTATTCAGGTAATTACTGTAGAAGTACACAGTTCAACAGCAATGTTAAAAAATTTCTTTCATGGTTGATCTGAAAGTACTCGTCGAAAATTATATCTAAGAGGCCTGTCTGAAAGCTCAGCACACCCTTTGCGTTTTATCTGCTTAAAGATGAGTTGTGTTTGGACCCTAATATTTTTCCATTCTACATCAATTGCTATATTCATACTAACACTAAAGAGGCATGTATTTTCAATGAGGTGGTGTGGAGGGGGCACTAAAGGACCAGTCAGATATTTTTTTTTTACTAGTGTCATTTCATGAAGATCTCCACACACAGTTTGTGTGCTGATGGTGCTTCCAGAGGCACGTTTGGAACTTGCTTCTAGATGCATCCAATTCACAATAGCATTTATGCTTGACTGGGGCAGGTCTGGAAGGGCAGAAATTTAACGGATTTATAGCACCACATTTAAAGTCAATAAGCTCAGCATGATTCATTCTGTTGCCCAGCATCTGTATATAGAGGCTGCACTGCTATGTGGTTTATTGAAAACACCTTTTAATAATGGGTTTAGCTAAACCATTGTTTAGCATTGTTCACTCAATACTTAGGAGAGTTGTCCACATACTTTTGGCCATATAGTGTATATAGGAGAGGGTAACTGTTCTTAACACATCGTCTGTTTAATGGAATTGTGAAAAATTGGTCATTTTTCAGATGCTTTATTGCTCAATTCATCATGCAATGTTCACAAAATGAGTTGTTGTTTTTTTTAGTGGAAAATGGCTTTCTTTACTCTTTAACTCTGTTTTTTGGAATTACTCTGTCATTTTCTCCTCAGGTCTTATCTTTGCTCTGGACTCCTCCTCTGCTGCCCCGCCTCTTTACCTCACAAACTCTGCCCTCACTGCCACCTTCAGGGGTGACTCCAGTCCATGGAATAACAATGGCAACCAGTGTGGCTGTCTTGACCACTGTGCCCCCCTCCCTGAGGTGAGGGGCAATGTGGCCATCCACAGAGGCCAGTACTACTGGGAGGTTGATGTGTGCAACAGCACTCTCTACAGGATTGGTAAGAATGCATACTGGGCACAAACACTATATGAACAAAAGTACTGGGACTGTAACATGATTGGTCCCCCTTTTGCAGCTATTACAGCTTCCAGAATTTGGAATGTTTCTGTGGGAATTTCATTCATTCATTCACTGTAAGCGCTTAATCCTTACTAGGGTTGTGGGTACCCAGAGTCTATCCCAGGGCCATTGAGCGCGAGGCAGGGACTCACAATGGGCGGGGTGCCAGCCTACCACAGGGCACACACCATTCGCTCACACACCCACTCTTACTGTCAATTTAGAATCCCCAGTTCAACTGATGCACATGTGCTTGGACTGTGGAAGAAACTGGAGACCCTGGAGGAAACCCACGCCACAACGAGCAGAACATGCAAACTCCACACACACACACACAAGTAGAGGTGTGAGGCACCAGTGCTTCCCACTGCGCCACCATGGGGCCCTCTGTGGGAGTTTGTGCGTATTTGTTCTGTAGAGCATTTATGGGGTCAGTCACGGATGTTAGATGAGAAGGTCTGGCTCGTAATCTTCATTCCAGTTGATCCCAAAGGTGTTGGATGGGCTTGAGGTCAGGGCTCTGCATGGACCAGTCAAGTTCTTCCACACCCAACTCATCCAACCATGTTTTTATGGACCCCACAGTCACGCTGGAATAGAAAAGGGCCTTCTGCAAACTGTGTTCACAAAGTTGGAATGCTGAAGCATTAAGATCGGAAGCATTAATGTCTTGGTATGCAGAAGCATTAAGATTGCCCTTCACTGGGAGTAAGGGGTCTAGCCCTAACCCTAAAAAACAGGTGTGTCCCAATACTTTTGTCCATTTAGTGTAAATGGTTTCAGGAGACGCATCACCAGAATGATGCTTCCATTGATCCACAGTGTTGAGCTATCTGTTTTAACGTATAGAACAGACTGATGAGATGCTGTGTGGGTCAAAAACATTGTCTTTGTCAAAGTCTGTCCCCGAGTAATAATACAGATCTTTTGCTTTAGTGATCTGTTCCATAATATTTCTCAGTTGGCTTGACCTCTGATAACAAATTGCTTGTCATGATTTACAAAGTTTGAAAGGGTCTATAGGCAAGTGTGTATAATAATTTTCTGAACACATGGATGGAATTAAAGCAGGGAAGACGAAAAGAGACAGAAAAAACATCAAGAGCTATAAGTTCTTCTAGGAACCCCCAAAGGTGTTTAAATGCTTTTAAACATGCTGCTTGATGGAACCCACCTTGGTAATCAGAGGTTCCGAATGATTTATCGGCTCCCCTGTACTCAGTTTTTATTTTAGTTATGCGGTGGGCCATTCTCTGTACAACAGTGACACCTGGTAGTCACATGGTAGCGTGTTTAGCATGGGGATAGCAGTGCTGCTGAGGTTTAACATGTCAGTGTCACTGCTACTACCTAGTGGGCATGAACTGACTTGCCGATGCAGGGTCACAGGATGGTTTACACTGGATGGTTACAAGGTAAAAGTCTCTAGGTGGTCAGACAGTGTCTAGTTTGCTGCCACCCAGTGGTTCAACTTGAAGCAGGCTCCTGCTGTTGAAAATTTACTTTGCCGGAGGCAACACGCCAAGGACTAAGGCCTGATATCAGTGATATCAGTGTTTAGGATTGAGGACAGACCATCGGTATTCAGCAAGGTCACTTTGTGTTATTAAAAGCTTTATATTACATTCAGACCTTAAAAGCAAAAATAATAGCAACTTAAACCCTTAAACCGTCAAAGGTGGTCCGAACTTAAATATTATGTTCACATAAATACGTATCAGCTTTCATTGAAGTTATCAAGTACTGTAATATTATAAACCTCTGATTCAAGCAGTTCACTTTTTTTTAGATATGAGAGGTTTCGCACCTCTCATATCTAAAAATTGTTTAAAGCAAGATTTGAAATGTTTTTTACTCTCTGATGTAAAAGTCATTCAGAGAGGCTTGATATGAAATATTTAATTGTAGGGAATCTCTCTACAAATTTCAGTGGTGGTGAATGGAACCAGAGGTCACCGTCTCCAGACAAAATATAACCATTTTCTTTACTATCCACATCCACCGGTGAACCACCTACTCCTTCTCTTCTGCGTATTTATATTGAATGGTGATTAGGATAAAATAGTGGAAAATCTGAGAAAATATATCTTCTTTGGGAACTATTTTGCCTTACAGTGCCTTGCATGAACAGGTAAAAAAAAAAAAAGGTCTAAACTGCATCTCAAAACTACAATGTCCCCAGACAGAAGCAAATTATTCGCAAGGATGGGGTGAAATGGAACATAGCAGTGGGAAGCAAGCAGAATCATTAGACACTTAATAAAGCAGTATAAGGAGCCAGTTCTCTAGTTCTCTATCTTAGTGTTTCTTTATCTTAGTGTTTCCAATTAAATAATGCAGATATTTGGGAAAAATACGCCAAACAAAAGCACTACTATAAATCCATGAGTCTGTTTTGTATTTGTTTAATAAATCCTACAGTCTTTCTCAAAATATTACGTCCATTTCTTTCATGCAGGTCTATGCTCATTGGCTGGCACTCAGGCGTGGTGGTTCGAAAAGTGTGGCTCTGGATTCCATGCTGTTTTTGATGGACGGCATGAGCTCCTACCTTCCATTCCCCCGCACCTGAAGACAGTAGGCGTATTCTTAAACGTGATCGGGTCTTCCCTTACCTTCCACAACCCGTTAACCCAAGAGCTTCTCGCTGCAATACCCTCCCACTTCACCCCTCCACTTTGCCCTGCGTTTCAGCTGGGCCACGGGAGGCTTAAGCTCCGCCCAGGTCTGCCACCACCAAGCCATGTCTTTCTGAGCCGTTGCTCAGGCTACCGGGGTCTGGGAGGGGCGGCAGGAGGCCGATGGAGACAGGACGTAGCTTTCGGCTCTGTGAGGAGCGTGATTCAGAAGTTCGAGGAGATAGCAACATCAGACTCTGACTCAGGCCTGTTGTCCAGCTGCAGCTCCAGCTCCACACTGGCCTCCCTGCCTGAGCCCACCCCAGGCCCAGAGAGAGCACACCCTGGTGGGCGAGAACAAAAGCCTTCTGAAGTCCCATGTCGTTTTGTAGTGAGCAACACGCCAAAATAAGTTATTTATGGGGAAAATGTATTTTTTGGAAATCGTTGTTGATGTCGTCGTTGTTTTATGTCACTAGATTCTCATAAACAAAATATGAACATTGTTGCATACATGCTAAAAGTTAACCAATACTAAACAAATACTAAATAGCACTGCATGACAGAATACACACATATATATAATATTACTGCAGTGCCCTCCTAGTGGGTCTCCCAGCTTGCATTGTAAGACCAGTCAACCAACCCAAAATGTCGCATGTTACCCCACTGCTGATTGACCTACACTGGCAACCCATGGCTGCCCAAATTAAGTTCAAGTTACTAACTCTTGCCTACAGAGTGACGTCAGGGTCAGCACCCAGATACCTTAATGCTATCCTTCAGGCTTATGTTCCTACTCGCTCCCTCCACCTTTCCACTGAACATTGTCTGGCTCTGCCATCACTACACAAAAGGCAAACCCAGTCCAGACTCTTTTTAAAGTGACCATTCTGTCATACGTGAACACACCACAGCACCTAGTGTGAACAGTATGAAATTCTTCCTCTGTATTTAACCTATTCACCAAGTGAAGCAGCGGGCAGCCAGGAACACAGAGCCCGGGGAGCAGTGTGTGGGGATGGTACCTTGCTCAAGGGAACCTCAGAGGTGCGACTATCAGTCTTGGAATTCAAACCCATGCGTTTCTGATCACAGGGCAAATGTCCTAACCGCTAGTCCAACAGCTGTCTCCTCTCTTCTTTGTGGTTCCCTGCTGGTAGAATGGGCTGCCAAAGGTGACCGGAGCAGCAGAATCCCTCTAAAAGTCTCCGGAGGATTCATCTGTTCAGAGAGCATCTCCTGTTTATCTTCTTGCACTACTGCTACAAAAAGATTTTAGCACTTAGAACTCTTCTCTGGTTCTCACACTGTCCTGAAACGCGAATGTTTCTTCATACTGTAAGTCACTTTGCCAAATGAATGTAATGTACCCCTCTGTTAGCCTGTTAGCCACTATGACTTTGCACAGTATTATCAGTGAACTCTCCTGCATGCTGAGCCATTTTTTTGCCTCTCTGGTTTTCTGTTTTGTTTTTCTTTACCCCTTGTGTTTTGATTGCCTGCTTATACATACTTTTGCATACATCTGTCTATTCACATTTCAGTCTTAGAGGCACAGTAACAAAAACAGCGGTTACAATTCAATGGAATGCCAAAATGAGGACTTAGTGCAGGAAGGTGAATTAGTGTAAGTACATGAGTCTATGAAAGTGTTTAGCTAATGAAGAATTCTTATCAACATAATAATGCTCCATATAGTGCCCCTGATTTTCCAATGATTCCAATGATCCAGTACCAACTGTGATTCAGGTTCTCTTTAACTTCCCAGCGTAAGGAACTGTGATTTAGGATCATTTGTGTTCCGTATAAAAGTGTTGGTGTTCCTGATTTTCCTGCAGTCTCTGATCCCTATATTTCCTAGGAAAAGTCCCAGTAGTGTAAACTGTTTAACGCAGCAACCTCTTCTGTGCACCAGCCAAGAGGCACAAATGGGTTTTTTTGGGATGGGGGTTGTGGGCTTTTGCAGGGGGGCTCTTGAATTTTGTGCTACTCCAGTGAATGAGAGACCTGCGGTTTTATGGGGCCTTCACCCCACACCGCCCTCTGTTGGGTTATTACTGTTGCAGCTCTCGCAGAATCAAAGGAATACTTCACTCAAAAAATGCTAATGTGGCTAACAATAAGCATTAGAAGGGACTGATTAGCATAACCATTGAATATACAATGTCCAAAGAACTTTCCACAGTAGGGGAAAATGTTTTGAGCTTGTTCTCTATAGAGAACCAGGACCAACTGACCAGCTGCACTTGCGTGTTCAGACTAAATTTGGTGACAATAGGCCATGAGAGTGTCATTTTGATGTAATACAGGGATGTGAAACATTTTTTGTAGTATTCTAAATGGTGTTCCTGATTTTTCCATTGTAAGTAATATTGATTAGGGACCATTTCTGTTCCATTTAATAGTTTTCTATATGGTGTTCCTAGTTTCCAGTGTAGAGAATTGTGATTAGAGACATTTTGCATTCCATAATGTTCTAGATGGTGTTCCTGATTTCCACTGTGGACAGCAGTGATTAGGGGCTATTTCTTTTCCATATAATAATTTTCTATATAGTATTCCTGGTTTCCAGTGTAGAGAAAAGTGATCAGTGACAATTTATTTTCAAAATAATAATGTTCTAAACTGGGTTTCTGGTTTTTCATTGTAGAGAATGGTTAGTAGGGACCATTTCTTTTCCAAATAATAAGTGTTCTAGTGTCACAGAAATGTCTCGTGTGCCAAGCCCTCCGCCATCCCGCTCTCCAGTATAGAGCCTGGCACTTCCCTCTCCCCCTGCTCCTGCTTTCCTTTTGGTTTCTCCCTCTTACCTGATTACCAGCACCTGTTCTGCGTTTCGAGACGCTACTTAAACCCACCCTGAATCGGAATCTTGCATCTGTTCTCCATCATGCCTACCGGCTAGCGTGGATCTGTGTTTGTGTTTGTATTTGTTCCTCTTAGCCTGTAAATTGAAAAGTATGCCTGGCAGTCCTTCTTCAGTAGTGGAAGATGCCTGACCAGTTAAACCCCAGCGGCTGGATCTTGTGTCTCCTGGACTCTCCTTCCCTGCATCCCAGCTGGCTTCAAAGAGGCTGTTTGTTTGTTCTGGAACTGTTTATTTGACTGTATTTCAGAGGCAACGCTGTTTTCGGCGCCCCCTTTGTTTGTGTTTCCTGCCAAATCTGAAATAAAGTAACATAAGTGTCTCCTGTGAGTGCATCACCCTACACTGCCTAGCCAGCATTATGACGTCTAGTTGGTGTTCCTGATTTGAAAAGTAGGGAAAAGTGATTTAGGGACTGTTCCATATAAAAGTGTTCTATATGATGCTCCTGGTTTTCCTGTATAGAGAGTAGTGATTAGGGACCATTTCTGTTCCATATAATAGTGTTCTATAAGCTATTCCTGGTATTCCAGTGTAGAAAATAGTAATTAGGGGCCATTCTGTACACATTATTTTCTATGTAATAGTGTTCTAGATGGGGTTCTTGATTTCCAATGTAAGGAACAGTGATTAAGAAGCATGTCAGTCTCATATAATGTGTTCTAGATAATGTTACCGATTTTAAAAGGTAGAGAATAGTGATTAGGGATGCTTTCATTCCCATATAATAGTATTCTGGATTTTCCAATGTAGGGAGTAGTAATTAGGGCCCATTTCTGTTCCATATAATAGAAAGTGTTCTGGATTATGTAATGTAGAGAAGAATGATGAGAGACTGCCTATGCACCTGTCTATCTGCCTGTCTGTCTGTTTCTCTATCACTCTTTCTCCCACTCCATTTCTTTCTTTCTGCCTCTCACTGTCTTTCCATATCTCTCTCTCCTCAACTTTCTCTTTCTCCATATCTCTCCCTCTCTCTCTCTCTCTCTCTCTCTGTAAACTTGTTTCTTTGTCTTTACCCTTTGTTTGCATGTTTTCGGGAACATTGTTCAGTTGTTTCGTCAGACCACCCAGAGGTTGTGTTAGTAAATGAGTCTTCGAGAGCGATCACCAATCGATTGAAAGCAAGTGTGTAAGTTATTCTCTCCTGTAAACACGACCTTAAAGGAGGACTATAGTGTCTGTGTGAGCGAGAGACATAGAGAAATAGAAAGAAAGAGAGAGGGAGAGAGAGCCTCAAAAGCTGGACCCTGATCAGGCCTACTTATTCTTGTCCCTTTTTGTTCTTGCATTCTTTTGTGGGTTCACGCAAAAGGGCTGCGTGCAAATATGCAGCGAAGCCGAACCGGACGGACCGTTTGAAACTGCAGCACATGAAAACAATTAACAATTATTTTTATGACAATGATCTCGCGCCTCCGCGATGACTAGCCTCAGCCTTTTCCCGCGCGGCCCACTGCAAGCAACCTTATCGTACCCCATTAAGGAATTGTGCACAATTAGTCACCCTGCCTCTGACACAGTGCGAGTGAGTGTGTGAGAGAGTGAGTGAGTGTGTGTTTGTGTGTGTGACTCGATGTCTGGACTCGATAAACACTCCGTGGCCCTGATGCCGTGTGCGCGTGGCAGGATGTGTGTATTTGCTGCATTCCCGACCATTTCCAAACAATAGCCAGCGAGGACGGCGCTCACTGTTTACGCCGCAAAGGAGTCAGGACTGGGATGAACTGGGGACAGAAGCTTCCAGTGACTTGAGAAAGTAAAGCAAGCTGTAGAAACAGTTTCCTTGCTGAATCATAAGTGGGATGTCTTTGAAAGTACTGCTACAAGGAGCTAAACCTAAAGCAAGCACTGTTTTTAAAGGCATTGTTTATATTAGAAAACTGATGAAGATGATGATGATGATGATGATGATGATGATGATGATGATGACCACCTGGACATGGTAGCACATCATTTTTCAGCATCAACTTTTCAATTAAACTGAATCACAATTTTCAAAATTTGCAGAATTCAGTTGTTGGGTAAACAAATTCATAAATTTAAGTCCAAAAGCTCTTTAAACCTATAGTTAATCAAAGGCATCAGGTAGTGAATTCAGAATGACTTAATGTGCTAACCTTCTGTTAAGGCGCTTTTAGACGTTTGGTTCCATTCACCACCACTGTGAGCTATTTTGATTTGGTAGGTTTCTCTAGAAGCATTTCACACTTACTTTAAACTCTGTTAATATGCCTTTAAGACTGATACAACTGAGCTCAGTTCTGATCGCCCCTCTAGTGTGCTTCAATCAAAAATAAGGGTAGATGGGCGAGGCTAATTTGCGTTAGGCTGAAAAGGCATTAATATGTCTGTGTACGGATGTTTATGCCATCACAAAAACTGAATTTTAGATAGCTTAGTTTCCAAATATGGAATGTATGGACAGGAGAATGAACTGCGTGCTTTTAAATTTTAATAGCACATTGCCTTAAATTCTTCTATTTCAAAAAAGTGAGAAAAATTCAATGTTGCCTGATATGCGCCAATTAATAGAACACATTAATTAATACAAAACCTAGAAACTTAGGATGTCCTTTACATTCTAGCAGCATGACTGGTAGCCATATTGTGAGGAGTTGCACATTCTATGCTTTAGATAAAACTGTTACTTCAACTCTGTCACCTGTTATGGTACTGACAACAAAGAAGTCTTAATGTTGTTCCTGAAATGGGTTAACAGTCAAATGCATGTTCTCTTAGTCCTCAGACCCAATTTTCACATATCAGATTAGAGGAACGAATGTTCTTCACTTTTAATCTTCTTTGTCCAGTGGTATTCAAGCAATATTTGTAGCCGGTTTCAAATCTGAATTACTGTGGATCTCCAAATAATGTGACTGAATAGAGAACTCTGAGCTCTGATTTTTTTACATTAGGTAATGTATTTTTACAGCATGCGCTGGAGTTGACATGCAGCATGATGGTTCTGTCAGTTAAAGTGGTTAATGTGAATCAGATTTTTAACTAAAAATGTAAACATTTGCATCTAAAATCAGATTTAAGACATTTTGGCATTTTAGGGTAGGGAATAGTGCTAATGACAGACACCCCCAATAATGGAATCATTTCACACTTGTGTGCAAACTGTAAATTTAAATTTATAATTTATAATGCTGTAAATTCAACAAAAAAAACTGGCGTTGGTTTGCAAATTTAGTTGACATTGTGATGCTTGCTTACACTTTCCTCTCTATATTTGCAGAAGAGCTGGGGGATCTAGTACCCCTGGCTTTCTAGCCTCTAGTTTACATAATAATTTAACAGCATTGAAACAAAACACATTATTTCACACACAAACACACACACACATTGTTTCTATAAAATATCAACTTTATTTAGTTAATGTTCTTTTGGATGGTTGAGGTAATAGCATCACACTCCCGTAAACAGCAATGCATAAACACGAAATAAAGATACACACAAAATACACAAACAAGCACTCAGAGTAGGATGACTAAATCTGGTCCAATCGTGAATGGCTTAGAGTAAAATTTCTTTAAAACAATAAAGCTTTGGTAGAAGCTTCCCTTTTTCTTTTCTTTTCTTGTTTTTATATACTAAACATTTTAGTCTTTTATTAGGGAGTGAAATTGCTTCGTTTCAACTAGGAGGTAAGGCACCTCCACATACCCCATCCCCCTATTCACATTCTGGCTGAAAACTGGGGGTCAGTGTAAGATCTCACAACTACAGGAATTGGCTACATAATGTGTGTGTGTGTCTAGCTGTCTATCTGTGGATAGATAGATAGATAGATAGATAGATAGATAGATAGATAGATAGATAGATAGATAGATAGATAGATAGATAGATAGATTGATTGATTGATTGATTGATTGATTGATTGATTGATTGATTGATTGATTGATTTATTGTATTGGGACACACCTCTTAATTATTTAATTCAGTTGGTCCCTTACTTCCAGTGAAGAACAATCTTAATACTTCAGCACACCAAGACATTATGGACAACTTCATGCTTCCAACATTGTGGACAGTTTGGGAAAGAACCTTTTCTATTCCAACATGACTGTGTCCCAGTAGACAAAGCAAAGTCCATAAAAATATGTTTGGATGAGTTTGGTGTGGAAGAACTTGACTGGTCCAGACAGAGCCCTGACCTCAACCTCATCCAACACCTTTGGGATTCTCGTCCAGCATCAGTGACGGACCTCATAAATGCTGTACAGATTAAATAGGCACAAATTTCCACAGAAACTGCAAAATCTTGTGGAAAGCCTTCCAAGAAGAGTGGAATCTGTTATATCTGCAAAGGGGGGACTGACTTAACATTAAAATCTGTGTATTTAAATGCAATGTCATCGAAGTCTCTGTTGGTGTAGTGGTCAGGCGTCCCAATACTTTTGTCCACATAGTGTAGCTCCATAGATAGATAGGTGTGTGTGTGTGTGTGAGAGAGAGAGAGAGAGAGAGAGAGAGAGAGGGAGTGGGTGTGTGAGTGAGAGTGTGTGTATTAGCGTTTCCGAAATGAGTTAACAGTTTACCGTGAGGATGTGCTCGGTCGAGCGAGTGAAAATCGATGATGGCCTGTTAGCATTTAATCACGAGGTGCTAACCGGGTTATTACTGTCAGGACGGACGGTGATTCATTAAGGAAACGGGCTGGTGGGCTTGGGGGGGGAGTTGATGGTGGGTTTGGGGGTTTTGGGTGAGAGGGAAGAGAATTGGCCCCAATTATACAGTGCACTATAATGAGGCTTGGCTTTTGTGTATTGCAATAATAGTTACTTCCCCTCACACCCAGTGTGAGTTACTGTAGCACTTCTAACTGCAACAGATTTAGTTTCAGTCTCTCTCTCGTTCTCGCTCTCTCTCGCTCTCGCTCTCTCTCTCACACACACACAAATAAACACACACTCTACTTTTCTACAACAGGGTCTGTAGGCTTTCACATGTTCCCCAAGGGCCCTAGCATAAGACCAGTAACCAAATGTTTACGTATCTTATTAAAGCTGAAGTTTTTTTAAATCATGAAGACCACCCCGAGTGGAAAATAATCACACTTTCATCAACAGTTTGTCCCCACAGAACAAACGACGTCCCTGTTCACATTAGCAGAAGATCTGTTTATTTGAATTCCCCGTTCCACCTTAAATACATCAGGTACAACACAACTAAAGCATGATTTAATGTGGAACGGGATAATTCCGTAAAAAGGCTACCAAATGGCTAAGTTGGGCCGTGTATATTGTGATGTGGATATAATGTCTGCCCCGTCTCGCAAGCCCATTAACATCTTTAACATGCCGTTAAACCACTGTCCTGCAACATTAGCAGGTTTTTGGGTGCAAGAAGTCTGCCCCCCAACACCTTTAACTATCCTCCATCATTCCATAATAACGTGTTAATCTTAACATCCCCACAGTTGCTTGTTTTTAACTCTTTTTAATTATTTTTTTCTTCATTATTCTGCATAGGTAGGTCACTCTCTCTTTCGTCTTGTCTCCTCTAAACTCTACTCGAGACCTTTTCTTTATTTTGAATTTTTTTTTTTTGGTATTTCTCTTTATGAATTGCATTTCTTTTGGTTATTTTTATTTCTCCTTATTATCTCTCTGTGTCTCTCTCTCGTCTTGTCTCCTTTAAACTCTACTCGGGACTGACTTTTTTTCTTTCTCTTTATTTTTATTACTTTTCTTTCTCTTTATTATTATTTTTTATTTCTCTCTCTCTCTCTCTCTCTGCCACTCGTCTTTAAACTCGGGACCTTTTTCTTCTTTTCTTTATTTCTTATTATTATTCTCTCTCTCTCTCTGCCACTCGTCTTTAAACTCGGGACCTTTTTCTTCTTTTCTTTTTTTCCTACCTCCTACAGGTAGGGATCAAGCTCCTTCTTTTTACCTCTCTTTTTCTTTCTTGTTCGCTTTCCAATTTACCCCCCCTCCGAACCCACCCGCCACCCAGTCAGTGTTCTATTGCCCGTTTCCTCTCCCACTTTACCCCCACTCTGCCCTCTTTAGCATGTGCATGGTGAGGCAGGGGTGGAGGTCCGGAATGAGCCCCTCTCTCCGCGTGAGCCCTCCGGGACTTTATAACTCTGTTATTTTTATTTTATGATTCTATTACCCCGTTAGTTTGCCCCTCTCTCTCTCTTCCTGAGGGGGAAATGGCCCTCGCCCCCTGCAGATGGCCACAGAGCTCAAATAATCACCCACATCAGCTTCATCATTACACTATATTATTATTATTATTATTATTATTATTATTATTATTATTATTATTATTATTATTATTATTGCAAATCATTTAAAATACATCAATAGATAGATGATGGCCAAAAGTATTGGGACAGTTACACCCACAGATACTTTAATGACATTGCATTTAAATCCATAGACTTTAATATAGAGTTGGTCCCCCTTTGTAGCTATAACAGCTTCCACTCTGCTTTTAAGGCTTTCTACAAGATTGTGGCGTTTCTGTGTAAATTTGTGCCCATTTATTCACTCTGTAGAGCATTTATGAGGTCAGGCACTGATGTTGGACGAGAAGGCCTGTCTCCCGAAACTGTGTCCGCTCAGTTGGAAGCATGGCATTATCCAAAATGTCTTGGTATGCTGAAGCATTAAGAGGTGCGTCCCAATACTTTTGTCCACATTATGCAGATAGACACACACACATACATAATATAGTATAGTAGCCAGTTACTATACCTGTGAGATCTTACACTGACCCCCTATTTTCAGCAGGGGTTGAATGGGGGCTGGGGGTCGGGGTGTCTTACAGTCTTGTTGAAACAAAGAAATCTTCCAATAAATGATTAGAATGTTTTGAATCAAATTTAGTGAAAAACATAACAAACAGAGGAAAAAGTTAATCAGAGCCTCTGGGTGACGTCAAAAAGCCTGTATCCTTGTTAACAGTCGCACATTCATCTCTTTGATCTGAGCTGAGTTTGATGACTTAAATGCAGAAATTAAAAGTGAGAAGTCACAAAGGCACAGATTTTAACGCCACATAAACAGTAGCATTTCCTCTGTTTATGGTACATAATCATCTCTCAAAGAAACAAAAGCCTTTGAACTGTTCATGAAGATTCTGAGGAACCTTTTATCATTGCAGGTGTCAAGCTCAGTTACAAAGAACATAACTTTATCAGTTTAAACGCTACAAAATCCACTGAATGATTATTTTCAATTAATTATTTTCATCTTCAAAGGCTCGAGGCTTCAGCAGCACCTCCCTCTGCCTTTTTATTACTTTATTTGTTTTCTCTTTTTTGCAGCAGGTTGGGTGGAGGAGCCAAATCTAGTCCTGGACCAAAGGGAGCCTGACTGAAGATGAGGTAAAGTAGGAGGGGGGAAGAGAAAAAAAGGAGTGAAAGGAGTGAAGATGCTAGAAGGGAAAGGAAAAAGAAAACAGGAGGCGCTTCTGCCATTTGATGGCATTCGAACCATTTTTATTTGTTTCTGTTAAATCACTTCAAGGGTCTCACACCGTATACAGCCCAAACACACACACACACACACACACACACGTACACACATTCCTATCTTTGTAAGATCTTTCTCTGTGCTTCTGTATAACTTTACTTGTTCCACTGTTAGACTTAATCAGGCTATACGCATTCATGTCATCACACACACATGACTGTATTAGCGTATAAAACGTAACACACACACACACACACACACACTCATATGCATGCCTGTATTAGTGTATTAAACCGCACATCCTAAGTGCCTAAATGTATGACTTAGTTTGACCTTTTCAGAAACAAGGTAAAGGAGTTAATCTGGGTCTGCATGCACCCCCTTCCCACGCCTGCCACCCCACCCACCCTCCTCTCTCCTCTCTCCTCCCTCCTCCCTCCTCCCCTCCGCGTATAAAACCGGGAGACGCTCCTGCAGACCACACATCACCCACACAGCTCCAAACATCTCTACACAGCTCCACAGAACTCTGCACGGACCCCCGAGACCCTGAGAGAACTTTACTGCACGAGCAGTCTGCTGGAGCAGCGACAGGAAAGAGGAGTAACCAGCAGAGAGTAGAGAAGTGGGCTTCCTTTCTTTTTCTTTTCCTCCCTTTTCTTCTTCTCCACCGTGAGGATGGATGTCCTGCCTCTGCTCGTCGCGGTGTGTGTATTTGCGAGTCCCTGCACACACGCTTCCCGAGCCAAGGCGCATGCACTTCCCATCCAGTCCGAGAGAGAGCCCCTGCCTTCCAAAGGAGTGTCCGGTACGTGTGTGGTTATTTTTGTGTTTGTCGCTGTGTGGGGAACCAAAACCACAGCATGTTATTCGACAAAATGCAATTCCGGTGATTGAGAGTTGAGTTAGGGATGTGTGTGGATGTGTGTGTGGTAAATATGGATGTCTCTCCTCTTCCTTCTCTCTCTCACTCTTTCTCTTTCTCTCTCTCTGCAATCCTCACTCTTTTTTAATTTGTAGGCCCTAAAATATCCACAATAGTTGGTGATGTAAAGGGGGTCTAAAAGTTGTAGCTGAGGGGCTTTCTTTCACTATTCCAGATGCTAGTATCAGAGTTCACTCAGGATCTCTCAACTGGCCCACATTTACCCACACCCCCACAACACACACACACACACACACACATACACACACACACACACACACACACACACACACAACCCACCGCTATCCGCCTCTAATCTCCTCCAAATCTCACTTTTCATCATTTTGACCAAACCAGCCGAAAAACATATTAGTCATACCCACATGTTTGGGTGCCAAAACCTCACAGAACCATCCTTCATCCTCCTCCTCCTCCTCCTCCTCCTCCTCCTCCTCCTCCTCCCCATCACAGTTTTCCCATCTGTACAGAATCCTACTTAACTCTATTTCTTTCTTTCTTCCTTCCTTTCTTTCCTTCTTAACCAAGTATTTTCCGTTACGCTTCATCCTCAGTAGATCATGAGATGGTCAAGGTCACCCACTAAACACAAAATGAGAACAGCTCTAACTCTCTCTCTCTCATTCTCTCCTGCAGGATGCTCGTTCGGTGGGCGTTTTTATTCTCTGGAGGACACGTGGCATCCGGACCTTGGTGATCCATTTGGTGTCATGCACTGTGTCATGTGTCACTGTGAACCGGTAAGCTCTCTCTCTCTCTCTCTCTTCCTCTCTCTCTGTCTGTCTCTCTCTCTCTTAGGTTGATCTGATCAAATTGTGTTAGACATAACAACGTGGGTGGAACGCTTTTCAACCACTGGGTTTTCCCAGAACCATCAGAGATCACTGTTAAATGGTGCAGCAAGAATCACAACTAACACTCTCTCTTTCTCTCTCTCTCTCTCTATCTCTGTCAACACTCTGAAACTTTTGGAACTTACTGTTATAGACACACAAGACAAAGTCACTGCACTGAATATTAGTTCTGAGCAATGGATTTCGTATGAACAGTACCATGTGTGTGTCTGTGTGTGTGAGCAGCAGAGAAGTCGGCGTGGAAAGGTGTTTGGGAAAGTCAGCTGTAAGAACATAAAGCAGGACTGCCCTGAACCCAACTGTGACGAACCTGTTCTGCTGCCAGGACACTGCTGCAAAACATGCCCTAAAGGTAGAGCGCACCACACACGCGCACACACACACATGCACACACACACGCACGCACACACACACACACACACACACACACACCTGAATAATTGTATGTTTTTCTACGGCTGGTGAAACTGAATGAATGGAAAGGGAGTGGAGTGTTTGGGAGGCCCTGTCATACAGAGTGTTTATGTTTCTGTGGCAAAGTTTGTGTGTGTGTGTGTGTGTGTGTGTGTGTGTGTGCATCTTTCGGGAGCATGTTGGAAAATCCCTGGTTCTAGGGTATTGATGGATAGATGGAAGGATGGATAAGAAATGGATGGAGTAATAGAGGCACTACATTGTCATGACACCTGTGTGTGTTATTAGAAAAGATCAGGGGTGCTCAAACTTTCGGTCTTGGGTGGGGGACAATGTTTGTGGTGGGCCGAGGGACAATTCTTTACTCAAATAACGAAAGCATTTAGGGATCAAATAAAGAAATATTTAATAACTTAAGTAGATCTGACTGGTTAACTTTGGCCTCGGTTTGTGAAGGCAGGTCTTTTCCAGACTGATTGATTGACCTATTGATCTGATTTGTTTTGTAACAGGTGACTCAGACAGGAAAGCTGTGGAGTCGCTTTTCGACGGCTTTGACTTTTTCCAGGAGAAGGAGGACGACCTTCACAAGTCCTACAACGACAGGTCTTACCTCAGCTCCGAGCAAATGAACACTGGAGACAGTAAGACAGGTCAGACATACGTATACGCTCAGTTCGAAGTGACTGTATGTGATCCTCCTAAGAAATAAATCCTCTCAGAAGCCTGATTGAGGCCTCATTCTGCGCGTAACCACTTATCTCTCTCTCTCTCTGTCTCTCTCTCTCTCTCTCTCTAGATTTTGTGGCCTTGCTCACCGGAGTGACAGACTCTTGGCTGCCCAGCTCCAGCGGAGTAGCCCGTGCTCGCTTCACCCTCACCAAAACCAACCTCGCATTTTCCATTACCTACCAGAGGTAACAGCCACACACACACAGTACTTTTTTCATGCTACGACCTCAGCTTTAAACCCAAAACACTAAGAGTGCTTGTATGTACATAACTTACATATCACATATACAGCATTTATTGAATAATTCATAGCATTTAATTAGTCTTTTGTAGTAGACTTGAGTAGTTACTGAGGATTGTAGAGTATTTACCGTATAATACATAGTAGATAATGAATAATTCGTCATGTTTATTTTGAATAAATCAGAAATTCACTCTCACTCTCTTTCAGGATGAACAGGCCAAACACTATAGTGTTCCTGGATTCAGATGGAAACACGGCTTTTGAGTTTAGAGTTCCGCGGGCAGGCTCAGAAATGGTAAGCAAAAAGCGCTCCAAAGAGTGTGTGTGTGTGTGTGTGTATGTGTGTGGCATAAATCTCCTCACAGGACACACTGTGTAATTCCTATGTTATCCAAACACCACCAGTGTGTGTGTGTCTAGATGTTTTGGTTATGAGGTCAGTGGCATTAGGAAAGCTAATGCTAATGCTAGAAACGATCCAATTTGACGCCCCCCCCACCCCCCACCCACCCACCCTTGAGTTACAAAGTGTTTGCAGCGTCAAATATTTATTTAAGCGTTCCTGTTCGGACGCAAATTGCCAGAGATTCTCTTCAGTTGATGACAAATACTCATACAAATACCACCCCTCACCCTACACACACACACATACACATACACTCACACAAAAGCCCACACACATACACTCACACAGACTTGTGAGGAACAAGTAAGCCATAAAAGGTAGCTTAGTAGCTTTTGGTTTGTAGATATTTCATCTTAATCAGTGCATCAACCCTTGAACCGTAGATCTGTGGTGTTTGGAGGAACCTGCCCAAGTCTCACATGCGGCAGCTGCAGGAGGAGCAGCTTCGCGTTTCCATGATAACGACAGAAGAGCAGAAGGATGAGATCCAAGGGAAGGTCATCAAACACAGAGCACTGTTTGCAGGTGTGTGTTTTTTGCTTTCCGCCTTGAGTTGCATCATGTTTTTAATGCAGATAAAGTCAATTTTCTTTATGACGGTGCAGCAACATGACGAGGCGATTTATTAAAATGTTTTGGGGGAGAGGATTAGTAACAGTGCTTGGGACTAAATCCACCGATTTGGTTTAAGCAACATTTGGACCCAAAAAAGTTCAGTGCATGCTTTTAACAACAGATTGGGAAAGAAAAAACCCAAAGAATGACTCTACAATGACCATGAAGTTAATTTTTAATACATCCAATGGAGTATTTGACCAGTGCTCAAATTACCAGTGAGTATAAAATAACAGCAAAAATGGAATCTTTTGCGATGCAGAAACATTCAGTGCCACCCTGACATCCGAAGAGGACAATTCCGGCATGGGGGGAATTGCCATGCTGACGCTGAGTGACACCGAAAACAACCTGCACTTCATTCTACTCATGCAGGGAGTCATTCCAGTCACAGAGAGCAGTGAGTCCATCGAACACTCCACCAGAAGGCAGCGTTCATAAAGCTATACGTCAAATACATAAGCCTGACATAATCCTATAAAGGCACTTATTAAGTCATTACGTTATGCTTGTTTTCACTAAACCCTTATAAATTCTTATGTAGGTTTATGCTTATGTAGGTGTCGTGTAGCCCTTTGTTTAAGTGTTACCAAATTTTCTTTGTTCATTGTTCATTTTTTTTGTTCTTTTTTCTGCTAGCGTCTTCCCTGGTGCCGATCCGAGTCAAACTGCAATACCGCCAGCATTCTCTCAGAGAGATACACGCCAACGTCACTGCTCATGTGAGTACACACACACACACACACACACACACACACTCATACCATAAGTACATTAGTGTATAGCTTTAAAATAAGCTCTTTTTAACTGAAGCACATCACTTACTGTAAGTAGTAACAACAAAGGAGGTCATGTTCACCACAAACTTTACCAAAGTATATTTGCCACTTTCTCCTTCCTTCTCTGATACCCACTGATGCATTTTTAACAAGTGCACGTGTATATATAAGAACACGACAGAAAATAGAGCAGATATAGGAGAGGTTTAAAGAATAAAAGGAGATAAAGAGAGAAGGGTGGGTGTCGGTCGGAGCTTCTGTCTAACAAAGGGGAAGAAAGGAAGAAAAAAGAGAGTAAGAGGAAAGACTTCAGCAACACATATTTGTGTGGTGGACACCTGTGGAACCTGTAGAATGAGAGAGAAAGAGAGGGAAGGAGAAAGTGGAATGAAGGAAAGAGGAGGTGTGTTTGAAATCTTCAGGGAGCTCAAATTAGAGGGATATTCTCTCTCACTCACTCTCTCGCTCACACACACTTTTCTTTCCTCTATGTGTCTTGGACCCTTTTTGTTCCCCCACCACCTTTTACTCTCTTGAAACAATATATAAATGTGAGAGCAAGTGTGTGTGTGTGTGTGTGTGTGTGTGTGTGTGTGTGTGTGTATGTGTATGTGTATGTGTGTGTGTGTGTTTTCCTTCACCCCTCAAATTCCAGACATTTGATTGTGCCTGACAGACTTGTGTACATATGTTCTGACGTGTGTGCGCGTGTGTTTCAGGACCCTGACTTTGCGGAAGTTCTGACAGATCTGAACAGTCGCGAGCTCTTCTGGCTCTCCCGTGGGCAGCTGCAGATCGTCGTGGAGACACAGGGCCATGACCCCCGCCACATCTCCGGCTACATCACTGGCCGGAAGTCATGTGACAGTAAGTGTCAATCAAGTAGACCTTTAAAAAAGGTGCTTTGAGCGATTTCATAGAACCTCCTTTGCTTACCTAAAGAACCAAATCTGCCAAAAATGACCCTTTAAAGGATTAATTTACCTTTATTTAGTAAGAAAAAAATGTTCTTTACACCTTTATGGGTAAACATTTTTGTTTAACTGTACAAAGGTTCTCCTCACTTATTGACAAAAAACTTATTGTTCCATGGAAAAGTTCTTCTTTGAAAGTTCTTTGTTTCCTCATAATCTCATTGACAAAAATGGGTCTCCATCCATGGAAAAATTCCTTAGGGAACTAAAAGTGGTTCTTCTGTGAAAGAAGAGTAATTTGTGGAAGTTCTTTCGGCTCTAGAAAGAACTTCCACACTCACATTCTCCGTCCATTGAAAGGTTCTATACGACACCTCTTGGGCTAGCTAATGTTAAACCTCATATGCTTTCTATTATGACAAAACATTTTCTCATTCAAATACCGTTCTCTTAGAAAAGAAGGATTTTGCCGCAAAAAGGGTTAAAATGCACGTCTTGCCTCGGTAGCAGGGGTCTGATGTGCATCCCCAAGGTGGAACACTCTAGTCTGACAGATCACAACCTGATGCCAAGCGGTTTGTCATGTGTGTCTGTGCGAATGCCCGTGGCTCCTGCTTCCACGACTTGCCTATACACACACACACACACACACACACACACACACGCATACACACAGTGGCAGGTTCTGCCAAGGTCGCAGTCTGCTGGCCCTCTACCATCTGCAGTGTTCCAGGCTCATGATTAACAACCTGACGTGATGAGTGGAGAATTCAAACAAAACCCCTCTCTCTTTTTCGACCCCCCTTCTCTCTCTCTCTCTCTTACTCTCTATATTTCCATCTTTGTTTCTTTGCTCTTCTCTTTTGCTCTTCTCTTTTGTCTTTCCTCTCTCTCCTTATCTGTCTTTTTCATTATTTTTCTCTATTTTACTCACTTACTTTGTCACCTTCTTTTTTATCCCATCTCTCTCCTTTCTCCTTCTTTCCTCTCTCGCTGTACGTACACCCTCTCTCTCTCTCGCTCTCTTAGTTTATTCTATCATCCTTTACTTCTGCTCCTCATTTTGTCATTTGCTTGTTTCCATCTCTCTCTCTCTCTCACTCTCCGTCCCATAATTCTCTGGGGTTTACATCATCCTGACCGCCGCAGCTGACCCTGGATGAGTTAATCGGCATTTGATTGCTTTTCCTTGGCTCAGGCCTGTTTGAGTCCTGCACAGAGACGTGGAAGAATGCTCCGAGCATGAAAAAGAGAAGCGCTGGATTAGAGGGGGTGAATTGCCTCATCTCGCATGAATCTTGTGTCACTCTCTCTTTCTGTCTGTCTCTCTCCCACACATACACACAGACACAGACACACATGTGTATGCACTCAATGATCTTAGGCAATGAGGTTTTATTAGTAACTTTTGTGAGACCTCATCTCTCTCTCTCTCTCTCTCTCTCTCTCTCTCTCTCTCTCTCTTTCTTTCTCTCCCAGCACTCCAGAGTGTGATGTCTAGTGGCGATTCTTTGACTCCTCTTAAAACGGGCGCTGTCGGATCTGCCATCTTCAACCTCCATGACAACGGCACCCTGGACTACCAGGTAAGAGCACCCCTCATTTCTTAATGACCTGGACGGTCATTTGTTTTATTCCTTTTGTTTATCAATAGATAAAGGCCTCATTGAGTGTTTGAACATTATAGAGCATTATGGAGCACCCTATAATGTGTAAGAGCAGATGTGAATAAAGTAAATGCATCATAAGAATATTACAGAGCATTATAGATCATAATAGTGTTCTGTAATGTACAAAATGTGTAAAAGTAACCACTGACTTCAATTATGATTGCTCAGCTTTGTTGACTCTATTCTGCGGCCCTAACTGGGTGCCCGAACTGATGATCTGACGGTCCTTGCCCGTGTTTGCAGGTCCAGGTGGCTGGTGTGTCCAGTGAGGTGGTCGGCGTGACGATCGAGAT
>JBBJLS010000001.1:27415327-27425500 GCA_037577275.1 Bryconaethiops microstoma
CTCCCCCATCACTCAGTATAACTGTCCTCTCTCTCTCTCTGGGTGGGTAGGGTGGTCCTCCCTCTCCCCATCACTCATTATAACTGTCCTCTCTCTCTCTCTGGGTGGGTAGGGTGGTCCTCCATCTCCCCATCACTCAACTGTCCTCTCTAACAGTAATAACACAATTAAGAAAACTGAGAAAATGTGGTGAAGCTTCACATATCTTGGATGAAGAACTTGCTCGCCGGCGGTATCGTGTGATTGAAGGACTGCTAGTTATTGGGTGGAACGGAAAAAGCTATATTTGGTTCCTCAGTGCCAGTTAGTGTTGCTGATATTCCGACAGGCTTCTGTACACACTGTTCTTCGTGGCTGAGTGATTTCTCTATACACCCTGTCTGACTAATGTATAATGAGGCAAGAAAAGCAGGCGGCGGAGGGGCTCCGAGAACATCATGAGGGTCTTGAATCTTGAACAGACCGACAGAAATGCGCTCAGTGAACAATCTGTACCGAGGTGCCTCTGGTACATTGATGTTCAAGGTTACTTTATTGTCCTCAGAAGCTGTGAACATGTACATAGTGTGATGAGATGTTTCTCCATGGGCCACAGAGAAACACATAATACCATTCAACATTCAACAAAGAGCAAGTTACAAAAAAACAATACAGAAAACACAATAAATAGGACACTCCAACAATGTACACTAATGTCAGTGTAGTGTGAACGGGATGTAAACCTGACTAGTGTTGCACCATAAGTGAGATTATTATTGCACAGGAGTCAGTTACAATAGGAGTCAGTTACAACATGAACAAAGTGCAAGGAATGAAAGAAGTAGTAGAATAAATAGACAATACAGCAGTGTAACAATAAAAATGGGAACAGGATGTAAATCTTCCAGAATGAATAATATTGCACCACACATATATTATTGCAAAAGAGTATAACTGATTATGAAGGACATTGTGCATTTCATAGGAACAAATAAGAGTTAATATACAGATTTATAAAGCAGCCTTGCCAAAAAAGCTATTCTCAAAAACAGCCATCCTCAAAAGCAGCTCTAATCCAGGTACACATATTCTCAGAGGTATTCTACTCCAGTGTCAAGCACTTAATTTCTGCAATCTGTTACTGCTTGAACAAAGTCAGATCCACAGTCAAGACACACTATCTTGATGTTTTTGCCCAGGAAAAATGTAGCCTGACACCCTCAGACTCTTAGAAATAAAGGTTCCTAAACAGTCCTGGACTTGGACAGTTGTTGTTGTTGTGGGAAAATGTGTCATTGATATGCAACATTTTCCATGCTGTGGAGGTTCTTTAACTCTTTAAAAATGTTTGTATTCCTAATGGATACAAATTGTTCTTCAAAGAACCCTGAAGGCTGAAAGGTTCTTGAAGAAGTTCTTTCATGGCACTGCTCCAAAGAACCTTTTTGGGACCTTTGTTTTTTATCACCTAAAACATGGACTATCTGAAAATTTTTTCAAGGGTTTGGTGGGGAGCTGGGGCTGGGACATGATCATTTTATCCAGAGGAGGTTTTTAGATCTAGTGATCGCTTACTATCATATTTGGGGTGGTGCAATACCCCAGCATCTCTACTTTCCATGGATATGAAAAAAGAGAAAAGGCTAGCATTAAGATTTAAGAAGGATTAAGACTTAAGACATCCACACACTATAAAAGGTAAAATATTGGATTTATTAGTCCCACAAGTGGGAAATTTGTGTACATTGTTAGGGCAGAAAGTGGACAATACTAGAATAAAGCTGTACAACAGTATAATAGTGTCACGTCTGATCCGTCTTGGTCAGGCCCCATTGGAGCCCATCCCCAAATATGCTCCCAAAACACATTCATTTAATTTGAAACTCATTTTAAACAAAATTAAATATTAGTCAAAGACAACACAAGTAAACAGATATATGTTTTTGAAGTGAAAGATTTCATTATTAAGGGAGAAAGAAAATCCAAACCTACATGGCCCTGTGAGACAAAGTGATTACTCCCTAAACCTAAGAACTGTTGGGCCACCCTTAGCAGCAACAACTGCAATCAAGCGTTTGCGATAACTTACAGTGAGTCTTTTATGGCACTGTGGAGGAATTCTGGCCCACTCATCTTCACAGAATTGTTGTAGTTCAGCCACATTGGAGGGTTTTCAAGCATGACCAAGTTGTTACAGTTATGCCACAGCATCTCAACAGGATTCAGGTTAAGACTTCGACTAGGCCACTCCAAAGCCTTCATTTTGTTTTTCTTCAGACAATCAGAGGTGGACTTGCTGGTGTGTTTTGGATCATTGTTCATTTCAGCTTGAGGTTACAAACAGATTGCCATACATTCTCCTTCAGGAGTTTTTGGTAGAGAGCAGAATTCATGGTTCTATTTATCACAACAAGTCTTCCAGGTCCTGAAGCAGCAAAACAGCCCCAGACCATCACACTACCACCAATATGTTTTACTGTTGATATGATGTTCTTTTTCTGAAATGCAGTGTTAATTCTACACCAGATGTAACGAGACACACACCTTCCAAAAAGTTCAACTTTTGTCTCGTCAGTCCACAGCGTATTTTGGGAATGTCTTGGGAATGGATCATCAAAATGTTTTTTGGCAAAATTGAGATGAGCCTTGATGTTCTTTTTGCTCAGCAGTGGTTTTTGTCTTGGCACTCTGCCATGCAGGCCATTTTTGCCCAGTCTCTTTCTTATGGTGGATTCATGAACACTGATCTTAACTGGGGCAAATAAGGCCTGAAGCTCTTTTGATGTTGTTGTGGGGTCTTTTGTGACCTCTTGAATGAGTCGTTGCTGCACTCTTGGGGTAATTTTGGTTGGCCGGCCACTCCTGGGAAGGTTCACCACTGTGCCATGTTTTTGGCATTTGTGGATAATGGCTCTCACTGTGGTTCGCTGGAGTCCCAAAGCTTTAGAAATTTATAACCTTTAAATTTATAAGCTTTGTAACCTTTTCCAGACTGATAGATCTCGATTACTTTCTTTCTCATTTGTTTTTGAATTTCTTTGGCTCTCAGCATGATGTCTAGCTCTTGAGGATCTCTTAATCTACTTCACTTTGTCAGGCAGGTCTTATTTAAGTGATTTCTTGATTGAGAACAGGTGTGGCAGTGGCTAGAGATATTGAACTCAGGTGTGATGAACCACGTTTTAAGTCATGTTTTATTCACTTTATCACACAGGGCCATGTAGGCTTGGATTTTTTTCTCCCTTAATAAAATCCTTCACTTAAAAAATGCATTTTGTGTTTACTTGTGTAAACACAAAATAATTCAAATAATGAACAGATTCGAAAACAACTGGCATTCAAATACTTTTATTCACTTCAAAATAAAAGACAAATCAAGCAGACATGAGAATTTCAGTATGTTGGTGTCTATTGGGGTTGGATACTTAACCTGTGTGTGTGTGTGTGTGTTAGACATGTATCAGTCCATAGCTGAAACCTCAGAGATATCAGAGGAAGTCTTAATTATGAGTGTGTGAACGGGTGTGATTAATGTGTGTTTAACACACACCGTCTTCAATCTCCCAGCTCTAATTAGGGATATTACTCACTTTCTGTCGCTCTTTCTCTTTATATCAATGACACTTGTATGGACATTTTGGGAAATGAAGGGCAAATGTCGATCTATTCACAGAGATAGAACCCCACCGTCTCTTTCTTTCTCCTTCACACACACACACACAGACACACAGACACACAGACACACACACACACACACACACACAGTCTCTCTCACTGTCATCCCCAGGCTGCAGAAGGAGGCCACTAGGAGATGTCTGACACTTGTGGCATGTTTCACAGCGTAACTGTCCTTTAAAATGACAGCTAGCCAATCAGATAGCTCAGAAATGAGCAGAGTCCCACCTTCAAAAACTTAAATAGGTTTTATGAGCTGTTAACCTCAAAAATGGATTCGACAGTGGTAGTGATGTGGGGGGAGGCAGTAAAGGGGAAACGATAGAGGACAAAGAGAGAGAGGGACAAAGACAGAAATATGTCGGTGTTGGACAAAGGATTGAAAGGAGATAGCGTGAAAAAAGAAAAAGGAACTGAGACGTACTGAAGTTCATGGGGAGTTTTTATAATCACTGGTTAATTGCCTGTCGGCAGAGGTAACACTCAACTTCTTACATAATCCTCCCCTGTGGCGAGCGAGAGAGAGGGAGAGAGAGAGAGCAGACCTCTGACGGCTTGTCAGAAGTACAAAGACATGACAAACAAGTATAAGAACAGGAGGGAGAGATGGAAAGGGGTGGAGGGGAAGAGTAGGAGAGGGCAGCCAAATGTTTAAAAAAGTTCTCTCTGCGACACAAATAGGAAATATCACCCATTCAGCACAGGAGACAATAAAGGCTAATTAATTAACACTTCAGAAAGATAAAAGAGAGAAAAGGGTCACACTTTATATGGACATACAGATCTACAGATCTGGTGAAATGTCTGCTGGAAGATTAGGAGCAGGATTCAGTTTTAAGGTTAGGCACAGAGTGGTGGCCAAGTGGCTTCCATTAAAGTTGTGTCTGTTATAAATGTATACTAAGTGTTTTGAAGCAACTGCCCATAGACCCATTCTAGTTGTCCTGAACCTACCAATCCCAGTTCTGCTGAGTCACTACAATAATGGTACCAAAAGTGACAGCAATGGTCAGTGCGCTGCTGGGCAGTCCAGGAGTGACATAGAGTAGGTGTAAAGGCACAGTGCTCGAGATTCCCCTGAGACACCCAGATAGTACACACAATTGCAGCTCGCTCCCCGAATACTCAATCTCAACACAGAGCTGTGTGTGTAACATACACTCACACTCACTTACACACACACACACACACACACACACAAACACAGATACACACAGGTGGGGCATGTGTTAAGTAGGCTTGTAAGTGGCCAGTAGGCTAATTTCTGTCACTGTGAAGCAGTGTGTGGGCAGGGACTCAGAACTGGGAACCAATCAGAGATTCTCAAGTGGGCGGCTGGAGGGCCCCCGTGATTTAGTCTGAGCAAACCGCAGATAGCCATGGCAACGACAAAATGAATGTCAGCAAACTGAATTAGCCGTTAAAGAGAGAGAGGGAGAGAGAGTACTTGACATTTCCAGCGAATAAAAAGAACAATGAGATGCTTTGAAAAGTGGGCATAAAATAAAGGCCAAGAGCACACAACCGAGACACAACTGAAAGAAAATAAAAACACTTGGTTTGTTCACACTTGTGTTGATTCATTTTCTTTGTATAGACAATATCACACAGTGATAGCTCTGAAAGAGAGAGAAAAAAAGAAAGAGAACGAGGCAACGAGCGCCTTCCCGACGCAACGAGTTAAACAGTGACAGTGGAAAAAGACGCACACATACAAAAATAGACCGAACTCTCCCACAAAAAAAACCCCAGATGACCTCTACATAACCCAAGGCTTGGTCAATAACAACACTTCTCTTTGTACTGAAATAACACGTAGATGAAGGGCAGGGCTGCACAACACCTTTATGAGCCTTTCATGACTACTGACATAGAACTACATAGGTCTATTTCAACAAGCGACATAACACTGGCCGAGATGAAATGACATCAAAATGGAAATGGAATCAGGATTTACGATAACTGACGGTTATTGGGACAAACCTTTATAAACATTTATGTAGGTGTATGGTAGTTGTCATGAATGGCTTATGTATCTGTTATGTAGCTCTGCCTTATTGAGTAAAGTGTCACCTGTTGCACCATCTAACCACCTCCGAAGAACATTCCATAATGGATTCTTCTAAGACTACCCAGAAAAAAAGAGTCAAATACTGGGATTCCAGCAAATTTTATGAATTCTATGTAATAAATAATAATAGTAGTAATAATTAGAATGAGTGGTTACAAAAGTAGTTCAAAAAAAATTGAAATGTATCTTTTTATAAGCTCTGTTTTGAAATACATATTCCCATCACTGTACAAACATTCAACATTCGAGCATTTTTCTCAGAGCTGATTGTGACAGGCTAAAGTTTGGCAGTTTTTTTAAACAAGCAGCCATTCCCAAAAGATGCAACTGTCCCTTGCAAAAGGACTGGGGGGGACCCATAATGCGTTGGGGCCCAAGATTTCTGAGAAGAGGGCAGAACAGGACAGCCAAACCCACGAACCGTGCTAAAGAATTGGACAGCCCAAACTGATGCTCAGACACATGCAGAAGAGATATTGTTGTTTCAGTCCACTTGGTTGTCCATATTTTTTCCTCCTTTCACGTACATTGTTTTGGAGATGCTTGCTCCAAATTTAGCACTTTGTTCCTCGTCATTCACCAATGTTCTCCCCACCACATGGTACAAATAAAACAACAAAACAAACCAAAGGAGGCATAGCTGAATGCAAATGGGAGGGGAGGAACCTGACGTAAACATGCAAAGTCATTCTGAGGAAGCAGAAGTAGAACAGAGTCACTGCTCTCTCTCCTCTTCGTCACCTTCTTCTTCTACCTCATCCTCCTCATCCAGTGACACTATACCAGACGAGGCCACGTCTGACACCTTCCTCCGTGCATGGTATTCAGGCTGGCAGTAGACGCCGTCCCCGCAGTCCTTGCATGGCGCATCCTCATCTTCGAATGGGCAGCAGAGTGAGTGTCCGCCCCGTCTGAGTCCGGCCTGTTGAAGGCGTGCCAGCAGAGGGTCGTCACCTCCATGCAGTGCCCCCAGGAGTTTGGCAGCAAGGTCAGCAGCGGTGTCGCAACGATGACTGGTGTCACCGCGGTGGCTGAGGTCCCGGAGCAATGGATGCCTTTCGTCCAGGCTGCACAGGCTGGAGCAAACTGTGTCAGACGGAGAGCCCGGTGAGCCCACAGGGGGTGAAAGGTCAAAGGCTACACCACTCTCAGCCTCACCTGCCACTCGTCTCCGCAGGTGTGTCTGACACACCTGGGTGTGTAGAAGGTCCCGCAGGTAATGAGGGTATGATGACAAATCTATGGGCAGAGAATACAGAGTGAGGACTTCAAAAGAGCATGATTGGAACATTTGCATAAAACCTGAAAAAAGGACATGCCACAACATGTTTGGTGTCTGAAGTTTGTACTGGACCTACTAGGCTAACATAGCTATCAAATAATAAAAGAGTACTCCTCTGCAACTGCTGCTAGGAAAACTGCAGGTCTCACATGCTTGCCTTAAACCTGTGCTGTACCTACAACTTCGAGACCGGACCAGGCTAAATTGTTGTTGCGAAACCCCAATCCAAAACAACTCACATTTTATAGGCCCAAACCAACCAGGCCCAAATGGCAGCGCTGGTCCCAATAGCATTTCTTAGGCTTCAGATGCCCACTAGAGTTTCCGAACAAGCGTCCCAATAACTGTTCTCTAAAGCTAGTTCTGTTTACATTTCATTTTTAGTCACAATTTTAATGTTTCCCTTTTTAGAGTTCCTAAAATTGTAATTAAATATTAATTTACGCTTGAAAATGTACAAAGTAGATACACCACTGATGTAGTGCTCAAGGTTTGTTACCTTGTCTTGTGTGGATTTTTCCTGTACAACTTAAATGGTGCAGCAGTCATAAAGTAACATTGCACCATTTAAGTTGGAACAGAAAATAAGGTTCAATTTAAGGCAGAACCAAGAATAAGAAGCCATCTTTAGCCTTGTAAACTACAATATTACAGAGCAGTGACTATACGTTAATTCAAGGTTTTATGCTTAATTCCTTCAGATTTAGCAATTACCTGAGCTGCTATTTCATAGGGTGTAAAATCATAGGGTGGATATTGGTTGTATTAGCTTGTAGCTACCATTCCCTGCGTATCTATAGGGAAAATCAATGGCATTTGTAATTGTATGTTTGGAAAAACAGATCCAAGTGCAGAGACTGGGAAGACAATGAGTTCTGGCACGAAGGGGTTTGAACTTGCAACGAGGAACAAGGTGGAAAAAGCTTTGCTGCAAGCTAGGCTTGAACCTGTTCTGATAGGAAGCAGGGCAAGCATGTTATCGTTGAGCCACCAAGGCGGAATACAAGTGTTGCCCCTTATGGGGAGATCAGCCCGAAAAGAAGTGGGAAAAGAAAAGGAGAACAGGCAAAAGGGAAACGGTCTGGACTAAACGGGCGAAAGGGAAATAGAACAAGCTGAATGTATAAAAGAGAAATGGCCTGGATTGAAAGGGCTAAAGGGAAACAGTCCGGATTGAATGGTAGATAAATGCCCAGACTTGATGAAAATATTGAAGAGCTTAAACCTCCAGGTACTGGGTTGGCCCCTTACAAATATGTGCTTGTGTTTAATGTACTCATTTCCTAAGAATATATTTTGTAATGAAACAATGCATTTGAAACATCTCACATATAAAAAAGCAAATGGCCAATTTTTCTATATGGGTATGAAAACATTTTTCAGTAAGTGTGCTGGAGAATTCTTGGGGGCTAAAGGTTGAAGATAATCGATCCTACTACTAAATAAGGAAACAAGTACATAAGGAACCAATAATTCAGCACTAGTACTACCAACTGTTACTGCTAAATTTAAAGCCTGAAACTGACACATGCCCATGACTTTAATACCTATCTAAACCTGGCCCAATTGGTACTGCTCAATATTAGGTCTGAACCTGACCCATACCTGTGACTTTGAGACCCAAACTGACTCAACCAGACCAGACTGGTACTGGTCAAGCTGAAACCCAAACCTGACTCAAGCCCATAGTTTTCAAATCCATCCTAACTCAATCAGGTTCAACTGGTACTGCTAAATTTGAAACCTGACACTGTCACTATAAGACTCGGCCTGATCCAACAACTTGTTGGCTGTTTTAGCCTTTAAGTTTCAGTGAACTCATGCTTATGAAGCTTATGGCTCTTCATATACAATATAGATTCTTCTTAAGCTCGTCATGTTTATACTCTTGTCACATTTACTCTTTCTCTATCTGTCTATTTCTTTGTCTTTTGCTCTTCTCTGCACTTCACTCCCCTCTTTTTATTGCTCTTCCATTTCTCTCTACTCTCAGTCTGTGTGCGCACATTAAACTTGCAGGAGAAATGAATGCTGGGATATCAAATTGCGCCAGGGAGCAAAATGGAGAGAGAGAGATTGAGAGAGAGAGAGAGAGAGAGAGAGAGAGAGTTTTTTCATGGGATAAAAGTAGGGCACTGGGACAATAAGCATTCATGCCATGTTGAAGCATGAACAAGAAAAAGACAAGGATGTGTGAGGAGATGGAAAAAACGGAGAGTGAGAATAACAGACAGTAAGATTGTTGCTGAGAAATAAAAAGCAAGCGATGTGAACAGTACGCACATAGATGGAGTATTACAATATGAAATGGTGTGTGTACCTGTACTTTGCGTGGTTGGTTCATTAGCAGGTAGAAAGTCTTCGTCGTAGGAGTCGTCATTGGACTCGTCTCCATCAACTGAAGACCAGGCCCGAAGCTTTGCCTCAGCAATCGCAAACTGTTCAGCAACACCTGGAACACACACACACACACACACACACACACATACACACACACACACACTCAATTAGGGATAAAATCGCTTTTTTTCACTTATTTAATAATTATTGGTAATAGCCATGAAATTGGTCGGTAGAGCTTGTCAGGGTTTTCTCCCTCCATGTTTTTCCCAGCTCCAATCTGTGATCTGAAGCTCCAGTCCAGTGCCATGAGTGGGCAAAAGACGGCATTGCCCCTTAACAAGCTAATTGACTGGAAGCGCTCTAATCCAGTGACACTGGGCACAGTTAGATTAAAAACACCCAGCCCTATAGGGTTTGGCAGAACACAAGCGTATAATTATGTTTAGTGGGAATGTTGGGGAGCCCTATGGGCTAGTTCACCTATATGGGTGCTGTGGCCCTGTACTAAACTGTACTAAATGCTCTCTCTTTTCCTTGCATGGTTGAATGGTCCTTTCAGTGGATTTGACTTGACCAGTTCCAGCATCCTCTAGCCTTTTGTTACTGGTCAGTTCCTGACCACACCGCCACTATCAGCTATTCTGTAACATTTAGTCCATATCTGATGTAATACATATGCAGGCACTTTCAACTTGGTCTTTAGGCAACATCTTCAGTACCTCTTATAGTAAAAATGGGATGGGGAATTGTGTGTGTGTGTCTGTGTGTGTGTGTGTGTGTGTGTGTGTGTGTGTGTGTGTGTGTGTGTGTGTGTGTGTGTGTG
>JBBJLS010000001.1:27435479-27446190 GCA_037577275.1 Bryconaethiops microstoma
GAAGTCATCTTCTTCCTCCTCACCCATCTCAATTCACCTCCCATCATCCTCGGACACCCCTGGCTAGTGAAACATGACCCTCTCATTTCCTGGTCTCACCACAAGATCCTTCAATGGGGTTCGACCTGTCAGGAGCTCTGTCTCCAGGCAAGGGTTGAGACGTGCTCTGGGGAGTCCAAGGCCTCGATATCGACCTGGAGTCCATTCCCGTCCCGTACCACGATCTGGCTGGGGTTTTCAGTAAGAGAAAAGCCATTCAACTTCCTCCTCATCTGCCATATGACCTCGCCATTGACCTCCAGCCAGGTATGGTACCACCCTGCGGCCGGTTAAACTCACTATCAGCAGGAGAACAGCAAGCTCTGGATGAATACATCGCGGAGGGTCTTCGCCAAGGGACCATCCGACCCTCCAGTTCTCCTGCGGCCGTGGGGTTCTTCTTTGTTAAGAAAAAAGACAGGGGACTTCGCCCTTGTATCGACTATCAGGGGCTTAACAACATAACCATCAAGAACCGTCATCCACTCCCTCTTACTAACACCGCCCTGGACGTTCTCTCTGGTGCTAACATCTTCGCCAAGCTAGACCTACGAAGCGCTTACAACCTGGTACGCATCAGAGAGGGTGATGAGTGGAAGACAGCCTTCATAACCCCCACTGGCCACTATGAAACTTTGGTTATGCTGTTTGGCCTCTGCAACAGTCTGGCTGCATTTCAGAACTTCATAAACGATGTCCTCAGAGACTGCTTAGGGAAATGGTGTTTTGCATACCTCAACGACATTTTGATCTATTCCAAGACTCCTGAAGAACACACTCAGCATGTCAGGACTGTCCTGAAGAGGTTGCTGGCCCATCAGTTGTTCTGTAAGTTGGAGAAATGTGCCTTTCACCAGCACACCACCATATTCCTCAGTTTCTTCATCTCCTCTAAGGGTGTGGCCATGGATCCCCAGAAGCTGGAGGCTGTGCGTTCTTGGCCCCTACCCATGATGCTTAAACAGCTGCAAAGTATTCTGGGGTTCACCAATTTCTATCGGCGATTAATCCGGGGCTTCAGTTCAACTGCGGCACCTCTGATGGAACGCACTAAACCACAACCCGGACACTTCACTCTCAACCCTCCTGCCATCAATGCCATCCATTGTCTATGCCAACTATTCACCTCAGCACCTATCCTCCTCCATCCAGACCCATCCAAGCCATTCATTGTCGAGGTGGACGCCTCCGATGTGGCCGTAGGAGTTGTCCTCTCGCAGCGAGGTCCAGACCAGAAACTACATCCTTGTAGTTTCTTTTCTAGAAAATTCAATCCCACGCAACAACGTTACAGGGTAGGGGACCGTGAATTGCTCGCCATCAAGTGGGCTCTAGAAGAATGGCGTCACTGGCTCCAGGGCGGCAGTGAACCGTTCATGGTCTGGACCGATCATCAGAACCTCATTGCCATCAGACAAGCCAAACAGCTCAACCCCAGACATGTGCGGTGGGTGTTATTCTTTGAGCAATTCAACTTCCATCTCTCCTACCGTCCGGAGTCCAAAAACACCAAGGATGATGCCCTCTCCCATCAGTATCAAGCGGAGAGTCCCCGGACAGACCCCGCGCCGGTGGGGGTTAGAAGATAGAGTCCGCCAGGGACAGACCTTGGAGCCTCCACCTCCTGAGACGCCTGCTGGATGACTCTACGTCACCAAGGATGTCCGGTCAGAGGTTCTTCAGTGGGCTCATTCATCTGTCCTGGCCAGTCACCCGGGAACGACCCGCACCATGTCCCTCCTCAAGAGGTCCTTCTGGTGGCCCCAGATGCAGTCAGACACCCGAGCGTTGGTCCAGGCTTGTGATATCTGCGCTCGGGCTGAAAGTTCCAATACTGCTACCCCACATTCTCTTCACCCATTACCAGTCCCTCACCGACCATGGAGCCACATATCCATCGACTTCATCACGGGACTTCCAGAGTCAGAGGGGAAAAGTGTCATCCTCACCATCGTCGACAGATTCTCCAAGGCTGTTCACCTGGTGGCTCTCTCCGGACTCCCCTCTGCCAAAACCACTGCGGAATTGATTATCGAGCATGTAGTCTGATTGCATGGGTTCCCCAAGGACATCGTCTTGGACAGAGGGCTCCAGTTCACGGCCAAGTTCTGGGAAGCCTTCTGCTGTCTGATCAATTCCACCGGCAGTCTGTCATCCGGATACCACCCACAGTCGAATGGTCAGACCAAACGGGCCAACCAACAACTGGAGCGCTTCCTTCGCTGCTTTGTGGCTGATAGACAGCGCTTCTGGGCTCGCTGCCTCGTTTGGGCTGAGCTATCCCACAACCTTCTCACCTCCTCTGCCACTGGTCTCAGTCCTTTTGACGTATGCTATGGTTTCCAGCCTCCGATGTTCGACCATCAAGAACTGGAGGTTGATGTACCATCTGCCCAACAGTTGGTCCGTAGGTTCCGGCAAGTGTGGTCTCGTGCTCAGAGATCCATCCTGCAAGCCAACGCCCGCTACACATCCCAACCTCTTCACCAGCACCCACCGGGACGATTGTTCCATGTAGGTGACAGGGTCTACCTCTCCACCCAGCACATCAGACTGCCCATGGACTCCAAGAAACTCACCCCCCCGTTCATTGGCCCCTTCAAGATCACCAAACGGATTAACCCTGTTACCTACCAGCTCCTGCTGCCTTCCTCCCTCCAGATTCACCCCGTCTTTCACATCTCCCAACTCAAACCTGTTTTCTTCTCTCCTCTGCCTCCCCAGGTTCCTGCTCCTCCTCCGCCTCGGATCATTGATGGTGGTCCTGCGTATACCGTCCGGCGGATCCTGGATTCGTGATGCCGTGGCCGTGGCACCCAGTATCTTGTTGACTGGGAGGGCTACGGTCCGGAAGAACGGTCCTGGGTACCCGGTCGGTTCATCTTGGATCCATCCCTCATCCAGGACTACTGTCGCCGGGTATCCTTTCAGCCTGGGCCGTCTGGGGACTGTCCTGGAGGGGGGGGGTACTGTCACACGCACCAGATCCCGTGACATCAATCGGGCTCGGAAGTGATGTCATGCTCAAGGTATAAAAACAGGAAGAGAAGGTACATCTGTACATAGACATTGAGCTGCATGCCCAACTCGTGTTCTGCATCATCGCCACGGTACTGTGAGTACTTCAGGTTCTCTCTGGAGCGTTCTCATATTAACTGTGTGAGTACCCACCCTTTCATTTGTTTCCATGATTGGGCTCTTCCCTCACCCCACAACTGGGCACCACTCAGTCATTCGGGTCTAGCTTCATGACAAAAACTTTTGCACATTTAGTGAGTGTGTTAGAGTATGAGAAGTGTGTGTCTATTGAAGGTGTGTGTTTAACCGTATTGTAAACTGGAGGTGAACTAATTTCTACACAGGCCTAAATGTTTTTCCATGACAATGCTTGGAATCATGTTTATCATATTTAATATACAATAACAATCGTTTTCTAAACTAGACATAAAGTGTACTTTAATAAACAACAATTTCGGGCAAAGATTTTGTTATTCAATGATTAAAATGAGTTTATTTGCTGTAAATTAGGGACAGAAACTTCAAAGTTGATTTATTTATGAACCAGTATAATAGTTTATAACAAAGTTGATTTATATAATGAACCAGCTGAAAGTTTACTCATATAACTGAAAAAACTCCAGATTTTAAAAAATTAAACCAAACTGTTATTTTCATCCTGAACTGATGTGTTCAGGGCGAACGGTTTATTTCAGTCTAGCTGGTAACAAATTCATTAATCAGCTCAGTTTATAAACTCAACCTGTAACAAGATCATTAATCAGCTCAGTTTAAAAACTCAACTGGTAGCAAAGTCATTAATCAGCTCGTTTTATAAACTCAACCCGTAACAAAGTCATTAATCAACTCAGTTTATAAACTCAACCCGTAATGAGGTAATTAATCGGCTCAGTTTATAAACTTAACCCGTTACGAGGTCATTAATCGGCTCACTATATAAACTTAACCCGTAACAAGGTCACTAATCGCCTCAGTTTATAAAGTCAACCTGTGACAAGGTCATTAATTGGCTCAGTTTATAAACTCTACCTGTAACAAGGTCATTAATCGGCTCAGTTTATAAACTCAACCCGTAATGAGGTCATTAATCGGCTCAGTTTATAAACTCAACCTGTAACGAGGTCATTAATTGGCTCAGTTAATAAACTCAACCTGTAACGAGGTCAGTAATCTGCTCAGTTTATAAACTCAACCTGTTTCAAGGTCATTAATCAGCTCAGTTTATAAACTCAGCCAGTAACTAGGCCATTAATACGCTCAATTTATAAACATAACCTGTAACGAGGCCATTAATCCGCTCATTTTATAAACAGCCAGCAACAAGGTCGGTATTCAGCTCAGAGGAAGAGAGAAATAAAATAATCTCTGAGATTTAGGAGTTTGTAAGTTAATACAATAATATACTGTGCATGTAATTACAAAATAATAATATGACAATATAAATTTTATTACACAGAACATTTAACTGGATTTTGATGAAATCAGAATCGATCTCACTGTCTGTTTTGTGTAGGTTGAGGGATGGATGATGTTTTTTTTATGGAAGCTCAACTCCTTGTGCAGTTTCATTATTTGTAAGTAAAAACTGTTGTTAAACAGTAAATATTATAAAATCATTAATCATATCATTATAAGGCCATTATGACCCCTGATGAGTCCCACAGCGATGGGGATCAAGGGGTTTGAGGTGCTTTTTGGATGGGACTGATTTTAGTGTAGGGTGCCTGAGACTCAAGCCAACAGCAAACACACCATCCACTGCAGCCCAAAACGACGGCAACGCAACACTTACCAAAACAAACAAACAAACAAACAAAAGCAAACTTCTCTTCAAGGCAAGTCTAAAGAAGCGATATGAATAATGAAAAGCAACATAAACAAAACAAACAAACAAACAGAAAGGGTAAAGCGCGGGAACTGAAAGCTAAGAAGCCGCCACAACATGACAAAAGACCCGCCGCAACGACGAGATAAACACGAGGAGAACGGCAGCGATGGGTCCCGGCTGGCTGCACAGGGACCCCCTAGTTCCTACCCCTAAATCTTTACGCCATCAGAGCCGTACACGTTGTACCCCTCTCTATAAGTGGCTAAGTTCTGCGCGCTCGGGCTGGGGGCAGGGCTAAAATTCAGTTCTGCCGCTTCCACCTGCATTCGCTTAGCCTCGGCCCGCGACTTATAGCAGAACTCCACCAGCGCCACCAGCATGGCTAGCCCCAGGCCGCCCACCAGGATGTAGAAGACCCCCGCCACGTTGCTCAGGCTTAGCGCCTGGGAGCTCTTATCCTGGAAGGTTGGAGGATGAGAGAGGAGGAAAGAAAGAAAAAACATGTATTAGTAAACAGACAGTGGCAAGAAATCAAGACATTTCATATTAGTATTCCATTACAGAATCATCTGACATCATTGTGCATTTAACTAGTCTATTATTTATGCTACGCATTTGTTTGGTCTCACATTTATGGTAGAATAATGCATTTGGTTAATCTTACATTTGTGCTAGGGTAGTGCCTTTGGCTAGTCTGACATTTATGCAAAGCTACTGTATTTAGCTAGGCTCACATTTATGCAGGCGTCAACATTTGACTACTATTACACTCTTACTGATTATTGCATTTAGCTAGTCTCACTTTTATGTCAGACTAGTGCATTTGGCTAGTGTCACATTTATGTTAGACTAGTGCATTTGGCTGGTCTTACATTGATGCTAGGCTAGTGTTTCAGTAAATCTTACATTTATGCTAGGCTAGTGCATTTGGCTAGTCTCACACATGTATGCTAGTCTTGTGTTTAAGCTAATTTTCCATTTATACCACGCTAGCACATTTGTTTAGTCATATATTTAAAAAATGGATGTTATTTGTCCATTTTTTAAAAACAGTTTCTAGGCTAGTGCATTTCATTAGTTTCATATTGATGCTAGATTAATGCATTTTTCTTATCATGCATTCTAGGTTAATACAGGTGCCAAGTTGAGCATTTGTCTCAGTAGATGAGGCTAGCTTTCTATTCATGCTGTGCCAAGGTATTTGACTATTGCATTTGTATATAACGCTGCTGTAGTTCTACTGACAGGAGCATCATGGTGGTTACAGCTGCTCTACAGGAAGTTCAAAAACATCTAGGACATTCACTATAAAAATCAAAACTCACCACTGTGAACTGTTAAAACTGCTTTATTATATATTAATATACACATGTATCTGAAATGAAGTGACTGGGGAGGTATTGATTTGTTGGCGGTGGTTTGTAGATGGGCTATATGTGTTACGGTGGGTTGGTTTGGCCATAGTTTTAATTTGTTGACATGGCTATAGTTTAGATTTGTTGATGTGGATGATGGTTTTGGCTGTAGTTTTGTCTATGGGAGAGTTGGTTTGTCGATGGGGCTGAACTTTACATTTGTTGACGGAGAGTCAGTTTGGGCTATAGTTTAGATTTGTTGACAGGGGTGTTGCTATGGGCTGTAGTTTAGATTTGTTCACAGGGGTGTTGCTATGGGCTGTAGTTTAGATTTGTTGACAGAGGTGTTGGTTTGGGCTGTAGTTTAGATTTTCTGACAGGGATCTCAGTTTGGGCTATAGTTTAGATTTGTTAACAGGGTGTTGGTTTGTGCTGTAGTTTAGATTTGTTGACGGAGGTGTTGGTTTGGGCTGGAGTTTAGTTTTGTTGACAGGGGTCTCGGTTTGGGCTATAGTTTAGATTTGTTAACAGGGTGTTGGTTTGTGCTGTAGTTTAGATTTGTTGACGGGGGTGTTGGTTTGGGCTGGAGTTTAGTTTTGTTGACAGGAGTGTTGGTTTGGGCTGTAGTTTAGATTTATTGATGGGTTTCTGTTTTGGCTGTAGTTTAGATTTGTTGACAGGGATGTTGGTTTGGGCTGCAGTTTAGATTTGTTGACAGGGGTTTTGGTTTGGGCTGTAGTTTAGATTTGTTGACAGGGGTTTTGGTTTGGGCTGTAGTTTAGATTTGTTGACAGGGGTTTCGGTTTGGGCTGTAGTTTAGATTTATTGACAGGGGTTTTGGTTTGGGCTGTAGTTTAGATTTGTTGACAGGGGTGTTGGTCTCGGCTGTAGTTTAGATTTATAGATGGGGGTTTTGGTTTGGGCTTCAGTTTAGATTTGTTGACAGGGTTTTTAGTTTAGGCTGTAGTTTAGATTTGTTGATGGGGTATTGGTTTGGGCTGTAGTTTAGATTTGTTGACAGGGGTGTTGGCTTGGGCTGTAGTTTAGATTTGTCATCAGGAGGCTGGTTTTGTCAACTGAAATACAGTTTAGATTTGATAACTGAGGTTGGTTTTGTCACTGGGAAATTAGTTTTGATTTGTCAGTGGGTAAGCTGTTTCAGCTGGAGCTAGCACTGCTAATGTAGCACAATATATATATATATATTAATACTACAGTGAGTTGCTCTGCTGAAACATGTAGCTATGGTAACATTGTAAATAAATAAAAAATGATGCATCATGTATTCATCAAGAAGAGATTTGTCTTAGAGTTTTGGAACCCTCAGTGATCTGCTTCTAGTCTGTGCTAATGTTGCACTAGTTTGTTCTGCTGGTGATAGAAATAGTGTTACTGGAAAAATGGTGGGGAAAATGATAATCTTTTCTATATTTATGAGGAAACCTGATCTATGCTGTAGTTATGAAGGCTAGGTAGAGGACTGTGAGATTAGCTAAACTCAGAAAAACGTAGTTTTTAATATGTTTGTATTTTATTTTCAGAGCATTTTTTTTCTGTCGGCCCGGAGACTGACCTTACTTCCCGAGTCCTTGGGTCCACATTCCCCTTTATCGTACCACCACTTGTTTTTCAGTTTGTCTAAGACTCCTGCTTCACTCAGTTTCAAAACTGCAAGGTTTACTGGGGTTCTTCACCGGGGGAATAACATAAATAACATCATAGGACATGTTATTTTATGTTATTAGATAAGCATTCATAACTTGGTACAGATCAACAGCAAGTGACGGAGCGAGGGTGCCACAGTGGACATGTGTGTAAGCTCAGTGTGTGTGTGTGTGTGAGGAGCTACAGACATGTATGTGGGACTCCCCTTCATCACTTCACGTAAAAGGCACATTCTGCCACGCTAGATTAAATAAACACACACTACAGCCGTTACCATTAACACAGAACAACAACATCATGGACCTTCTAGATCTCCAGACAAGATCCACACTCATGTTTGTATCTGGAGTATTATTACATATTTAAACTCTTAGTCTCACATTTTGTTTGGAGAATATAGGGTTAAATTCTTCTGGAAAATGACCCAATCACAATGCCTCTCTCTGTGGTATCTAGGTAGATTGAGCTAAGTGAGCTACCCTTTTGGTCAGGCCTTCAGAAGGACTGAAGCCCTAATATGTCGGATTAACCACCAACATCATTGGGAAAAGAAATCAGCCAATCGTGTTTTAATTTGTTTGAGTGGATGTGGTGGTCTAACCAGTGGGTGTGTCGGATTGTCTATTGGATGTGTGTCAGATGGTGAACAGCAGCAGGCCTATTCCAAGACTCTTGGCTGAAGGAGTCCCTCTACAAATGCAGCATACAAGCTCACATATATGTTCATATGTCTGTTACACACAACACACAAGCTCTACACACAACATGGAACTACTTTTACATCTTGGTTTAATCTAGAACCCAAGAAACATGTTCATGTACAGCGCAGATAGCTTGGCACTTAGATGAACATACTCCTGGAATTCCATAGAGGCACTAGCAGAAATCAGCATTATTGTAGAAGTGTGTTTTCCCTCGTTTTGACCGTGTTTTGATGTTTATGGTCTGAACTGAAGGTTTAGCTTTAACCATCATGGTTCTGTCTAGTCAAAGTATTCGCTGTTTGCTCTCGACTCAAAGCACCCACTAGTGGCCAGTCAAAGGCTGCCTGAGTAACACATCAGACGGAACTCACTTACTGAATCCAGTATCACCACATATGGAGGAGAGGCCCTAACTTGTGAACGAGTGAACTGAATATTTGATTAATTAACACAAATGGTTTAATAGAAAATAAAAGGTTCCAATGAATCAATCAGATAAAACGAAACCAAACTTTCTATTGCTGCTGCCATGTGAGTCACTGAATCCAACGGAACTGTTAAAATTAAATGAAACACTGTGGTGTGAACACGGAATAGGATGTTCTCTTTGATAGTTCTAAATCAGACTTTCCATCACTAATACATTGTGAATTGTTGAATGTGATATTCAGTTTATTCAGTGGGAATCACTGAACTGAACTGAAAGTGGACAGAAAAAATTAGTTCAGAAAACTGAATCAAACTCCATCAATCCATATCCTCTGCTTTGTAAGTGTTTTGCTGGGGATTTTTTTGCTTCCAGCAGGCCGGAGGGGGGGGAATGCAGGCAAATTAATATTTCTGTTTTAATGGTAACAGCTCTTTTCTCTTTTTTCTTGCATCTAACTTCCTTCTGACCATTGAAGCGTCCGATTGGGTCTGTGGTTGCGGTCACTGTGGCAGAAGTCTCTTTTACGTGACAGGCGTTTTTTCTTTTCGTTACCGCTCTTCTGCACAACACGGTGGCTAACCTTGGAGTCCCCGCCCCCGCTGCCACACTCCCCTTTGTCGTACCACCATTTATTTTTCAATTTGTCCAACAGGCCTTGTTCATTCAGCTTTAGCACAGCCAGGTTCACTGCGTTTCTTCAGTGCGGCACACACACACCCACGCGTACACACAAATCCACACATACAGCAAAGAGGAAGGGAAAGGGGACGCTCACGGTGGGAGACGAGAGACATAAGAAAACAGAAGGGGGTGGGGGGAAATGAGGAAGACGAGGAGAGACAAACAAGAAGGAGAGAAGAGTGAAAATTGGAAAAGGAAGGAAGCTCTGTTAGTGAAAATGCTGTAATATAGATGTTTACATCTCTCTCTTTCCCTCTTTCTATCTTTTTTTGTTTTCTATTTCTGTTTTCAACTCTCTCTCCCTCTCTCTTTGTTTCCCTCTCCTTATTCTGTTTCTCTCTTCACCCCCTCTCTTTATTCTCTCTCTGTCCTTATCTCTCTCTCTCTGGGTGAAGGTCTTCAGGGGAGAATCTCCAGTTCAGCTGAGGAACAGAAATAAGAACTGAATTGAATGTCATATTTAACACATTTTAACACATAGTGTGTGTGGACTGATGTCCTAATGATCAGCTCCAGCTCTGCTCATACCACCCTTAAACTGTACACATAAGCAACACACTGAACATCCATCCATCCATCCATCCAGAGAGAGAGACAGAGGGAAAGAGACAGAAAAAAGAGAGGGATAAAACAGAGAGTGAAAGAGATAAGAGAGAGAAAAGAGAGACCTTGGGTATGAGTGGCATTTTAAAACACACACATGGGAGATTTTAAAATGCCACTTGTTTTGTAACTATAGGAGTCACCAGTGGCTATAGGGCTGTGACTGTAGGGCTGTGTGGCTGTAGGACTGTGTGACTGTAGGGTTTTTTGACTATAGGGCTGATTGTATTTTTCAAGGTTGTGTGATTGTAGGGCTGTGGGACTGTTGGACTATGTGACTGTGGGAATGTTGGGTTGTATTGTTCAGGGCTGTGTGATTGTAGACTTGTGTGAATTTGTGACTGTAGAGGCGTTTGGCTGTGTGACTGCTGCACTTTTGGGTTGTATT
>JBBJLS010000001.1:27467950-27485508 GCA_037577275.1 Bryconaethiops microstoma
CCTTGCTCAGGGTACCTCAGAGGTGCTACTAGCAGTCTTGGGAATCGAACCCACGACTTCTTGATCGCAGGGCGAACACCTTAACCACTAGGCTACCACCTGCAACATTAACAGAAATCCAGGCGACTCTGGATTGTTGGTCTGGTTTAGGAGACTCGTGTGGGTTTATCCAATTTGCAGTAGAACTGTGTTTTATTTCCACACCAGATAAGTTCTTGGGTTTGTTTTTCAGCAGAAAAGCTGTTTTATGAACATTCCTTCTGCATGCAGACTGCTGTTCCTTCTGCAGCTGTATATCAGACACTGACCTCCGCTAGTCAACCACAACTCCCTCTAGCGGATTTACTAAATATGTATATGACCTCTGACAGATCACTTTTTTGCAGTATAGTTTTTCTTTGTATTTTTTAGGGGGTATTTTTGAGACGTTGGAAAACGAGCCAGTCAGCATGGAAGAGCTGGCCTTTAAATTCGCAGTAACCAACATTAACAGAAACAGGACACTAATGCCCAATACCACACTCACCTACGACATCCAGCGCATCAACCTGTTTGACAGTTTTGAGGCTTCTCGCAGGGGTGAGTGAGCCTCGGCTCCCTTAGTGCTTCATTCAACATTTCATTCAGCACTTCATTCAGAGTTTCATTCAGCATCTCAGTTGGGAGCATTTTATCCCACAATTCCAGCTCCAGTCTGGGTGTGTTTTAGAAATCTGTAGTGAATATAGGAGATAATCAGTAAACTTCACACTTAGCTTATTTACAAAAATAGCTCCAATAGAACCATCCAGTGAAAGAAGTTTTATTGAACCAAAAGCAGTTCACTCCACAAAAACACTTGGCTCCTATATTTTCAGTGGTATGGCCACTCTATACTAGTTTTTGCTCTATACTATAATTCTGGCCTTATACCTTTCAGTGCTTTAACTCGACCCTCATATCACTCAGTGCTATAACTCCACCCTCATATCTCATTGCTGTAACTCCACCCTCATATCGCTCAGTGCTATAACTCCGCCCTCATATCGCTCAGTGCTGTAACTCTGCCCTCATATCTCATTGCTGTAACTCCGCCCTCATATCGCTCAGTGCTATAACTCCGCCCTCATATCGCTCAGTGCTGTAACTCCGCCCTCATATCGCTCAGTGCTGTAACTCCGCCCTCATATCTCAGTGCTGTAACTTCGCCCTCGTATCGTTCAGTGCTATAACTCCGCCCTCATATCTCAGTGCTGTAACTCCACCCTCGCATTGCTCAGTGCTGTAACTCCACCCTCAAATATCAGTGCTGTATCTCCACCCTCATATTACTCAGTGCTGTAACTCTGCCTTCATATCTCAGTGCTGTAACTCCACCCTCGCATCGCTCAGTGCTATAACCCCGCCCTCATATCGCTCAGTGCTGTAACTCCGCCCTCATATCGCTCAGTGCTGTAACTCCACCCTCATATTGCTCAATGCTGTAACTCCGCCCTCATATCCCTCAGTGCTGTAACTCTGCTCTCATATCACTCAGTGCAGTAACTCCACCCTCATATCTCTCAGTGCTGTAACTCCACCCTCGCATCGCTCAGTGCTGTAACTCTGCCCTCATATCTCAGTGCTGTAACTCCACCCTCATATCTCAGTGCTGTAACTCCACCCTCAAATCTCTCAGTGCTGTAACCCCGCCCTCATATCGCTCAGTGCTGTAACTCCGCCCTCATATCTCTTAGTGCTGTAACTCCACCCTCATATCGCACAGAGCTGTAACACCACCCTCATATCTCTCAGTGCTGTAACTCCACCCTCATATCCCTCAGTGCTGTAACTCCGCCCTCATATCCCTCAGCGTTGTAACTCCACCCTCATATCTCTCAGAGCTGTAACACCACCCTCATATCCCTCAGCCCTGTAATTCCACCCTCATGTCCCTCAGCCCTGTAACTCCACCCTCATATCTCTCAGTGCTGTAACTCCACCCTCATATCACTCAGCGCTGTAACTCCGCCCTCATATCTACTGTGTGTTTCTGCATGCGCTCACATGTTTCTGTTCTGACCTCAGCATGTGATCAGCTTGGGTTGGGCGTGGCCGCAGTCTTTGGCCCCTCCCACAGCTCCTCGGTCAGCGCAGTGCAGTCCATCTGTAACGCCCTGGAGGTACCACATATACAGACCCGGTGGAAACACCCGTCTGTGGACAACAAGGACAGCTTCTACATCAACCTGCACCCAGAATATGCCCCCATTAGCCGGGCTGTGCTGGATATTGTGCAGTTTTACAAGTGGAAGACCGTCACAGTGGTCTATGAGGATGCCACGGGTAGGTGGGCTCCATCAGAAATGGAGCATATTTTTACTGTTGCAACAAAACCTCGTCTCTCAAAAACTGTGAGTTTATAGGAAAAATATCTCATTCAGTAGCTACTATGAATTATTCAGTGTCCACTATAAATTATTAAGTAATTCTCAATAATAACTCTGCATCTACTATAAATTATTCAATATCTACTATAAATATTCAGTAATTACTATGAATTATGCTGCATCTGCTATAAATAATTCAGTATCCACTATGACATATTCAGTTAATAATACAAACTATTCAGTATGCACTACACATTATTCAGATTCCACTATGAATTATTCAATATCTACTATGAATATTCAGTATCTATTATTTTTTAGTTATTGTGGGACTAATGTGTAAGTTCTGTAATTCTGAGAGTTAAAAATTCAAAGGTAGGTTAAATTTGTGTTGTTTGTTTGTTCTGAAGGTCTAATTCGTCTTCAGGAGCTGATTAAAGCTCCTTCTCGATACAGCATTAAAATAAAGATCCGTCAGCTGCCTGTGGGGGAAAAAGATGCCCGCCCGCTTCTCAAAGAAATGAAGAAAGGCAAAGAGTTCTGCATCATCTTCGATTGCTCCTATCAGACATCAGCCGATGTTCTGAAACAGGTAACACACACCTGTAGACTTGCACACTCACCCCCATAGGTAAGAGCTGAAAGCTGAGATGTTACAGCGATCTTCTCTTAAAGAAACACCACATATCGAGTGTCTGAAAACCACATGTTCACAAGGAAACATGGCATGTCAGGCCCTGAAGTGGCATGCAATACCAAATATATGACATGAGGTATGCATAAAGAGTATGCATACCTATGGTAACATGAGGTATGCATAAACATGAGGTATGCATAAAGAGTATGCATACCTATGGTAACATGAGGTATGCATAAACATGAGGTATGTATAAAGAGTATGCATACCTGTGATTATTCATCCAGTTCATGAAATTTATGGGTTTTTTTCATTAGAATTAGAAACTAGTATTATACAGTGGCCCAGCTGATGCTGTGTAATACTCTGAATTTGATTACATTGGATCACAAAAAAATGTCTGCTACTTTGTCTAATCCATGTGTCCTGTGCTATATGCAGTGTGCTGAATTCAAATCTGAAGGCACATTTTGTCTATCATGTCAGGATCTTAAGTTATGCATGCAGCAGATCCCCATCAGAATTTTCACTTTCAGCAGAACAGAATACATGAGGAATTGGCCCTGGATTGTCTGCGTCATGCGGTACTGGTTTAATAGCAGACTCACAGTCAGGATAGTTTTGACTTCTTCTTCTTCAGAAATCCAGAAATTAAAGTCATACAGAAACAGCATTCTGAGTCATGATCTTTTGGCACAGTAAAGGGCACGGCTTTCCTTTTGCCACTGAACTGATTGAGACCAGAGTAATAAACAGTACAGCAGATATGAGGTGTCCAGCTTTTATCCTGCTCTCTAATGTAAGCAATCATCAATTTCTTGCTCATGATCACATGCCGTGTAATTACTACAAATGTAACAAAAATTGTCAGGATGGTTGATGGTTGATACAATTTTGATTGCAGATTTGGATTCCGCAGTCGATTTAATCCAAATCACGTTTTACTTCCATTAACAAAATATTTGTTTTCCAGCGTTATTTATTTCTTGTTTAAAAAGCAATGTAAATGTTAATGTTCTAATACCTTGTAAAAAGATATACCTGCATGTTGCATGACAGCACTAAACCAGAATGCCTTCACATACTTTATTTTTCATTCTGGGCCATGTTTATCCCCTCCATGCCAGATAATACCATTTGTGTTCTTGTAGCATTCCAGGGATCATCCCATCCTGCTCTTCGTTAAAACACAGCAGCTCAAAGTCTGCCTGTCCTTTCAGCTAGTTTCTCAGCTAGCTACACTTGTTGTTGCGCTTTTTTTAAAGTACACGTTTGTACCCTGGGTCTTTGACTTTCACACTAACACACAACAGATCAGAGTGTGTATCTCCTGGCTAGCTTTACATCTAGTGACTAATATAGCAGCTACGTTTGTAGCTCTAAATGCAGTTAGTCAGCTAGCATTTTTGCCACCCTCACTAACACACAGCAATTCAAATTATTTATCTAGTCATTCAGCCAGCCATTTAGGTAGCTGGCACACACCAGCTGAAAGTATTTATCTGGTCATTCACACCAGCTTAAAGTGTGCAGTTAACCATAGTTTCTACTAGTTACACTAAAATATCGCAGGAATTTTAGCTTGATATTCTGACTGCTCAGAATTTAGCTAGTCAACTATAACCACAAACTAAAGAATGTACCAAAATCATGACAGTGGACTGTAGTCCCCATAAGCAAGACATGTTTTCTCTTTCCACAGTTGCTATCTATGGGCATGATGACCGAATATTACCATTTCTTCTTCACTACACTGGTGAGTCACACACTCCTGACAACATGAACAGACCCTTTTGTTATCAAACATGATGATATGACTGAGAATCAACTGCTAATTATTTGGGGCCAATTATTAGTTAGCATGGTCTGTATATAATGTTTGACAGGTGCCACTGTAGCGAGATCATCAGTGTTAGTTCACCGGTCAGTGTCTTTAATGTTGGGGCTGGTTGGTGTAGATGAGAGAGAGAGAGAGATCTATTGTGTGACTGTGCCGTATGTGTGTTTTTCGCAGGACCTCTATGCTCTGGACTTGGAGCCCTACCGGTACAGTGGGGTGAATATGACAGGTTTCCGTCTGCTCAACGTAGACAACCCTGAGGTGGCGACTGTACTGGAGAAGTGGTCCATGGAGAGAATGCAAGCACCACACAAACCAGAAAGTGGCCTGACCGAGGGCACGATGACGGTCAGTCTCACTACAAGCGTTACTCTGACGGCACTGTGGCTGACTTGCATTTAAAGAGAAAGACAAATGTGTCTGTGTTGTTAAATGCTTGTGTATGTCTTTATCTAGAATGGCAGATATACAGGGCTTGTAAATGTATGTTTACATCAAACACCTGTTCTCTCTCCCTCACTATCCAGACGGAGGCAGCACTGATGTATGATGCTGTTTACATGGTCGCCGCAGCATCCCAGCGGGCATCCCAGATTACTGTCAGCTCACTGCAGTGCCACAGACACAAACCCTGGCGCTTTGGCTCACGCTTCATTAGCATGTTCAAAGAGGTGATCATGTCTGTCTGCTTCAGTATAGCTGTACTCTGCCTGAAAGTGTATTCACAGTTTTACAGCTTTACACCAAATGTAGTCAGTCATCATATACATGTCGGGTGCTTCAGTAGTTTTGAAGCTATGAGGTTAATATAGCTAACAAGTAATAGATGATTCGAGCCCAACAATTAGCATGATGCTACTGCATGGCTGCTGAATCTGTGACATCTGTGTTTTTGCAGCTTAGTGTCCAGGGATGGACAGGGGAGTGGATAACAGTGTTTACATACTACATCAAAGTCTAATTTAAAAAAAACGAAAAAAGTTTAGCTATCCATGATATAAGCCGTATAATAGAATGTGTGCAGCTGAATGTTTTATTCTAGCTAGTTGATGAAGGATGACTGAACACATCATGTGCATGACCACACTGTGAAGTGTAGTGTGTGTGTGTGTGTGTGTGTGTGGGTGTGTGTGTGTGTTTGTGTGTGTGTGTGTGTGTGCATGTGTGTGTGTGTGTGTGTGTGTGTGCATGTGTGTGTGTGTGTGTGCACTCTGTACATGGTAAGAGAGGATTGAGTGGGATTTATTTTGCAGTATGATGAGAATAAATCTCCACAGAGGACTACTCCAGTTTTTCCAGCATGCCAAGCAGGCAGTCAGCCAGTTGACTTTGTCCCAGAATACCATGCAAGAAGACAGCATGTGACACTTAGCACAGCTGAACTAAACTCAGTTTCCGTAAAGCAATGAATCATAGTTGTATAAGTTACTGAACCCCAATAGCATAGTAGAGCAAACTGTGTTTAAAAGGCTGAGCAAATCATGCCCGGGTGGGTCAGTGAATCATTGTTGAAAGGTAGACTGAAGTACTGTTGCATGGTAGACTGAATCATTTTTAGACATATTAGCAGATCTTGGTTTAAATGGTACGTTAGCCTAACTGATGGACAGAAATGTTGCTAAATTGTCGAGTGATCTGTGGTTAGATGGTAGAGCGATTCATTTTTTAAATCAAAGCAGTTGACCTGTGTTTGATTCCTGGCCAACTGAAACATTTGGGGCAGCTTGTGGCCTAGTGGTTAGGGAGTTTGCCCTGAGATCAGAAGGTCATAGGTTTGAATCCCTAGACTGCTAGTGTCACCACTGAGGTACCTTTGAGCAAGGTGCCATCTCCACACTGCTCTCTGGGAGTCCCTCATTGGTGGCAGCCCACTGCTTCACTTGGTAAATGCAGAGAAAGAATTTCACATTGTTTACTCTGTGTGCCGTGTTCAGGTGTGACTGTAAGGGGCCACTTTACTTTAAAGTGAATCATTTTTAGTCACTTCTTAGTTAGATGTTGGAGGATACCTTATTTTCAAGGGTTTAGTGAATCACGATTACATGCTGGAGGAGATCAGTTTTAAATGGTTTATTGAACCATGGTTAGATCCTAGAGCAAAACAGTTTTAGTTGGTTAAATGCTGAAGTGGAGTGTCACTATTAACTACAAAGATGGCGGCACGCTAAGTTGCAGCAGCGATCTCTGGGTCCAATTCTTAGTCCACAAGTGTGTTTTAATTTTGCGCCATCTCTGCTCTTTAAGACTGCTTTGAGCGCTCTGACTGGGACATGTTTAGGGAGGTTGCAGCTACAGCAGCTCTACCAACCTGAAGGAGTACACAACGTACTCCTGGCTACTTCAGCAAGTGCATCATGATGTTACTCCAAGACCATCACCAGATGCCCCAACAAGAAGCAATGGATGACTGTGGGGGTGTGCATGCTGCTGAGAACCTGACACACTGCCTTGAGATCAGGTGAAAAGGCTGCCCTGAAGGCACCACCTTTCCAAATCAGTAAAGTGTGCACATTCCCAGAAAATCCACAGCCACTTCTAGGACACTGGTGACATGTGCCGCATGTTGCAGGGTATCCAGGCCATCACCAACTACAGGAACTACAGGACATCTCTACTTGCCTGTGATAGTGAGGCCTCCCTTCCAAATGCACTGCATCACTTCTACACATGGTTTGAAGCCCAAAATGAAATGGCAGTGAGAAAGACCACCCTACCCTGCTAATGATTCGGTGCTCTGTCTGACCATGGCTGATGTAAGAGTCAACCCACGGAAGGCAGCCAGACCAGACAGCATTCCTAGTTGTGTGCACACAGGATGTGCAGACCAGCTGGCAGTTCTCACAGACATCTTCAGTATCTCCCTGAACACCACAGTTGTTCCAACATGTTTCAAAGCCACCATCATCCCTGTGCCAAATACGTTGTCAGCGTCTTGCCTCAGTGACTATCCCAGTGTCATGAGGCACATAAAATCATGGCTGGCCTCTGCTCTGGACCCCCTGCAGTTTGTGTATTGTCCCAAACACTCCACAGATGATGCCATCCCACCACCCACCAAAGTACTTTATGAGAATGCTGTTCATAGACTTCAGTTCAGCATTCCTCAGCATCTGATTGGGAAGCTGAGACAGGTGGGTCTGAACAACTCTCAGTGTAACTGGATTCTGGACTTTTTGACTGTGTGACCTCAGGTTCATGAGGAACATCGCCAGCACCGTCATGCTGAGCTTAGGGACCCCAAAATGCTTTGTGCTTAGCCCACGGCTTTTCACGCTGCTGACACACAACTGTTCAGCAATGCACAGCTCAAATCACATCATGAAGTTTGATGATGACTTGACTATGGTTTTATTTGTGGAAAAAATGAGGCAGAGTAGAGAGTAGGTGCGACGGACAGTGCACTGATGCAGAGCCAACACCCTGTTTCTCAATGTGGATAAAACAAAAGAGATGGCTGTTGACTTCAGCAGGACACAACGTGATCGTTCTCCAGTGAACATCAACAGCTCCTCAGAGGAAATCGTTCAGAGCACCAAGTTCCTTGGTGTTTACATCACTGGGAACCTCACGTAGATGCTCAGCACCAGCTCCATTGCCGAAAAGGCTCAGCATCAGCTCTACTTCGCGTGGAGACTGAAAAGAGCGTAACCCAATCCTCACCATGTTCAGAGGGACTATAGAGAGTGTTCTCTGCGGCAGCATCATAGCTTGGTATGGGAATTGTTCTGTTTTGGATTGGAAGAATTACAGGATAGTGAGGACAGCTGAGAAGATCGTTGTTCTCTTTCCCATCTATCACAGACATTTACATCACATGCTGCATCCACAGGACCACCACACACCCCTCAGACGCCCTTTTCTCCCTCCTCCCATCTGTCAAAAGGTTCCATAGCATATATGCCTCCACTGCCAGAATGTGAAAGTTTCTTCCCTCAGACCATCAGACTCCTTAACCAGAACTGAAACATAAACTGTACCCCCTCAACACACACAGCCAACAGACCCCTCCGCTGAACTTCCCTCTCCTCCTCATAACACATATACCATGCATATAAACACTGATTTTTTCTGCCATAAACAAACAACTCACACTCCAATTGCCTTCATAAATACTACTATATTTATTATACTGCACATTCTGCTTTTTTGCTGCTATATTTGCATAATTATATTTATTGCCATCTACCTCTCTTTGGCATTTTTGCACACATAACTCTCTGCAGCTGGAATACATTATGTATCATAATACTGTATTTATTCAAACTAGTACTGTAGCTGTCGGCTGCACTATATGTCTTGTCTTGTTTTTCTTGCACTTTCTTTTGTCCTGTCTGCACTTGTAGTCATGTAGTGTTCTGTTTCTGTTCTTGAAGGAACGTTGTTTCATTTCACTGCGTACTGAGTATATGTTTGTAATAATAGTAAACCTACTTGACTAGAATGGGCTATGAAATCCCTTTCTGCAGTCTCACATCTATGATGTACTGTAGTAATTTTGAAGACCAGGCCATAATCAGCCCACCACACAGCGGTCAGTGATTTAATCTGGAATTGTGCAGGAAAAGTCACAGGAGTGTTTCACAGTATTTGTGTTAGACAGCCTGTATGTGCAGTGACGCAGCTTCTGGCAATCACACTGGAGGCCAAAAATAATGGTTTGAGTAATGCATTAAGGTGAAAATCACACTCCATTATGTGACTTCACTAATGCACTCTTTGTTGGCTGGCTCCTTGTCGACAGGCACTTAGCTCATACAGTTTATCTTATAGGTGACACACCTTCCTTTTGACGTCCCTTTCTTGGATTTATGTGCCTGATTAATGAGGCTGTGTGGTGACTCTGATGACTGATTATTGATTTAAATTTTAGGAATTGCTGCTCATAATTATTGTCTGTACCACACACAGTGCAAAAGTGCTGCATTGACTTGAAGTGATTCAGTGACTTGACTGAATGCAGCACTGTTTTAAGTGGATCATTGTGTGTGTGATCTGCTTTTTATCAATTAGGACAAGAACAATTTTCTTCCTGTGTTCTGTTTCTGTGGTCAGGCTCAGTGGAATGGACTGACTGGACAAATAATCCTTAACAAGACAGACGGCTTGAGGAAGGAGTTTGACCTGGATGTTATCAGTCTGAAAGAGGACGGCATGGAAAAGGTGAGAATTTCTACTGGGGCTTGATGTGATTAAGGAGAGAAGTCACCAAACAGTGCTGGACCCTCGTCCTCCTTGACCAGAACTGATAATCCCTGCTTTACACTCACATCTTCCAAAAACAGTAGTGCTTTAGCAATGATGGTGATCTCATAACTACAGTGACAACCACATTATTACAGTAATGATCTCATTATTGTAACAATTGCCTTATTATTTCAGTGATGATCTTATTATTTCAGTGATAACTTAATTTTTACAGTGGTGTCTGCATTATTGCAGTGATTACCACATTATTACAGTGCTGACCACCTTATTACAGTGGCAACCACAACATGACAGTGATGCGCATAGTATTACAATGATAAACGTATTATCACAGTGTTGACTACATTATTACAGTAATGACCATATTATCAAAGTAATGACCACATTATTATAGTGATGACCATATTATTACAGTAATGACCACATTATTATATAGTGATGACCATATTATTATGGGGATGACCTCATTATCACAGCAATGACCACATTATTATAGTGATGACCTCATTATCACAGTGATGACCACATTATTGAAGAGATGACCTCATTATCACAGTGCTGACCTCATTATTACAGTGATGTCCTCATTATCACATTGATTACCACATTATTACAGTGATGACCATATTATTACAGTAATGACCACATTATTATAATGATGACCATATTATAGGGTTGACCATATTATTACAGCGATGACCATATTATTACAGCGATGACCTCATTATCAAAGTAATGACCACATTATTACAGTATTGACCACATTATTACAGTGATAACCTAATTTCCACAGTGATGACCACATTCTTACAACGATGACCACATTGTAGTGATGACCACATTATTACAGTGATGACCACATTATCACAGTGAAGACCACATTATCACAGTGAAGACCACATTATTACAGTTATGGCCACATTATTATAGTGATGATGATTTTATCACAGTGATGACCACATAATTATGATTATAACCATATTATTACAGTGATGACCATATTATTGATCATTCATGAACTCATTTTCCTTCACTCATGAACGGAAAATGTGTTTGTTTCTTTGTCTCTTGCTTCACAAGAATGATGCAGGGCGCTTTAATAAAGTTTGGAAGAAGGTTTGTTTGGTGTCTAAACCCACATCCCCCGAGGATGACTTTCATCCCTCCCTACAGCCCTTTATCTTCCCCGTTTCTGGTCACTTCGTAGTGTGCTGCGTTGTGGTGATGTTGATAGCAGTGAGTGTGTGATTCAGCAGTGGGGAGAGTGCATTCATGAAGCATGCTTGATAGTGTGCAGTGAAAAAACACAGGTCACATGAGGTAAAGGGTAGCTGTCTGGAGATACTGGAGTGTTAAAACTCCACAGTGGTCCACAGTGACTGTGAGTGAGATTGTGTGTGTGGGTGTTTGTGTGTGTGTGTGTGTGTGTGTGTGTGTGTTTAAAGCTCTCCTACAGCAGCCAAGCACACTGTAAGCAGTTTCTTGCTGTTCCTTCAGTTGTTAAATGATCTGTCATTATTCTCAGCTGCTCATGTAACGCATTACACACACACATACACAAACACACACACACACAGCAGAAGCTGCATATGACAGCAGTTGGTAGAACTACAATTAAAAAACTATTGATTGATTAGAGGCTCATTAGCATATTGTAGCCTTCAGCAGTCAGCAAGGCAGACCCTCATACATTGTACAGACACACACACACACACACACACACACACACACACACACACACACACATAAACACAGAGCACTTTTTAGCTTCTGTATTCTGTATTTATTCCTGTTTTCCCTTTGTTGCTCTGTTGTAAACCTGCTCTTCTGTTTTAATAGTTGGTGCATTCCTTTCCTCCTTCATTTTAAATCTCTTTATGTTCTTTTATTTAGTTCTGCTGAATTCATGTTAAGTTAGCTTTGCGCTTCATTTCAGATCGGTGTGTGGAACTCCAATTCAGGGCTTAATTTAACAGACAATGTCCGTGACAAGACGACCAACATTACCGACTCCATGGCCAACCGGACCTTAATTGTCACCACCATCCTGGTAAAGGTTTAATCAAGATACAAATTTTTATCTCCAACTGTCTTTTGGGACATGTTGTGTCTCTAACTGTCTGTGATTTGTTTTTCTGGCAGGAGAACCCATATGTGATGTACAAGAAGTCAGACAAGCCGCTGTATGGGAATGACCGATTCGAGGGCTACTGCCTGGACCTTCTGAAGGAGCTCTCCAACATCCTGGGCTTCTCCTATGAGGTTAAGCTGGTGTCGGACGGCAAGTATGGCGCACAGAATGACAAGGGCGAGTGGAACGGAATGGTCCGAGAGCTCATAGATCACGTACGTCAAATAAGAGTGTTTCACTTTTGATGGTTTCAGTCAGTTCTAGATATGTCACTGACTGTAGAGCTGTAGTGTATACATGTTTCAGTTCTAGATATGTCACTGACTGTAGAGCTGTAGTGTATACATGTTTCAGTTCTAGATACGTCACTTACTGCAGAGTTGTAGTGTAAACAGGTTTCAGTCAGTACTAAATACATCACTGACTATAAAGCCACACTGTAAGCAGGTTTCTGTCAGTTCTAGATGCATCACTGACCGTAGAGCTCTGGTGTAAGCAGGTTTCAGTCTGTTGTAGATACGTCACTGACAATAGAGCCGTAGTATAACCGATGTTGGGTATTTTAACAGGAGTAGATCAGTTTCGCTGTCTGTTATTTCTTCAGGTGGCAGATTTGGCCGTGGCTCCACTGACCATCACCTATGTGAGGGAGAAGGTCATTGACTTCTCCAAACCCTTCATGACTCTGGGCATCTCCATCCTGTACCACAAGCCCAACGGTACCAACCCAGGCGTCTTCTCATTCCTCAACCCGCTGTCACCTGACATCTGGATGTACGTTCTGCTTGCCTGTCTCGGGGTTAGCTGCGTACTCTTCGTCATTGCCAGGTAACTTCTTTTCAGATGCAGCTGTTTCACAGTCCTGTAGGTAGACCAGGGTTTGGTCATGATTTTTGAAACTTCAAATATTCTTTAAAATACAAGAAGTCTATATAATTCTTGCCTTTTTCATTTTTTAAGCCTCTGCTACCCACCCCCCACACTAGCTCTATCACCCAACCACCCACAAACCCACTCACCTCCTTCGGCACAAATTCTACACACAAATAGAGAAAGAATCAAGGGCTTTGTGAGGCGTGTGTTGTTCAATCACAAACTGCTTTAGGTGCATTACCATCCCCTCTGGCATCAAGCGATTGGCAGGGGCAAGTTGGGGAATGGAGAGCTATCAGTAGGAGAGCGAGAGCACAAGCAAGCAATGTCTGAGGATTACCCTTTGCAATTTTTTAATAGTATTTTTGCTTGAAATTTCCATTCACAGTGCTGACACAAGCATCTACACATCAAAATTTTATTGTGGCACACGCCCACCTGACTGAAGTCTCAACAAAAATTCCATCCATTTTCTTTTGTTTTCTTGCTCAGAATCTTTGTAGCAAAAATCTACACATTTTGTTCTTTTTCATCTTCCTGTACATCTGCATACTCAACATGTTTTGGAGCTAAAGAGAACAGACAGTGTGAAACCACAGTAAACTTGACACACCATTGATATAACAATAAATGACAGTAAAGACCATGATAGCTAGTTGGCAGTTGACTTTACTGGGCACAGCTGTAGGTGATGTTCATCTGACCTGAATTACCATAAGGCAATCAGTACACTTACATCAGGGCCTGCTACCCAGAGCTCTGCTCACAACACCACCCTACTAATGCACTCAGTCCGTCTCCTACTTATAGACCATAGACTTGTAGTACTGATTTACTTCATGGTTAGCCAGCTGGTAGCCTAGTGGTTAGAGTGATCAAGGAGTCATGGGTTCAAATCCCAAGACTGCTAAGCACCTCTGAGGTACCCTGAGCAAGGTACACACTGTTCCTGGCTGCCCGCTGCTTCACTTGGTGAATGGGTTAAATGCAGAGAAGACTTTCGTGCTCCTCACACTGTGTGGTGTGTTCACATATGACAGAATGGTTGCTTTACTTCTCTATTATTTTCTTTTAATGTTATATTAAACCTTTTTTAATGGAAAAAATCCTTGATTACAAGGAACTCTGGGAATGTTTTTCTTTTTTAGGAACTGTTAAGAATGGACATCTGTTCCCAGGATTCATAGTGAAATACAATACCACACTGTGATTTAAGGACGTTATTGTAAAAATGGTATTGTAATTTACAGTAAAATCACAGCACTTGTTTACTGTGTAGCTTTAAAACTGCAAATAGGAAACAAACGAGCATTGTACTGGCAGTAGTTTTCTTTGTCCTACTCAGTGCCTGTCAAAAAGCCATTACAATTCTTCTAGAGAACTAATTTTCTAATTCATATTTCCTATTCAATCATGATGAATAGCCAGGAAAATGAACACAGAGGTTGTCCTGTCAACCAGCTCACTGGATTCTATCAACATCTTGGCTGTCAACAAGAAACTGCACTTACACTTTCATTTCCGTTTTCCTTAAATCACCCCAAAATCAATCCGAATAGAATTAAAAGCAGCAGAACTTCAACCTTTAGCTGAGATCTGAACACTCTTCATCTCACTTCAACACTCTGATTGGCTGTGTTCCAGCCTTTAATGCACACAGGATTGCCATTAAAAAGTTCTTAAGTCTACACCCGGTGATTTGGCAACCGTGAAGTGTTTCTTACCTGGTGCTAATGGCTCAAACAGGCTCAGCTGGGTTTAAGATTTGTGCCCGACTGGGCTAACTCAGAAAGAACCACATGTCAGAAGTCCTCTGATCTATCTGCTGAACAGCGTTAAAAATGTTCAGTGCTTTAAAGCGAGACATAAATCACTTTGTGTCTGAGTTGCGCGCAGAGGTCTGTGTCTCGGTGTTGTTCCGGGGGAGGGGGCGGTGGCGCGCAGTATGAAGTCACAAATTAGGTACGCATTTGCGCTGTGAAGACTGAAAACTGGTGCACATACCACTTACGTCTATGTGTGCTTACGTACCACTTATGTCAACCCCCGATAATATGACATCTACTATGATAACCTTAAGGCATGGTTAACCCAATGTTATAGAACAGGGTTCATGTAAAGTGTTTAGAAACAATGAGTAATGGGGGTAGAAGGAAGACTATCTAACTCACTCAGAGACTCAGAGGGAGGACTAATGTAATCACTTAGAGAGAGGGAGAGAGGACAGTTTACTGAGTGATGGGGAGAGAGGGAGTACCAACCTACTCACTCGGAGAGATGAACAGTTTCCAAACAGTGTGGCTGAAAGGGTTCGTAAACTCACCATTTAAATACCAACAGAAGTATTTCATGTCTGTGTGCAGGTTCACTCCTTATGAATGGTATAACCCTCACCCCTGCAACCCTGACTCTGATGTGGTGGAGAATAATTTCACTCTGATCAACAGTGTGTGGTTTGGCGTTGGAGCCCTCATGCAGCAAGGTATGATTTAAGAGGGCTATTTCGAGTGGCCAAAGTGTAATGTTTAGCTTTACATTTTCTTAAACACTTCAGCGCCCCCCTGCCTTGCCTTTAGGTCATCTTCCCACTGGTCTCTGAACTTCTGGACCTTCACTGCCTATGGTCTGTTAGCTTGCATTGTAGGGCATTAAGGGTCTTTTCGTTTTATTATATAACAATTGTATGTTTTGTTAATAAAATACTTTTAAAAGTTAAATGTTGGCCGATCTAGTGAGGAGTTTTTTTCTGATGAGCCAAACTCCTGCTATCTTCGAGATACATCATCAGATGGAAAACTGGAAAATTCAGGAGCTATTCTGCCATCTAGGCCATGTTCACAAAAGGTGCAGTGATGGATCAAATTAAAGTTTAAAATTAAATAAATTAAAAGTAATTTTTTTTAAATGATTTTTTCTGAAATATATTTAGTGCTTCAACTGGAAGGTGTATCAGAAGCGGTGTGTGTTTGTGTGTGATCACAGGTTGTGTTTTTCTGCTGCAGGTTCAGAGCTGATGCCTAAAGCCCTGTCTACCAGGATTGTTGGAGGAATTTGGTGGTTCTTCACCCTCATCATCATCTCTTCTTACACAGCCAACCTGGCTGCCTTCCTCACCGTGGAGCGCATGGATTCGCCAATCGACTCAGCTGACGATCTGGCCAAGCAGACCAAAATAGAGTACGGGGCAGTGAGGGACGGGTCTACCATGACCTTTTTCAAGGTCAAAATTTTGTTCTGAATTTTCGTCGCTCATATATTATCGCAGCATATTCAAGAATAAGGGCAGCACAGAAAAAGTAATGTGATAAAAAAAATACAGCAGTACAGAAAACGTTAGGTTTATTAGGATTAAAGGATAAATGTGTTTTTTGTTTTTATTTTGGTGGGTTCTAGGCACTATGTAAGACTGCGAGACTTAGAGATCCCACTGGTGGATTGTAAGCAAACTCGTGGTATGGAGGGAACAAAATTGCTGAACATATCCAGTGCCTCCTGAAGGTAGAACGCACAGTAGGTGGCGCTGGTGCACTCATCAATTGGCTGTTGTTAGCCAATGGATGAAATATAAGTTAGCATGACTGAAAAATCCCCCAAAACACTCCAGTTAAGCGTGTAGATGTGTGCTGTGTGTGCAGATAATTCATTACATGCAATAAAAATAAATATCAAGAAAAAAAAACACGTTATTGCTAGCCTTTCGCTAACTAGCTTGCTTGGCTTGCTCTGAACATTAAAAGACCTTGGATTTGAACAGTTTGAGAAGTTTTAGAAGGGGGTGGGTGCTTGTTAGCAATCCAGCACCAAAGATTTAATAAGTCGTGCCTAAGTGTGTTCTCGTTACTCTTTCTGGTTACATGTGGTCTAAACCAGTAGATTTAAAGGAGTACTCTGTCATTTTTCTTACCTAATTTCCATGTGCTCGACCACAGTTATTCAAACACGTTTCCCTTTTCTTAGGGAAAGAACAGGAAACCTTTGAAACCCTTTCGTTTCTATTATGGGCAGCTGTAACTTTAGTATGCAGGTGGGAGTTTAGCTGTGAATGGGAGTTTCCAACAGCGATTAGTTTCTTTGCTTGAAATCAATGTGGCTGACTGAAGCTCTTTCCACACCATCTCTTATTGGCAGAGCGTAATTTCCAAACAGCATTTCCATTAAAATCAATGGGAAGAGCCAAGACAGCATCACAGCATAATATCTGCCATCCAGACCTCGGGAAGGAGGGATGTGATTTAAAAATAATGGATGGAGGGTGTGTATGTGTGCGTGTATGTGTGTGTGAAACTGTGTGTGTGTGTGTGTGTGTAGATCCTGAAGAAGGAAGTGAGCTGAAGTGAAGAAAAGCTAGACAGCTGTGAGGCTCTGACCGCAGCATAAAGCTTCAGATCATCGGCTGTGATTACATGACCTATAGATTAACCAGTAGGATACCAACCAGCACACACAGCACACACACACACACACACACACACACACACACACACACAGACACACACACACACACACACACACACACACACACAC